>JARWLC010000006.1:28752500-29295000 GCA_033318265.1 Phyllotis vaccarum | reverse complement strand
ATGGGTTAGATGAAGGGTAGAGAGCTAGCAAGTTATATGCTTGGGCCTTAGACCATTCAGCCTAAAATTAGTGTAAGTATCTGTGTGTCTCTGCAGGTCTGCAGGTCTGTGGGTCTGCAGGCCTAAACCATGAGGCTAGGCCTGAAAGTCTGGGCCAGAAACCTCTTACTACATTTATCTTTTTAGAGTCTAGTATCAGGTAATCTTTCTTACCCCTGGGTAAGTGAGGGTTGACCCTGATTTTTACATGTGAAGAGAGCTGAGGAAGCTTCTGAAGCCTTGGGAAAAAGCAGGTATGCTTGTTGTTGATAAGCTACAATCAGTCAGTATCTCCAGAGATCTGAGAAGGATAAAACTACAGGTGGAATTAAATTGGAATGGTCTCTGTGTTAATTACAATGACAGAAGCCTCTCCATTTTCTGAGATGGTTACCTTAGGCTCAGGAGGTCTTCAGAGTATTGCTGGGGGCAGGAGTCATATCATAGTCTTCAGCTGTCATACAGGACTGTAGTAGGAGGTTTCTGGTCCGGACTTTCGGGCTTTACCTCAACATTTAGATTCACAGACACACAGACCCGCAGAGACACACAGATGATTATAATAGTTTTAGGCTGATCAGTCTAAGGCCCAGGCATATAACTTAATCTAACCCATGATTCTTCCTGTTCAGTCATGCAGCTCGGTACCTTTCCTCAGAGCTGCATAGTTGTCCTCTGCTTCTTCCGGCTTCTCTCTGGCGTTCTTCTCTGTGCGTCCTGTTCTTAAGAGTTCTCTTAGTCTGGTATCCCTGCCCACACTTCCTGTCTGCCTTTGGCCAATCAGCGCTTTTTATTAAACCAGTGGGTGGGTTGATTATTTACAATGAAACAACACAATCTCTCACACAGGACAGCATTTAATATTCAGCTCTCATACATAGCAGCACAGGCTTTTCGTTGCTAGATCCAGGTCTGAGATTTTTATCTGTAAAGGAGAGACTTGGGAGAACTGACATTACTTTGACCTGGCAAAGAAGGGCAATCAACCACAAAAAGCATGCAGAGCCCTGGCAGCAGGTAAGGCATGGGGCAGTTTAGACAAATGGTTAGCCTCACCACAATCAAGGTGGAATCATAGTGTCCTATATACATATATTGTTTGGATACCTTAAAGGTATCCAAACTCTATCTATTATGTGAAGCTTAAATAATATAAATGCCATGCGCAAAAGGAGGCTATAGAAAGCTTGTCACTAAATGAACACTTTGTAAGTTAGCAGCATATTCAAGGTTAGAGTTTTAGAACTTTATACCTGTTAAGCTGAAGGAGAAGGCTCAATAGGAATGATAAGGTTTATAATTGCTGCTTTATATCATGTGGCCATCTTAGGATGGTGAAGTCACAAGGAATGTACCCTTTAACAAAGGTAAAGGTGGCTGCCAGCCATATGATTGTTTATGTCTTTGTAGATGCACATTATATAATTTCACTGAAAATACAGTCTATGGACTTTTTTCCTAGGTTGCTTCAGGTGAGAACTGGGAAATATGTCAGCTTTTCTGGCTTTATCCTTAGGAAGCGCCCCCGTGTCTTGTGGAGTCTGTTCCTTTGTCCACTAGAACCATCTATCACCCCGCTTCCTCTGGAATTTCACATGTGGGCTCTTTTCTCTCATCTATAAGCCAGGTCTCTAATCCAGGCAAAGCATTCTTTGCTAGCAAAAATTAAAGCTGTTCAAAGGTGGGTCAAAGTAGGGTTTGTAGAATTTTGAATCATGGAAATAGTGTTCTTATCTCCTCTTGATGTAATTATGGAAGAGGAAACTATCTCTGTTGACATCTGTGGGACCCTTTGTCTAGGGTTAACAGGAGCTTAAATAATGTCATGTCATCTTCACGTTTAACTACTGTGTTATATCATGTAGAGAAGTGGAAATTGAAGTTCTGCTTTGACTTCAGCAGAGCTGAACCCAAATTCACATGTGTAGCTTCACCCCTTAAAATGTTTCTGTGAAGACTTATTAGTCTTTGGAAATCTAAAGCAGACAAGTTTATTAACTGTTTATTAACATGGGAAATGCTACTGAGTTACAATCGACTGAAGAATTTGATCCCAGCAGCCCTCAATAGAGATCAGGCCTTGCTGGAAATTTGATATAACAAATGCCAGTTTGCCACCTCGTGGTTATTATGATTGCTTCTTTGGAAACAAGCTTTATTTTTAGTCCTCCTTAGTAAAGTATAAAAGAAGCATTTATAAGTAATGTTTAAAGCACATATTATCTATATTACAATTTACTAGACACATCAATATTTGGGATGAAAAAACTTGGAAAATAATAAATTTTGTGATATTTATTGCTAATGATAAATGATAGCCTTTTTAGTAATGTCAAATTGTAGATCCTATACCTTCACAGAAAATACACGCATGCAAAATACCAATGTGCATAAAATAAAAAGATTTTTATTGCTGCTTATCCCAATTACCAAGAATAAATAGAATATAATTTTAGTATCTTTTAAAAAGATAATTTTATAAAGGTAGAAACAAATTTTAACATTTTTTAGACATATAAAAATGAACATCATCATATGCTATTTAATTTATAAGTGACAAAGCAAGTGAGATGTCAAAACTGGTTCCATAAAATAGAAAAATGGATAAATGGGCAGAGAGAGACAAAGCTGGCATTCTGTGTCACAGAGGAAGGAACTCAGTCGAACATCTTTTAGCAGACTTTGCACAAATCGTGATGTTCATAAGTTAAAACCTAATCAAATGAGAAGATGCTCAAAGTGTGAGCTATAGACAGTTTTCCCTGTATGCGGAACAAAGTCTGTTGGTACTTGTAGGTTCCTCCACATGGAAGGATATTGCATGCCTTATTGGCTGATGAGACACTAAAACATCTACTGCTTGCAAGTGAGAAATGCCTAAATCTGCTTCTGAATGAAATCCAAAACCAGATTTCTACTCATACTTTTTGTGCTTCAGTGAACACTCTCAATGTTTTAATTTTTCACTTTATAATTTTTTATTGAAATGTAAAAATTGGGTGTATTTATGAGATACTGTGTGATAATTACAAATATACATACATATCTCTACATATCTCTGTCCTTTCTAATTAATCTTCTCTTCTTGTTCCAGTTCCTTAATGGTTCAACAATTCTTTGTGGTAGGAAACTTTGAACTTGCTTGTAATTTATCATAGAAGTGTATGTAATTTGTCATAAATGTTTATGTTGTTGACTATAGTCATTCTTTGAGATAGAATATGTTGCCATAATTAGAAATTATAAGATGTAGACTTCGGTATCATAATCAATAGCTTGTAAATTAAGGGCAGCAATTGCAAGTCTCTATTGGTCAGAGGAATGGGGCTCGAGCCATATCTCTAGCCCTGGAAGGAAATCTGTAATCCTGAACTCACACTCTGATCCTGATTTAAGAGTCCTAAACCTAAGTAGGCTGGTGACACACACCTTTCATCACCTGGAAGGCAGATCTCTACTTTGAGGCCATCCCAGTCTATAAAGCTAGAACCCATATTGTAGTGGCTATACAGAGAAACTGTTCTGGAGAGAGAGAGAGAGAGAGAGAGAGAGAGAGAGAGAGAGAGAGAGAGAGAGAGAGAGAGAGAGAGAGAGAGAGAGAGAGAGAGAGAGTGAGAGAGACTCCTAAATCTAAATCTGACATTGTTACTATCTAGTTGGAGTCTTTCTGATAAAGTCCAAGGAGGTATCATTGTTCCCCCTTATAGGAGTCAGCATAAATGGGCTTGTTAATCACCTGGGGAGAAAGAATGCCCCTCAGGAAAGCTGTCCATTCTAGATATGTTTAAAAACAGTTCTATAAAGTCTCCCTAGAAACAAAGGTTGGCACAGTGGTCCCCCTGGCCAGGGACACGCTCCTGCTCTAACTGTGTCCTACTCTATAGTGTGTTATCACTCACCTTCAGGGAGTTTTCTCCACAAAGGGCTCTTGGGCTTCTTGCCACTCTCATTGGCAGTAATACATCTTAGTTCTGAGCAACACACTTCCCTTCTTCCTGCCACTGTTTCTTCTGTTTTTTTCAACAGAGATTATCCTAAATAGGGAGTCTGATGCTAGATCCCACAGACAGTCCTACTGTCCCCAGAATACTAGCATTGGCCCCTCTTCCTTGGCTTTTGCTGAAACGACGGAGTTCATGCTGAGTAAACAGATTTGCTTTCACCATTTTCTGTAGACTATGGTCTGGGTTATTTAAGTTCTTATAAGTGCAGCCTTACCTACTTGGACTTTGTCAATTATTTTCCAACCCCTCTGTAACAGAATGGATGGAGACATGGATTTGTCTTCTCTTTGCTGTTTAGAGGCCATACAAGAAAGAAAAAAATCAGCTCATCTCTTTGGCTCACGTGACTTGATTTGCATAAAGGAAAAGAGAATCTGGCTTCCAGAAGCTCAAGATCCAGGACCTAAGAATAAGAAAGTCCATTCAGCTTGGGGGATTTCCACTCATTAGCTGAGAGTCCTTGTAACCTGTGTTATCTCACCAACCACACACCTTACTCCCTATAGATTACTTTCAGTAAGCCCATTTCTACTCACCAATTTTTGCTCCATAATTGTTTATTGGCTTGTTTACTAGAGCAGTGGACAGCTTGACCCTTAATTTCTACTAACTTCTCATATTTCTTAGCCCACAGTAAACATTATTATATTCTATTTGTGTATAATGACTCTTTCCAGCTTCCTGCCTGGGAATGAGGTGATGTACTACTTCTTCTCTTTCTGAACAAGCATTATTTAATTCAGCCTCCACTTCCATTGGAGTCGCTTCAGTGTTATGATTTTTCCCATTATTGCGGATGCATAGTATCCCATTAAACACATGTGTACATATTCTTTTCTGTCTATGTCTCTGTGTGTATGTGTACTAGTACATGTGTACCCATGTATATATTATAGACACATTCACACATACATATGTTCATGCAGAGGTCACAGGCCAACAATGGTTAATGTTCTTCAGTGCTTTTCTGGAGAGATGGTCCTTTACTGGCCTGGAGCCTTATCAAAGAGGCTGGGCTGGCTAGCCAATAA
Organism: Phyllotis vaccarum; assembly: GCA_033318265.1. Classification (NCBI taxonomy): domain Eukaryota; kingdom Metazoa; phylum Chordata; class Mammalia; order Rodentia; family Cricetidae; genus Phyllotis; species Phyllotis vaccarum. The sequence goes on along the minus strand of JARWLC010000006.1, from coordinate 29,289,926 downwards.
GTCCCAATTATCTTCTTGTCTCAGCCACCATTCCCAGTTTTTTGTTTTGTTTTGTTTTTAAAGTGGTTCTTGGTTCTGAACTTATGTTCTGGTGTTTGTAAGGCTGAGCTCTCTCCTCCCAACCATTCCACTGTCTTTCAAAAAGCTGGGTGTTTTTCACTATATGTCTTAGAGTTTCTATTGCTACAGTGTAACACCATGACCAAAAAGCAAGTTGTAGAGAAAAGTTATATTTGGCTTATATTTCCCCATTGCCGATCATTATCAGTGGAAGTATGGGCAAGAAATCGAATAGGACAGGACCCTGAAGACAAGAGCTGATGCAGAGACCATGAGGGGTGCTGCTCACTGGCTTGCTTCCCCTGGCTTGATCAGCCTACTTTCTTATAGAACCTAGGACCACCAACCTGGGATGACACCATGCACAATGGGTTGGGCATTTGGCAATAGCTCATCATGTACAATATTTACATTCCTCTTAGGAAACTTTAAACTCACCAATCAGATACTCTTCCTAGCTTGGTTCTGAAGGATTAAGAATTGATTTGGCAAGAGTTATGAGGATGTACTAAAAGGTGATTCTAACAACAGCATATGTCTGTCCAGAAGCCAATAGCTCTCATCTCTGTCTCTATATTGGAGGAGCAGTTCTCACTCGGCACATCTGGAGAGTCTAGAGTTTATCAGAACACTTGTTGAGTTTGTACTGTAAGCAGTTCTCAGGGGACATCATCTGGGTGCTGCTCTGTTCAGGACCACACTTGGCACTCTGAAGACTGCTCATGGAAATGCTGCCATCATCAGCTTTTAGCATTCCTGTGACCCAATTCTTTGAGTACTGAATTTAACTTTAAAAAGTGTGGCTAAACACACACATTTGTCAGATTCATCTAATTCCAGAGGAAGAAAAATCTGTGTGGACATACCAAAATCATTTTCAGTATGAGGGGATTTCATTCCATTATGGATTTTTGATCTCCATTTTCTAAATGCAAAAGTTATTTGTGGTTTTTCACAGAACCACAGTTGGACCCAAACTTTTGAAGTGTTTGTTCAATAGGAAATGTAAACCTGGGATTGCTGGGTTTGGAAATGGCTAAGAGATGAGCCAAACAATACTAATTCCAGTATAAATTATTCTATACATTTCCATAAAGATGGAGCATGATTGTTAAACGCTAAAAAACCTGCTATATGAATCTGACTTTGGTTCATCCTATTAAGATCATTGACCCTGCAATCCTAGTTAGATAGAAACCATAGCTTTGCCCTGGGAATCTGTGAGGGAAGAACAGGGCCAGAATGTGACTGCAGTAGCCAGACCTTGCTGTTTCCAGGAGGCTTTGCAGTTAATTGACACATTAAGCTGTGACCAGACGAACACTGTGCTGAACTTTTCTTTGCATCAATCCCCAGCTCTCCTGTAAGTTCAGACCATGATGAGCTTAGCTACTGGGAACTGGAAGCTTCTAGGCTGTTTTTTTTTTGTTTTTTTTTTTTTTTGTTTTTTCTTTTTTTTTTTTTTTAATATGCTTCTGCTTTGTTTAAACTCTTCTGAATTTACTGTAGCCTTAGACTTTTTAGCCACCAGCTAAATGAGAATGTGTTTCTGTATGCTATAAATATCACTCTTTAAATAAATGAGCTGTTTTGGCCCATGACAGACACTATAGAAAATGTAGGAGGGGAATCAGAATAGGTAGTGGGAGGGCAAGAGACACAAGCAGATGGAGCCAGATGCCCAAAGAAGAAACATGTAAGGAACACAGGTGAGCCACGGGCCACGTGGCAGACAGATTAATGAAAATAAATTATGTTAAAATATAAAAGCTAACTAAAGGTGCACCTAAGCCATAGAACAAAAAACTTAAACTTAATATAAACATCTAAATCATTTTTGGGGCCTGAACAGCGGTGGGTGGCTAAAAAGTCTAAGGCTACAGGTCTGTAGGTCTGGACGTCTGGCCGCCCAGGGCCAAAAAACCTTATTATAAAAATTTACTTTCTCTTAGGATGTTTGTTTTAATTGTACTAATGTTCATTTTAATGATACTATTTTAAAAATAGCCCTTAATGTTTCACTTATCTACTAAATAAAACACAGTTTTTCCATAACTTGATTAACAAGCTGTTTGACCATAAATCAGTCATTGGACTTCTTAGCATTTACTTGACAAATGATCTATGGCTCTTCTTTGCTGTGTATTTATTAGCATTGGCTGTGGGTGAAAATATCCAGTAATGCTTATTGAAAATGTATAAGTAGAGCAATGATTTAACTTCATTTGACTATCGAGTTCATGACTTTTGAAGAAGTGTCTTTTAGAATCTTCATTGATTTATTTTTTGTAGCTTATCCTCTTCTATACGACATGGAAACCCTCTGAGGAGTCATGGAATTTACACAAATTAATTTATCATCTTCAAACCTTCCTGTTTTATAAAATAAAAAATGATTTTTACAAATTATAAATTATTTATCATAATTAATTATAAAAATTATAAATAATTTACAAATTATTTATTATAGTTATAAAGAGAATTCTGCCAAGAGACAAGAGATAGTTAAATGGTAATTTTTTTTTAACTATTTCATTTGTCAGTTTCTATAAACCATTCTTAGTTGCAATTAACAAAAAAAAACCTTGGAAACAGTTTCAGTAAGAGCTTATTGTATGTAGCAAATTCATACTTTTTAAAAAGTCATACACTCAAGAATAAGAAACATTAGCATCCTTTTGAATGCAAAGGAAATGATATTTGAATCCTTATTTTCTACTTACTGTCCTATTTTGTGTATATATTTCCCTCTCAGAACATTGCCCACTCATAGAACTAGAGACCAGGAGGGCAGTCAGTGTCCTGGCTCCTAGCAATGGTCTCTCAGGCTGCTGATGCACCTGGAGCCATATAGTACCTGGTCCCTTTGTCAGCAGCAGTGAAGCAGAGGAAACAAGGTGGCCTCAATAGTTGACTAATGGTGTGTTAACTGTTCCTCTCCACTGAGCTGAACACAGGCTTCAGTGTGTAGCCTCAGTGGATTGATGTCAGCAACATAGATTACTAAATCTCTAAAAATTTAGGATTGTGGGATAACAGAGTGAGAAAACATGAAGGTGAAGGGACCAGGAAGTACACATTCCCTGTTGCTAAGCAACTTCTACAATGTGAGCATGTGCCAGGCTCTTGCTTTGCAGTCATTCTTTTTATTTCACTGTATTAAGAAATCTAGCAATACAATCTATTTTATTTGGCTTTCCCTGGGTTCTAGATAAGAAACAAAACATCACATTTTTAATTTAATTTTAAAACAGAATGATCAATGGAAAACTAGTTTGTAAAGTATATTTAATCAAGTCCACTATTTAACACATGGAAATAATTGTTTCTGACAGATTAGCAAGCAACTTATAATTTTATTAGACAAAAATCTCTAAGTTTATCAATGGAATGCTTATTTTTAGTAAGATCACATTTAAAGGTTTACTTACAGTATTCATTGAGTGAGAAAACTAATTTAAGATGAGAGTGTAGTGAATAATATTAGTAATGACGTTGGTGTTATTTGGTGGCTGCTTGGTTTTTATTTTTGAGATCTTCTCACTATGTAGCCCATGGTAGCCTTTAACTTCCTGTGTAAACCTTTGACCTTCTGCCTCTCTCTCCCTAGTCCTAGGATTACAGAGTTGCACCAGCACACTGGATTGCTGTGCTGTTACTGACAAGGCTCTAATGATGATGACAGAAGAACTCCATCTACCACACTGTGGCCATTTGCTAACAGTAGAAATTAGGATGTCAATGTTATCTCGCAAAGAGAGCAGATAAGCACATTATGCGATGAGTCAATAAATGGCTTTTGCTTGTGAACTCTAATGTGTTATAGTATTTATGTCTTTGTAAAATTGCCTCAACAGTGGAATAGATTCTTTCTTGTCTGAGCATGTGGTAAAGGGGTTGAATATAATGTTAACACATAAAAATCAATAAAATGTTCTTTAAATATTGTAAATGAAAAAATAAAATGGGAACCTGGATCTGTTGACTGACTGACCACATGATCTGAATGGCTCCTATGTACACAGAGCAGTTGCTTTTATGCAGAAGCAAGAGGCATTCTGATACTTGGTTTCAAAGACCACTTGTCACTTGCAAATAGATGGCTTGGGAAAGAGAACTTCAAAAAAATGTGTGTTATATATGGAGCAGTGCTTTTTATCACGTGTGTATGCTCTCTTTGAGATTGCATTTAAGTCACTCATGGAACACTGTCTTTCTTTGTTAATTCAGTCCATGGAAACCTCGTTGTCAGCAGCTTTCACAGGAAGACAAGAACAGAAGTCACTTTTGCAGCTACATCAAGTTTCACTCAGACCGTTTGTTACAGCGAGGTTTCTTGATCCTGGGAGGCCAGAGGTCAAGACCCACAGACCTACAGCCCCAGATCCCTTAGCCGCCTGCCACTGCTTCGGCCCCTAGAAATGATTCAGATGCTTATATTAAGTTCATGATGTTTGGTCTATGGCTCAGGCACATTGCTAGCTTGTTCTTACATCTTAACTCAACCCATTCTCATTAATTTGTCTGACACGTAGCCCATGGCTCACCTGTGTTCCTTACATGTTGCTCCTTTGGGCTTCGGCTCAGTCTGTCTGAATGCCCTGCTTCTCCTATCTATGCTGTGATTTCCCCTCCTACTTTTTCTATGGTGCCTGTTATGGGCCAAAACAGCTCCTTTATTTAAAGATTGCTATTCACAGCATACAGAAAGACATTCCCACATCACCTACCCCCGTCTGTCTAATCAGAAAGGAAGATTTCAATTTTAACATAGGAAAATTACATACAACAAAATAGCCATCAAGCAAGAATTACAGTTATAATATCTAATCTATTTGTGTTTAGCAAAATTAAAGAAAATACTCTCATCATCTACCTTTCCTTGTGAGTCTAAAGTTTCATATCCAATATACCTTTAAAATAATTAAGAAAAACTATACCTATATCTATCTAATCTTAAACTACATCAAAGACCACAGAAGGATGTATTTACCTAAGTAAACTGGAAGTGCAAGCCACTTCCAAAATCTAGAAATGACAGAGATGACACCTATCTGCTTGGACAGTTACTCAAAGTTCCTTTATAAAGTTGGGGCATCCATCTTCAGCCTACAGGCCCAGAGTTTCTTTTCATTTCAGTGAAGCAGGAAATCTGCTCTGCCCATTCTGGTATAATTCATCAGTTGCTTCTCCTCAATTCCTGAAGAATGTCTGACAGTTTTCTCTGCAAAGCAGGAATCTGAATAACAATCTTGGCTTGTTCTGCCAAAGTTCAGAGGTCACCTTCTTATGGAATCAGCATGTCCAGGTTTAACAGCATACTGTGAAGAAGTCTATATAGGAACAGGTTCATGTCCGGTGGCTAACCGGTGCCACAAAGAAACTAATCTGCATATGGAGTTTCTTCTATGCCCGCTTTTCTCTTGAAGTAAATTGGAGTTGCCAGGATCAGAACTGTCTCACTGTCCAGAAAAGTCTAAGTTCTTAAAACATTTAGATGCCATATTCAGTAGGTCTTAGAAGTGTTTCAAGATTACTTATCTAATTGAATTATATCTTTATATACCTAAAATTTTTAACTAACATGCATTTCTTAATTATACATTACAATTTTAAATCAGTTACATAAACATCATACCTTAAACAAGAGTAGAAAAATACATACAGCATAACAGAATTGACCTTAAATTTGTATCAATAAACCAAAGTCCATACCAATGCAAAACATTTTGAGATTAACAGCTGATTTCCTGATCTAAGTAAATTCAATAATCTAATTTTTAAAAGGTCATTCATATACCATATCCCCTTTTTCTTCTTCTAAAGAGATTAACTATGACCATTAACCATTTATAATGAAAACAAACATTTATAAGAAATATTTTGGGAATTTGGGCATAGTTTTCTATTACTACTTCCTGCTGATTACAGAGAATTGAAAATCTCTCGGGTTCTTGAGACTGGATCATAGTCTGCAGCTCTGAAGCTGATATGGCCATCTCTTCCCATCAGAGATTTTTTTTCAGGGGGTCTTGGTTGATGAAATAATATTTGCCTAGAAGAAATCCACAGGTTCTCATGTTCGGTGGAAACAAAAGCAGAACTCTTCCAAAGCAATAAATCCTTATACACAAATTTCAAAATCAAAATACCTTTAAAATATATATTCTTGCTTAACTTAGTAGCCTTCGCATTTGCAATCCATTGTCTTTCTGCAGTTAGCTCATTAACAGTCAAAAAATTAAAAGAAAACACAATAACAGCCAAAATCCAGATTTTGTGTCTATTTTCCATCTTGGTTTATTATATTTTTATTACTCTATTTCTCTTTTTTTAAAAGACTTTCTCTATCTTCTTTTCTCTTTGAAGCTTATGTATCTTTTACATACATTGTAACACTTTTACAGATTTTTTTCCATCTGAATCTGCTTTATTGTGAATCCTTTATCATCTTCCAATCAGAAGAGCTTTTAAAATACTCACACTTTCATAAAGAGCCACATAGTTTTTTTCAGATAAAGCTGAATCAGTAAGTTCTCTCAAAGGGACCACATCTCTGTTTGCTGCCAGCAAACAGAGCAGACCCAAGAAAATGCTGCTACTAAGAAACCGTCTTTGTTTCCTTTTTTATTCAAAGTAAATAGAAACCTTAAATCAATCATATGCTACCGAGTCTTCTGTGCCACATCACAGACCAGCCTGGTTGCAGCTTACATTCCCTGCTGCCAGTCCTCCAGTGCCATTTTGAATTCGGCCTGAATGCCACACTTTCTGTACAGTGACCCACTTCAGATACACAATTTGCAAGCTGCTTTGACTCAGTTTTTGTGCTAAAACCCTTTTTAAACATTCTCAGACTTTAAGTGGATATTTGGCCCACCCAGGGACACCATCTGTTACAGTGAGGTTTCTTGGTCCTGGGTGGCCAGAGGTTCAGACCCACAGACCTACAGCCCCAGACCCCTTAGCCGTCGCCACTGCTTTGGCCCCCAGAAATGATTCAAATGCTTATATTAAGATCATGCTGTTTGGCCTATGGCTCAAGCACATTGCTAGTTTGCTCTCAACCCATTTTCATTAATTTGTCTGCCACGTGGCCCGTGGCTCACCTGTGTTCCTTACATGTTGTTCCTTTGGGCTTCGGCTCAGTCTGTCTGACTGCCCTGCTTCTCCTATCTATGCTGTGATTTCCCCTCCTACTTTTTCTATGGTGCCTGTTATGGGCCAAAACAGCTCCTTTATTTAAAGATTGCTATTCACAGCATACAGAAAGGCATTCCCATATCAACCATTACTCTCCTCATTGGAAGGCCTCTGAGGAGCATCTATACTTTCTATTTATTACTAAGTAATAGTAACTTATTCATTTATTTTATTAAATTCTGATGTATGAGATTAGTTGACATTCAGGACTGGAAAAATAGCAATAGTGAGGCTCTTGCCCAGCAAGCCTAAGAACCTGAGTTCAAGTTCTAGTAGCTACCTGAATGGCCAGAAATTGTGGTGCCTGCCTGGAATCCAGGAGTGGGGAGATAGAAGCTTGGAGGCAGCCAGCCTACTCTATGTTGTGATCTCTAGATAGTTCCTGTCTAAAATAACAAGGTGAACCAGAGAATAAATCTTGAGGTTGTTATATGACATTCCCATGCACATATATGTTGGCCTGTGAACCTATATATGTATACATGCAAACAAAATTCACACACACACACACACACACACACACACACACACATACACACACACACATACACACACACACACACACACACACACACACACAATTTGTTCTTCATTCTGAAAAGTTTCCCTGAATAAAGTATTTGTATTTGCCACCTGCTTGCAAAGGAAAATGTAGCTTTCCCAGTAGAGTCTCCCTGGGCATACAAACCACACTGAAGGGCAGATTCCATGCCCAGCAGTAGACAGGCAACACAGAATGAACTCAATGGTATTTGGGAGGTGCTTTGTCTCATAATGCCTACTTTGAACATTTTTTTTCATCTTACTGGATATTTGCCTGTACATTGTGGTTTATGATTTTCTGTTTTATGGTTTTTGTATATGTGCTTATTGTGTTTTCTCTTTTCTTTTTGCTCCTCTAGAGAGAGAAAGAACCATCTTGCAGTTTTGTAGGTGAGATTTGAGGGATCTGTGAGAACTTGGTGCAGAGTAAACCATGATTGAAGACAATGAAAAAAAAAAAACCCTGAAATTCTGAGGGCTGATGTATAGCTTAGTTAATAGAGTGAGCCTGGCATTCACAAAGCCCTGTATTACATTTTCAAAACCACATTAAAGGATCCACAGTCTTAAAAACTGAGGGATAGAGGTAGAAAGATATTATGTCAGATTATTTTGGCTACATAGAAAGTTTTAAGCCAGCCTGTCGCAAAAGACAAAGTAAAACAACAAATAAGTCATAAAATAACAAGCTTAACAACAACAACAAAAAAAACCCACCAACCAACCAAACAGACAAACCAAGTCTCTGAGACATTGAAGTCATAAAATAAGAAAATAAAGACACCAGTTTTAAAATTCTTATTTATTTACTGTGGAAATTCTTTTTATTTGTGTGTGCATGCGTGCACTTGTGTGTATGTCTATGTGTGTGTCTGTGTGTGTGTGTGTGTGTGTGTGTGTGTGTGTGCACGCGTGCATGTGTGTGTTATTTTATTTTTGAGATAGAATTTCATACAGCCCAAACTGAGCTGAAAATTTTTAGACAAGGATGATAGGGATGATCTTAAAGGTCTGATCCTCCTTACTTATGTCTTAACTATTACAGCTATGAATATGTACTGCCATGTTCACTTATGTATGGCACTTGGGATGAAACTCCTGCACGCTCCTGGCTAAGCAACAGTCCAGCCCTGGGCTTAATTAAACAAGATTGTTACTAGATCCACTTACGGTTTGAAGTGTATATATGCGTTTTGTATTCATTGCAAAAAAAAAATGTGATCTATCATATTGGTGTAGAAATAATGTGCACATAATAATGTCCTTTTAACATTTCACTTGAACTCATTTTACATGGCATTGTCTATGGCTACTGTTTGTACTTGTAAGATGTTCACAAAAGACCAGCTGAGGGCTGAGCCAATCACAATTTAGTTGTTATAACGACATGATGATTTCAAATTAGTATGAAACCTGTCAATATTTGTAATAAGTGGCAAACAAATATTTTCCCACAAGATTTTGCCGAATGTTTTAAGATATGTTTGGCTGCATAGTTTAATGATTTTTGGAATAGCTAGCTACTTTTGTATGTTCAATAATGTAGTTGATGACTCTTGACTTAGGACATATTGAAAAACCCTTAAAGTAATTCTATTATTATTAGTGCCATGGAGATCCTTTGTCACACATACATAATTTCACTTCTACTGAAAACTATGAAATACTCCTGTTGTATAATTATTTTTTTATGATTGCATAATGTCAGGGAATGGTGTCTGAATAAACTGAGTACATTTTTGCAAACTTCGAATCAAATTTTTTATTTGATTCCAGTGTACTCAATTTAGTGAATCTATGGGGGATCTAAAATAATAACCATGATAATTATGTCACAATTTTACATTGAGGAAATAAATTATGATTAAAAGAATCAATAACATTCTGAAAAATATGCAAATTGTATACAGTTTAAAATATGTGCAAGCACAGAATGATTTTTCTGTAGAAAATACTAAGTCTCTAAGGGTGTTGTCAGAGTGATGAACACTAGACTACCATAGAAGAAAAACATTTTCCATCCTGCCTGAGTAGCAGCTCATACTGTAAGAGTGCCTGTGAATGCATTCAGTCTGTGAGTGGGGACAGGTGACAGAGACAGGTTTCAGATGTCAAAAGAAGAACAGCCATAAGATTTGAACACATGCATGAAAAGGGTGGAGGAAATTCTTCAGGCTTTGAGAATGTGCTATTTCCTTCTAGTTGTCTTTGGTCTTTTCTATAAAGGTTGATGTATATAGTCCTTACAAAGTAGAAGTCAACTAACAGCCACATTTTCCCAGTTGGATCCTGACTCTAGCCACTTTCCTCTCATCTCTTAACTGTGGATAATTCAAGTGACAGGACATGTGAATATATAAAAGGTGAATATGTATAGATAACAAGATGGAATGGTTGCTCTAGAATTTATTTGAACTTTTTGTGCCCTAAACATTGCTTGATTTAGAATATAGTCCTATTTTTTATTGCCACTAACAATATCTGGATAAAAATGAGCGAAAACCTAGAAAATCCTGAAATCAAGAAAACTTTACTGCGTTAAGAGGAACATAAGATCCAGGCTGTAAAAAAATGATGTGGTCATTTGGTTTCTGTTTTTACTTGGTTTTCTCCAGACTGTGATCCCAACTGTCTCCTCAGCGCTGAGAATTGTGGGTAGCTGCCACCAGGCCCTGCAAAATAGTGCTTTGTACATCTGTGATAATATTAGTGAATAATTATTTTGACATCATTGCAGGCACTGTCAGAGATACCTTTGTTTCCTGTTTCCAGTTTTAAGTATCATTTTATCATGATCAAAATAATACACATTGTTTCCTAAAACATAGCATTTAAAATAAAACATTTCATACATCATCCTCTAGAAACCAGTATAGAAGGCTTTAGAAATGCTCCTCGCTGAAGATTATCAAGGAACCAATTTCAATCATTTTACATATACAAGTATTTTTTTGTGTTAGAGAGAATTTAAACTAATAGCCTTTAGTTACTGATTATGACCGCTAGAGGGCAGTTAAAACTTTGAATTGTAATGTGAAAGAAGTACTAAGTCATTTTAAAATTATGCTTGATAATAGCTTTCACAGAAAGAATCACAACAGAAGACTAAATCTGGGGCAAAATCATTATCTTTTTGGTTTAAAGTGTTTCAGGACATTGAAATTATTCTATTATGGTTTGCCTTTTTACTTCTAGAAATTAAGTCATATTCTCAAAATCAAGTTTAAATAGAAAGCCAGCTTTTTCAGGTTCTTTATTCACAAAACACATGTAACATTCAATTAGATTAGAAAAATATTCAGATTATCATTGTTAAATTTTTACATGCTGTATTTTTAATGCTGTCATTACATTAGACAGATGGAAATACTTGCTCATATAGAAAAATGTGTGAATATGCTTGAGCAAAATACAGTTCTAAGTTACACATCCTTAGAAATCAAATGCTGTGGGTTAGGCACTTGGTCATTGTTTGAGGAAAGTCACAGTCTCCAAATTCCACGAATGTATAAAAGCTAATAAAACAGGAGAGGCAAATTACTGTGAAAACCCAGAGACAAAATAGTGTGGAGGATCCACTGACAGGTTTTGGATGTTATAAAGTAGAAAAACTTTAACAATTGAAATTAAGACAAGATTAATCAAGGAACTATGATAAATTCAACATAATCAAGGAATTGGGTTCTGCAGGAAAGCTGGTGGGACATTTCCTTCACAAACAGAGAAAAATCCAAGTTCCAGCTGGGACAGGAAATGTGGGACTGATGGTTATTAGAGTCCCTGAAACTTCTGCTGTCCAGCCTAGACCTCTGCCTGGAGGTGGGCTTGCTGAGGACAGCTGGTGACATGCTTTCTACAGTCTCTTAAAAGATTCTACTTTGCATATTTGGGCTTCACAGAAGCTTTGGCTGTGTTTTGCAGCAACCAAAACATATTTATAAAATAAAACATTTTTGTAAAAGGTTTGAAAATCCCAGAGTTTAACAGACAGTACTCAGATTGTACCTAGAAAGCCATAAATTGGGTCAGTGAATTCTTTGGATGTAGGCAGAATCTAGAAATTGGAAAGTACTAAAAAATAGATTTTTTTTCCCTATCAATTTTCCAGAAAGAATCCATCAAGTTAGCAGGGATCAAGGTGCATCATGGGACTCTGTATACTTTGTGCACACTCAATACGGTTCACAGAGTGTGGTGTATGTGTTTGGATGAGATTGGGATTTTTTGACACTTGGACTTCCCTGACAGTAACGAAGAACATACTAGGGGAGTGGTTAAGCATTTCAAAATATAGTTGAATTTCCAGGAATGAGGTAAACACAGGTAACAGACTTTAGAAAAGTTTATCAACAGAAAACATTGCTTTTCAGCAATTCTAAGTTTTATAAGCAAGATCTGAGAATATGCAAATATTTTCCTTTTTCTTTTTCTTTTCCCTGAAAGCATAAGGATTCACTTTCCTGCATGTATTAAAAGTTTTTAGGTAGGATCTCTTATAGATTAGACTGACCTCAAACTTATTTGTTAGGTGAAGTTGGCTGTTAACTCTCGATCTTCCAGATTTCACCACATAATCACAGTGATTAAGGGAAAAGACCATATCACCCAGCTAGATTTTTAATGACATCTGCCAAAAGTACCATAAAGATGGCATTTATTTTGTGTTCATGCAATAACAGTGTTTCTTTTAAAGAGGCTATGATTATACACTATTTCAAATCAAGACTTCATGGAATTAAATATTTATTATCATATCACCATAATAATTCAATGAACTATTGTAATTATCTGGTAACTTTGAAAAAGTCATGACAGTGACATGTCCTGCTATATTAGTTACAGCACCTGGTTGTTCATGTGAAATTGACACAAGCTAAAGTCATCTGAGAGAGACCAACTTTAGTTGAGAAAATGTATCACCATAGCAATAACGAGAAACTGATAAGGAAAGGTTATTGCTTATTAAAGGGCTCAAGGGAAAGCACTCACTGAAATAAGGGCATTAAAGAGTCATGCTCTTCCTGGACAGATGGACCTGGTTCCATGTGGCTTCACTCTTTGGGTCAGGTCCTCCATCCCAGGGCATGAGAAAAGGCTATGCACACCTGCACCCCAAGCTTAAACTAATCCTCCAGTCACATCCCAAATACTGGTGCCCCAAGGCCATGGCTGAATCCAGAGCTATTCTGGGAGAGAAACCATGCCTTTACATCAAGTAATAGTACTTGCCTGTTGGAGTATTGTGTTGTTTCATGGTAAATAATTGTCCCACCCACTGGTTTAATAAAAAGAGCTGATTGGCCAAAGGCAGGCAGGAAGTGTAGGCGGGGCTACCAGACTAAGAAAATCTCTGAGAGCAGAATTCCAGAGAGAGGCCCGAAGAAGCAGAGGAAAACTATGCTGCTCTAAGAAAAGGTACCGAGCTGCATGGCTGAACAAGAGACATGGGTTAGATGAACAGTAGAGAGCTAGCAAGTTATATGCCTGGGCCTGAGGCCGATCAGCCTAAACTAATTGAAAGCCTCTGTGTGTCTCTGTGTGTCTGTGGGTCTGTGTGTCTGTGGGTCTGTGGGTCCTAAACCTTGAGGTTAGGCCCAAAAGTCTGGGCCAGAAACCTCCTACTACACTTGCCCTCTACTACATATCCCTTTCGGTCTAAATATGAGAGTTCTAAATCTAAATATGTAACCATATAGAATAGGATCAATTATCAAGGAATGTCCAAGAAAGGAAAAAAGGCAATAAGATAAACAAAATATAACTACAACCAACATGAAAACATCAATCATTAAATATATGGACTAGAATATTGGTAAGTAGGAATAGACAAAGATTACTCCGGAGTTGTTCTATCTGAAATAATCTGAATCTAGTACCTATTATTCTCTTAGTTAAGATACACAATAGTCATAACTGGAACTACTTAACCTTTAATCACATCTAAAACCTGACAGGAAAAATATATTACCTGAGTGAGCAGGAATTGCCAAGCACATAATTTCTGAAATTTAGCAAGAGATGACACAAACAACTAGCTGCCTGGCCAGTTACCCAAAACTCCTCTCCATCCTTGGGTTATCCAAGTTTTGAGTTATAGCTCTAGAATATCTGACAGACATTTTCAGAAGCAGGGTATTTAAGAGACCATCTTACCCTGTCTTGGCAAGATTCAGTAGTCTTTTACCCTTTGTCCTACTGATCCCAATGGGACAGTGTTCTTATTGTCAGCAAGGGTAGTTCCTGCCCAACTAGTCATTTACCAGGAGGAAGACAAAGTCCATGTAGAGCATCCTTGCTGCCCAATGTCATCTTGGGAAAGGAATAGTGCTGCCAGGAGCAATCATGTCTCATGTTTGCCTAATTCTGAGTAATGAAACATTTACACACATAGACCTAAAAAAGTTTCAAAAAGATTTTAAACAGAGCAAAATATAGCTCCCAAGTTCATGTCTTTCAAATAGGTTGCAATACAATGTCCCCTGGCAACTTCGTGCTTGCTCGAGTTGATTGGTAACATGGCATACTCTTCTGATCTTTCATGGCCACTATTACAAAGAGGCTTCTCCAGAAGCATCCTGATGCTGCCTGAAGGCTTGGGAACACAGCCTTAAGCAAAAAGCATAGTTATTTAACATGGATTTCCATAATTGAGGAGGTCTGTGTGACTTATTGGTACTTCCACCATGTTGAAAAGCCAAATGGGTCAAATAGACAAATAGACAAAGCCACCAAAACATTTTAAATACTTTCATGATCAAAAGTTGATTAAAAATACACAATAAAAACAAATTCAACTGGATTAAACCTCTAAATGGGCTATAATTTATGTAAAATTATATGCCAGTTTGAAAAAGAGGAAAAAGACTATAGGCAATTATATAACGAAATAAAATAGTTTTGGAAAAAAAGGTCTTTGAAGAGACAATAAAATAACTCAGGTAATGTGGAAAATACAAGAGAGTCCGGATTATTATATTATTGTGATTTTTAATTTTTTTAAACAGTTAATGAGCTAACTACAAAAAGACATTTGATTGCAGTGGCTACTATGTGTGTGTGTATTTTTTAAAAAGATATACTGACTTTAAAATTTGGGTCTTAGGATATGTTGCTTTAGAGAAGAGGTTCTGCTTTTTAAATATATGTGTATATTTTTTATTTACAAATAATTTTTCCTATGTCTACTCCTGTTCTCCTTTTCTTCCCTCCTTCTAATCTCTCCAAGTTACCCCCATGCCCCTATCCATTTCCCAAGGAAGGCAAGGAGTCCCAAGGTGGGTCAGCTTGATCTGCTGTACCCATTTGAGGTAGGTCTGATTCCCTCATCCCAGTATTAGGACTGGGTTACATGTTCCTCTATAGGGAATGGACTCCAAGATGCTAGTTTATGCATAGGAACATAGTCTGATCCTACTCTACAAGGTTCCACATACTGCCTATGCCATTCGACAATTATCTACTTTTGGAAGATTTAGTTCCTTTTCCTGAAAATTCTCCAGTGACTATATTTGATTCAGTGAGCTCCCAATAGCTCCAGCTAGCCATCTCTGTGGGTTTCCTCCTCATAATCTTGATCACTTTCTCTAAAATTCACTTATGAGTGAATATATCTCATGTCTATCTTTCTGGGATTGTGATATATCTCTCAGAAGGATATTCTCTAGATTAATTTATTTTCCTTAAAATTTTATGATATCATTTCATTTGTACTACAAAATAGTACTCCATTGTACAAATTAAGCAAAAGTTGTTAATCCCTTCTTCAGTTGAGGGGAACCTAGGTTGTTTTCAGGTTCTTGATATTATGAATAATGTTGCCATGAACATAGTTGAGCTAATGTCTTTGGGGTAAAAATGTGCATCCTTTAAATATATGCCCAAAACTGGTATTGCTGGCCCCTTGCTGGCTCCATGCTGGCTCCTTGGGGAGACTTATTCCCAGTTTTCTGAGGAACCACCATACTGATTTCCAAAGTGGCTCTGCAAGTTTACACTCCTACCAACAATAAAGGTCTGTTCCACTTGCTCTATAACCTCTTTATCATAGGCTGTCATCTATGATTTTGATCTTAGCCATCCTGACAGGTGTAAGATGGTATGTCAAAGTTGTTTTGATTTGAATTTCCCTGATGGTTAAGGATGTTGAGCATCCTTTAAGTGTCTTTGAGCCATTTGGAGTTTTGTCGAGAATTCACTATCTTTGTATTCCATTTTTTAATTGGGTTCTCTGTTTTTTCACCTCTAGTTTCTTAAATTTTCTATATATTTTAGAGATCAGAGAACCTGTGGATCGGTTCTAGGCTACAATAGCTTGATCAATCAAGTGTCTTCTGAAAGCAACTGGCTTAGATCATGCAGTCTCACAGACTATTACAGCCAATATATAACCATACGCCTAAATTTTCTCAGGATCCCCATATACTGCCAGTGCCCCCAATCTTCAGGAAGTAGTATGAGAAGGTACATCTAAATTCCCCAAATCGTATATTTATTATAAAAGATTAATGGCTATAGTCAATCTCTTTTTAAGTTATAAAAGGGGGAATATGATATAGAATTACTTAAAATAGATTATTGAATCTACTTTGATCAAAAAATACTGTTAATCTCAAAACACTCTACATTGGTATGGATTTTTGTTTTTGATGCAAATTTAAGGTCAACTTTGTTACATTGTATGTATATTTCTACTCTTGTTTAAGATACTATGTTTATACAATTAATTTAAAACTGTAATGTATCACTAAGAAATGCAGATTAATAGTAGTATATGATAATCAAACATAGTTGTGTTTGGATTTTTAGATATACAAAGATAGGTTTTAGATATTTAATCTACAAACCCTTCAAACACCTATAGATTGTAGCATTTAAAATGTTTTAAAAACCTTAGATTTTTCCAGACAGTGAGAGTTCTTTGCTCCTGGCAGCACCAATTTATTTTAAGAGGATGATAAGTGTCAAAGAAATGACATGTGAAATTTACTTTCTTCGTGGCAGAAGCTAGTCACTGGTCAAGAAATGTTCTTGTCCAAATACGTGAGAGTATGCTATATAAACTGGACCTGCAGGACCCATAGCAAAATGATCACTGAACTTTGCCAAATGAAGGCAAGATCATCCTTAAGTTTCCAGCTTCTTAGAAGAGGCTGCCAAACATTCTACAGGACACAGGGAGAAGTGACTAATAAACTTTGCCAGAATGGACAAAACAGTCCTGCCTCACTGAAAGGTATATGAGAGACTGTAGGCTGAAGATAGATGCTTCAATATTGCAGAAAAACTTTGGATGACTGCTCAGGCAGCCAGATGTCTCTGTCATTTCTTAAATTTCAGAAGTTGCTTTCTGTTTACTTAGATAACTTTTCCTTCTATGGTCTTAGATGGTGTTGAAGACTGGATAATTACACTTATAGTTTTCCTTAGTTATAATAAAATGTAAATTAGATATATAACTTTAGCTTCACAAGGAAAAAAAGGATGATAGAATTTTTTAATTTTGATAAATTTTAATAGACTAAATATTATAATTCTTGCTTGATAACTGTTATATTTAATTTTATTGTGTTAAAATTGAAACCTTCCTTTTTGATTAGACAAAAAAATGTAAGGTATTTGGGATGTCTTTCTGTACACTGTGAATGTGCTTTATTACTATTGGTTAATAAAGAATATGCTCTGGCATATTACAAGGCAGTTTACAGGCATGTTTGGAAATCCAAGCAGAGATACAGAAAAAGGGTAGAGTCAGGCAGATGCTGCCAGCTGCCTTGAGAAGACACAAGATGTGAAAGGACTGATAAGTCACTGGTCACCTAGCAATACATATATTAATTAATATCAGTGGGGTGAGCTAAGGTGTAAGAGCTAGTTGGTATTGACCCTGAGCCACAAACTAAACAGTTTGTAATTAATATTAGCCTCTGAATAAGTATTTTATAAGTGGCAGAGGGGGAGGGGGCATTGGTGGAACAGATTTCTCTGAACTGCAGTCCCAGTAGAGACAAAGAAAAAAAAAAACTTTCATGTACAAATGTCTCACCAGTGTCAGTCTATAATCAAGCCAGAAGTCTATTTTCTTAATTTGTGATTGACAATTGATGTGGAAAGACAAATCTGACTGTGGGTGGGGCCAGTCTGTACTGGTGGTCCTGAGTTCTATAAGAAAGCAGACTGAGCAAGCGATGGAGGGCAAGTGAGTCGCCTGTAGTCCTTTGTGTCTTCTGCATCAACTCCTGATGCATGCATCCCCATGTTCCTGCCTGAGTTCTTATCATGACCTCCTTCAGTGATGGACAGGGATGTGGAAGTCTAAGCCAAGTAAGCCCTTACTCCTCAACCTGCTCTGGTCATGATATTTTCTCTCAACAATAAAAAGACTGTCTAAGACACTTTTATCACCAGTGTGACTAAATATCTGACAGGAAAAATGTAAAGAAAGGAGAGATGTGTTTTGGGCTCTCAGTTTCAGATGGCTCAGGCTGGGCTAATTGATTCCTTATACTTGGGGAAAACAACACATTATGGAGTGTTGCCAAGGAAAGCTCTCCACTCATAGGTAATCTTTAGTAGGGAAAATACGTGTTAGAAGTGGTTAATGAATGACACCCTAAAAGAACGCCATACCAGAACAATCTGCTTCCATTATAAATCCATAAAAATATAAATCCACTCATTAGGTCAGAATCCTCATAATCTCCTGAAACAACAGAACATGAGAAACTATTACAGACTCAGAGAGAGAGAGGGGGATACTTTATTAATTCTCAAGGAATTTCTTAAGCTTAACAAGTTGTCAATCAAAATCAGTCACCATTATTCCCCATCCTGGTGGAAAGGACAGTTTAAGACATAATGACATGTTTCAATGGAAAGTACATGGCAGAATGATAAGACTAATTACATTGTCTTGCATACATATCTCATATTATTTAAAAGAAAGTGTCACAACTTTTGAATATAAGCTGTATTTCATATGATCACTTAGTTAATGCTCAGTGGAAAAGAAAATTAAAATATCTTAGATCTTTGCTTTATATACAAAGCTCTAGATAAGCAAAACTTTAGATTATTTTTCTTTGTGTACAACATATTGTTAAAACCATCCTTCTTCTGTGAGAACAAAGAGAATATGCAAGTAGATATTGATGCTGTGCTTTCTCTTCATGTATTTACATTTAATGCCATCCCGTGCCTTTGTGAAAAATAAAACTAAAGTGAGATTCACAGGTCAGAAACCTGACCTCACATATATGTCTGCTTAGTGTAGCTCTCTCTGTCTCTGTCTCTCTCTTTCTCATTATCTCTCTCTCTCCCTCTGTTTATATATGTGTGTGTACATATAAATATACATATATATGTTAGACACACTATACCACTAAACTAAATAGGTTTCAGAATTTCAAAATTATAGAGTAGACAAGGAAAATCTAGTGTAGCCTAAGTTGTTCCTAAAAGACAAATCAAAAGCAACTATTTACATAGGCAAATGTGAAGACTTCCAAATAATGTTAACACACAAACAGTTATCCAGTCTTATGCTATCAAAGGGAGGATGATTTTCACATAGAACCTCTAATTTCTGGCTTTTATTTAGTTATGAACATCTGGTGTTAGAATCTAATTTGTTTTTTCATTTAATTAAATTCATTAAAAACTGCTGGACACTGTCTCTGTAGGAATACATAATGTGATTTATATGCTTACTTAAGAATTAGCCTAGAAAATGATTTCATACAGAGCTATGCTGATAACAGGCGATGTGTGTACATTATTAGAATCCTGAAAGCAGAGTCTAGAGAGGTTGCTCAGTGGGTAAGCAAAAAGAGTTAAATTTAGATATCAAAACCTACTGTAAGCTCACATGTCAGTGTGCAGCTGTTATCTCAGTGTTCCTATGGGAAGTTGGAGACAGAGACTAAATGATTTGTGGAAGGACATTCGGTAGCTCCCCTGACATATGTTGTGGTGAAAAACAGATATATTGTCTCAGTTAAATATAAGGTAAAGATAAATGTAAGAGATTGTCCTCTGATACCTATATGTGTACCATAGTGTGTGTGTGTATGGTATATTCACATACACAGACACATACACACACACACATACACACACATACACACACAGACACACACATACACATACACAAGTTTAAAACAAAAGAATTCTGGAAACACTATGAATCTATAATAATAGTAGTATTTGAATGAGGTTTTGGATAATAACTTGTGATTTTCCAAGCATCTCAACAGGTCTTTGGAGAAAATATGAAAAGACTTATGACCTGAGGACTGTAATGATAGCTGGTGATGCATAGGGGAAGGCTAGATGATGACTTGATAGTCTGGGTGTCTTTGAGAAACAAGTTTTTAGCTATTCATTGAAGTGACAGTGAAGGCTGAGATAATAAACAAATCTTCAAGAGTTTATAAACAGTAGTTGGCATTTTTCATTTACCTTTTGTCCAAAATTTACATTCTTAGATGTGATGTGCAAGAGCTTTGGAAGACTTGACTCATCATGGGTCTTCTTAGTTCATGAAGGTTCATCTTTAACACTGACTTTTGAGGAATCCCCAGAAGTAAGCATAAAGCTGAAAGTCTAGTGATTTTCTCATGGTAGGGATTCTCATCATCAGATTTGTAACTTAGGATATTGCTCAGGTATAAACATATTATATTATCAGGTAAAGATTATATTAAGTAGCAAGGCTACTCAAGGGAAGTTAGATGATAGAAGTCATTAATAAATATAGAAAATCAGTTACAGCCCCGTAGAGAATAGGGATAAAATATGAGAAATACTTTGATGTCTGGATTATACTGCATTGGAATCAGTCAGTGATTGAGTGCTGGGTCAACACACAGAGATCAGGTGCTAACAGCATTTATTGAATGAAGTGGTAGAAAGGATTGATGAGGACATGAAGGAACATGTTAGGGAAATCAGCGATTCATGTGAAGGAGAGAGGCAAGGTTTAGAACACTGAGCCATAATCTTAGCAGAACATTGAAGTGGAAGTGTCTATTAAGGGAATGGAGGCACAGATCAGAATCCTAGTAGAAAGGATGAGATAAAATTTCTGTGGGGTGATGGGATGATTTCTCAACACAGTCCAAAGCTAGAGAACAAAATAAGACAAATTTTTCAGACACTGCTTCTTGTTTTCCTGTGGAAATGGTACTTGCCTTGTTAGAGCCAACAGTTCTTACTTCAGTGAGAAAGTTAGTTGCTGGGTCACTATAGATCTTATACTCACCATGGAACACTCTGAACAACTGTCAGTGGGGTTTGAATGCCTGGAATGGTTGTGCAGCACAGTCTACTTCCCTTCACATTTATCTCTGTCTTAGTAACACTGTACCTTTTTCTAAGCAATGTATTCTCTTACATGATTTTATTTTTTTCTACTATAATTTCAACGAAACTAAATAAAAGTGCATTGTACAGATTGCAAATTCCATAGCATTATTTTTCACAGTGCAGTGCCTACTGATTGGTGTTGTAATTCTCTCAGAGAATTCTGAGGATAATTTTTTTTTCTTAATCAAATAATTGCTTTGTCCATGTTTGGCACATTTTAAAACACTTAATACAACTTAAAAAAAGCAGAGTCAAAAGTTCTGAGACAATTGTATAATTTTTTTCTAATAGGAAGAACAATATATTTGAGAGCTTATAATATACTTTTACTTTAAATTTAATTCCTGTGAGTGCACAGTTAACACAGAAACAAGAAAATGCAATTTAGTCTCTTGCTTTAAATTCTGCTATTATAATAGCCACTGTTAACAGATTATTTTTCTCATGAGTTTCCACCAGTTTAAAAATAGAATTATTTCATCACATGAAACGATACATGGAAAAGAATTAATTAAATTACATTGTGCTTTTGAAAATGTTCATTCATTCATCTCTAAGGCAAATTCATTTTGTGTTTTTCCTTTTGCTGATCTGTTGCAGAAAGTTATGGGTAAATTGAAGGCTTCTTCTTTTAAGGAGTTGACAGAAGGAAATTAAAAGTGTTTCTCACTCTGAAGTGGTTTCCAGGGACTGTTTGGACATATAAAATGTCAAGAACCCAACATTCAAAGCACAGACTGACTATATGGATACAGCAAGCAAGAGGAAGGCAATGGATTTCTAGGCAGGCAGCAGAGTGATAGCAGGCAGTGGATCAGCTGTACCCACCTGGTATTATGGGACACAGCTCTGGGGAAGGATGACAGAAAACTACATGGAGGCTACTGTCCTCATGGTTGCCTATGCCATCAAACATCTAAAGTACATGATAACTTCCCTTGCTCTGATTACATGATTGTAGGGAATTGTGCTGTTTCATGGTAAATAATTGTGCCAACCACTGGTTTAATAGAAAGCACTGATTGGCCAAAGGCAGGCAGGAAGTATGGGCGGGGCTCCCAGACTAGGAAAAGTCTGAGAGCAGAATGACAGACAGAATTCCAGAGAGAGGCCTGGAAGAAGCAGAGGACAACTATGCTGCCCTAAGAAAAGGTACCGAGCCGCATGGCTGAACAGAACAAGAGACATGGGTTAGGTGAAGGGTACAGAGCTAGCAAGTGATATGCCTGGGCCTGAGGCTGATCAGCCAAAAACTAATGGAAGCATCTGTGTGTCTCTGTGGGACTGCGGGACTGCGGGACTGTGGGTCTGTGGGCCTAGACCTTGAGGTTAGGCCCGAAAGCCTGGGCCAGAAACCTCACACTACACATGATCACCAGGCAAACTTTGGCATCATTAGGCATCATATTTTCCCACAAGACAGAAATGATGTGGCCCAAAAGAACCAACCTTCCTCCTTTGTCTTCTTGACATATTTATTAATAAATTGATTGTTGTAAGTTGATAACCTGAGAAAGGTAGTTATATTCAGTGTATGTGAATGGTCTGTTTGAAACCTTGGGTCAGCTCTCAGTAATGACAAAGCTCAAATTTCTGGAGCTGGGGGTTCAGCTGACGTTACTCTGACTGCTTAACATGCCAGAAGACCCTGAGTTCATATCCAACACAAAAATCCTCAAAGTTCTCAGGACCAATGAGCTCACAACAAAAAGGAATAACAACAAAGGAAAAGAATACAAAGAAATCAAACTTCTGCAGCTGAGATCAAACAAACAAATGAAAGATCCAGGTACACACAATCATTTGTAGTTGCAGAAGAAAAGCAGCAGGGATGGTCTCCTTTAACTATTACTGCCAGTGACTCTACACTGAAGTCAATTTGGTGAGGGGACACGAAAGTGTGAGTTTTCCTTCCTTCCTTCCTTCCTTCCTTCCTTCCTTCCTTCCTTCCTTCCTTCCTTCCTCCCTCCCTCCCTCCCTCCCTCCCTCCCTCCCTCCCTCCCTTCCTTCCTTCCTTCCTTCCTTTCCTTCTTTCCTGAATCATGGTCTCATGTACCCCAAACTATCCTCAGAATAAACATGTAAACCTCCTGCTGGCCATTTTCTGAGTTTAGTATTTGCAGTTTCTCATGACCACATTTATTTTATGGGCTTCGGAGCATCAAATTCTTTGTAAGCTAGTCAAGCACTCTTCCAGAGGAGCTGCACTGCTAGTCTATACAAGCATAATTTTTATTTTAACACCATAGTAGTCTAAACTTAGAGAGTATAAGCAAAAGTAAACTGTTCAGTTCAAACAGCAAAAAAAAGTTGTAGATTCCATGGATTTGTGCATGGTTAAAAATGAAGCTTCTTGTCGCTTTTCCAGCCAGATGTTGTGTCTGGTCCTCGGCCCTCCTTATCTAACTCAGACTGTGGGGAGGGAGATGTTAGCCCTTCCTCTGAAGTACAGCTTTGTAATTAGGCCAGAAAATGAGAAAAGGAAGCAGAAGATAAAGGAGAAGAGGAGGAAGGGGAAGTGGAGGAGGGAGAGGATGAGGAGGATGAAGAGGAGAAAAAAGTACAAACCAACAAAGACTAACCATATTTGAATTCTTTATTAACTGAATATTACTTGTATGTAACATTATAAGTCATTTAAAAACTTTATAAAGCTCTAAAAACTTATTGTAAGAACAACAAAATAGGTACGTTATTAACTAGTGCTGGATTCTAACTATGTCTGGCCTCTCTCTCTCTAGATCTCTGTGTAGCCAGCGTCACCTGCATTTTGTCACATACACAATTAATATTTTTAATCTGTACCTTCCAGTAATACAAAGAGTAGAAAAGACAAGCTTTCCTGGTAGTTTTCACAGGTATCGAGAAGCAGCACCTCTGGTTTTGAATGGCCACAGAAATATGAAAGAGGGGTTAGAAATATTGGCCTCCATCACTTACAACAACTTCATTTATATTCTTATTACAGGAAGGTTAATAAACTGATGGTTCAGTAGTTCAACATTCTTAACAAAATTGGTCAGTTTTGAAACACTCATTTATCATCATTATATATTGATTTAGAAAAGAAAACTGTGTTAGCAGATACATATATCAGAAATGGTCACAAGATAGTATTGGAAATAGAGGAAATTATGTTTTTATCAGTTGGATAAATTAAAATGTTTCTGTTATGAAGATTTGATCACATAGAGATGTGTTCTGAGACATGTCTGTGGCAGTTCCTTTTTCAACTACAATTATAAAATTACCAATTTAGCCTCAAGTCCACTGACCATTATTTGAATTAAATAAATCATATACATTCTTATTTTTATAGAAAAAACATAAAATTATATCAAAGCCAAGAATATTGTTTAGTAAACTTTTATTTTAGAAATAAAACTCACACGCGCAAATGCTCAATAAATCTTGTTTGCTATTTAGATTCTCATGGTGTCATTCATCTGAATCGTGAAGTAGTGCCGGTTATCAAAACACTTAATTTTATACAAATAGCTTGTTTTTCGGCTTCTGGAAGGAATCCCCCTTTTTTGTTTTCTTTATGTTTCACCCAGTAAGCTTCTATTTGAACCCACAAACAGAAAGCCATTCATAGAAAAGTACAGACTGTTTTGATATGAGTACATAAAATTGATTTTGTTTCTTATGTATCTAAATAACAGTACACATTTTATTGAGACAGTTACCCAGGCAAACATTGCATTGAAATTTTAATAGATTACTTTTCTTATTCCATCCTGATAAATGTTCTGTAAATGAGATCTAATCCCCATAACTGGAAATAAAACAAGGTCTCTAGAGTAAGCAATTTGTCCTAGGTCATGCTCTAAGGACCGAGTCCATTCTCACTTTTCTGTGTCTCCAAGCTATTGGCATACAGATGACTGTGGCTTATTACACAGTTTCCACCAAGGCAGTAAGCACATTCTATGATGCTTATAGCTATGCATAAGCACAAGCAGGACCTACTGAAAGGAAAATTGTCTCAGTATACTTTGAAATAATTCTCAGTATTTCCCACAAATAAGATATGTACCAAATCTCCAAATAATACTTTTATTATTCTCAATCTTTTTCCAAGAGCTCAGAATTTATGATAATAGCAACATATATGCAATATGAAACAAATTTAGGTACTTGATTGCTGAAACTTACTTAAATATCCCGAAAACTATCCAATTTTTTTCCTTGTAAACAATCCAGAGTATAGTAGAATTATGAACAAATGCCAGGAGTTTTTGATGATTTCTAGAGAACAAGATAAATTTAGAAAGTTGCCTATTCAAAAAAGAATAATGGACTCCATTTTTATTGATGGATTAATACAAGGAAAACTAAAAAATATGTAAGTTAAAGAACATTGTAGGACAGAATAGTAGGCTATTCTGTGTATGAGCAGGGCTCTTGGGTGATGGTGGAGTGGAAATGTGCTCCATATTCCTACACAATGTTTTCATTAAAGGATCTCATCTTGAGTAGAATCTGTCTCTGGGTCCAAGAACGACATTCTGAGCATCTTCGTTGTTGCCTCCTCTTTGCATTGATCAGCACTCTTGTGTATAGATCATGACAGATGGAAAAGAGATCCTGTCCCAGAATCTCTAAAGGCTGAGAAAAATGCCTGAGCTGTACTAATAGAAGCCTAGATGCTAAACCCTGGGGAGGATTGATGACTTCCTGGGTGAGGCTGACAAAATATGTGTTGATATGTTTCATATTTAATAAAAACCAGTCTGAAATACCACAGAGATCTAGCTACAGTGAATCCAAGAGAATCAGGGAGTGGTGTTTTACACTTTTAATCCTAGTACAGGGAAAGACCAGGAGTGGTGACCCCTTAATCCCAGCAGATCTGAGTTTGAGGCCGCTTGGTTTACAGAGGGAGTTCCAGGCTCCCAGGAAGGTAGTGGTGGTGCCAGGCCTTTAATCCCATAACTCCAGAGACAGAGGAGATCTTTCTGTATTTCAGTGAGTTCAGGGCTAACTACCAAATAGTAGTAGTAACCCAAGCCTGTAATCATAACCTGCATGTGAAAGGTATTTAAGGCAGGCATAGGAAGACAGAATAAAGCAGCAGAAGCCACAAGGAGCGAGGCTGAGGAAGCTGGAAGACAGCTGGGTGAGATTTGACTGTGGTGTTTCCTCTCTTTGATATTTCAGCCTTTCCCTGATTCTGACTCTGAGTTTCCTTTATTCGTGCAACAAAAATATACTGTAACACTTAATAAAAAGAGCACAAATAATACCACAGAATGAATGGCTCCAATCTCAGGTCCCACACCCAGCAATGTCCTGTGTTTTCTATGGCATTTCATTAACAGTTGTTGGTATAAACTTCAAAGGGAGTATTTACCTAAGTTTTCTGGGATACATATTCCGGGATAAATATTCGCATGAATCATGAATTGAAGAAAATATCTATTGTCAAATTTCTTCAGTCGTGCTAATTGGTGGTTTATCTGCATGTCTAAACAAACAAATCACCTGGCAGCAGATTAGCTGTACCTGAAGATGGCTTGGGACTGTCAGTGTATCAGCTGACCATATGGTAAATTACACTTTGCTCTGGTCATTTATCAGAGAAAGCTGAATATAATTGCAAATTCTTCCCAATGATATAGTTGCAAGCCACATCTCAGTCACTGAGGGAAATGAACTATCTGCTTCACAAAATTATGAGGTACAAATTTGTTGATTATGTTATACATCATATTCCTAAATGGGCTATCAGCTGACCTTAAAACTGAGACCATGTTTGTCATCTGCGTCCTCTATTGATTTGATGTTTACAGTTTTGGATTTTTTCTGCCTAATAAACTTTCTCAGATCATGTGGTGGCCAGACTTGGTCTGAAATTTTCTTAAAAGGAGTATCTATTTGAGTGTGATGGGACAGATACCAACACAGTTGTTCAGCATAGTCTCTTTGTGTGGTAAACTATATCATATGGATTATATTGAAAATCATAATTTAGAAAATTGTTAATTGTGTTCTTAAAATTATCTGAATTCTCTTGCTGTCTATATAAAATGCAGATCATGCTCCAAAGATGGGCAGGTCTCTGTTTTTATTTGCTGTTTAAAGTCCTGAAGCTGTCAGTTTGAGGCACAGGCTGAGTGAAGTCTACATACTATATTCCTTCCCGTTTTGCTTCTTGTACCTTTCACTCAGTGTGTGCCCTGTGATTGGAGAATTACGCTATTGATATTTAAAATTATTGAAACGTGTGTTAGTAGTGCAATTGTGTTGTTGACTTTTAGTGTTTTTCTTAGTGGTATTTTGTTTAATAATAAATTCTTAGTATTTCTTTCCAGTCTCTGTCTGTCTGTCTGTCTGTCTGTCTGTCTGTTTGTCTGTCTTTCCTCTCTCTCTCTCCAGGGGGAAATAATGTGTGTCCTGTATTTCGTTTGTGTTTTAGTTGTTGGATATAATTTGTTTAAGCTGTTCAAGCCTTCAAAAGTTTTTCATTCTAAGTCAATAATCATAGATTTTCTGGGAATATTCTAAATCTTTTAGAATGCATTGCTACAGGCTCTTCTGGATTTGTTTCCACAGAGAAATCAGCTGTCATTCTGATAAATTCTCTTTTATATGTGACTTGCATTTTTTCTCTCTTAGTTTTTAATGTTATGCATAATTATTGTTTTAATATGGCCTAAGGATTTTTTTTCCGGTCTTATATATTTCTTATTCTTGAGTGCTTTTTGTTTATTTGATTTAAAATTCTTCCCACGCACAGCACTGCTCCCCTCCCACACAATCTCCCAGTCCTCCCTCAGCCTCACCCACTCTTCAACTTCATCCTTCATTCCCTAGAGAAGCAAGGAATGCCAGGATGTGTCATTCCTTTCTGGCATATCCAGTTGACATAGGACTGAGGCCCTCCCCTAAGAATCAAGGCTGAGAAAGGTGTTCCCCTGTAGATCATGGGCTCCAAGATGCTAGTTCATACACCAGGGATAGACTCTGGACTGAGTGTAAGAGACTCCATAGACTGCCCACACCATTGGACTGTTATCTACATTCAGATGATCCAGATGCATTCCATGAAGGTTTGTCAGTTGTCATTTCAGAATCTGTGAGCTCTCAACAGCACAGGACAGCCTACTCAATGGGGCTCCCCATATGATCCTCCAGCTTTTACAATCTCTCCTCCATCAGGACCAGTAGCTTGACTAGGTGTTTAGCTATGGATCTGCATCTGCCTCCATCAGCAGATGGATGAAGATTCATATCTATCTTTGTATTAATGTATCTTTCCTTACTATGAGGAGTTTTCTTTTATGATCATGCTGAAGATCTTATCAATGTAGTAACATGGTATGTGTCTCTCTTATCTGTACCAATAATCAAAAGTTTGTTTATAGATGATGTTCCCAACATCTTATGTCACCTGTATGTGTTAAAGAGTTTATCTGCTTTTGAGTTTCTGTCTATATTTCTCTTCATGCTAGAATTGCAACCCTAAGGTAAATAATGCTTTTAATCACCAAGTTGTTTTTTGTTATGGTGTTTTATCACAACAGTAGAGAGCCAGAAATATAGAGATGAACCTGCAGAGATTGTTCTATTAATTGAATATTTATGATGTTTAATACTCAAATGCTACAGTATTTTAAAAGTAATTACAACTCTAAGTGTCACCAGATAAGCCATAAAAACATCATTTATTCTCTTAGAGATTATGTATGAAAGACACTGGAAAGGTACTTTAATAAATTTGATTGGAAACTCATTATCTCTATATGACTGAGATAAATATATGGAATTTTCATAAAACATGCTAAGCAAAGGCTTAATCCTATCCTCTGGAATATGATTTCAGGAACAGCACTGTCTTTTTGAAAAGTGACTAGTTATATCCAATCACTACCATTGTTTTATGGAGAAGACCAAAGTGAATTTAGCCTATGACATGAAAACAAGGTAAGTTTCTTTAAACAGCCATTTAAAAGTGTGTTATTTTTCCTGAATGTTGCATTTCACACATTACCAGCATTAATAAATTTGGTATTTGAGGTGGATTATATTGTTTACCCTTAAAAATCATTCATTTTTATCCATCATTTATAAATATCGTACTTGAAGGGTTTACTACTTCAGATTGTGTAAAAGAAATGTGATGCTTAGATGCACTAATGACAACAATTAGGCTTGATATTTTCTTTGTAACAAATATTTCCTGATCTGAGCTTTTGCAGGTTTAATTGCGCCCATGTCTACAGGATCCTCTGTTTCCATTTCCACACAGACCTAAGCACAGAGAAGTCTTTATAATGTTGAGGACTTTATTTCTATAGTGCAGGTCTGTACAGTACAGCTGTGAATAAGCTGTTGCATTGTTGGCCTTCTTGACCCATTTGAACAATTAAATTATTCCTCCAAACCTGTGTCTTGTTCAGTTCTTTGGGACTAAGTTTTCAATACATTCAAAGAGTGCCTAAAGCTGAAGAAAACTGTGTTTGCTAGTGATGTTATGTTCCGTGTTGGTTAACAGTATCACACTTAACCAATAAGAACCTCCCATAATAATAAAAGTTTATTTATTTATTTAATTTGTGTTTTCAGGACAGGCTTTCTTTGTTCAGATTTGGCTGTCCTGGAACTTGTTCTATAAAAAGTGCATTAGTAAACATTGACCTGTCCAGCTTCTCACAATTCTTCTACCATGGAGAGAAAGCCGGGCTAATTTGCCATAGGAAGAAAACAAATCACTACTTACAAGTTCAAATGACAGACATGTTAGTGAACTCAGTGGAGCCAGGTGATGTCTGAACTCCTAGGTGTTTTACAGCTAAGATCAGACAAAATGCCCAGCTGAGCATCCTACAAAGAACTATGTTTATCACGAACAAAAAATGACTGTCTAGACATCAATTTATAGAATATTTATTATGATAATAAAGAATATGATTAATACAACACAATAAAATACTTTTAATTTATATAACATACTTAATAGAACTCAAATAAAATAAAATCCAAAAACGGGAGATATTTTGGAGATAGATTTTTCTCAGTTGTGCATAGGTGGAAGGAGGCATCAATTCAGATACTTCTCTTACTTTATGCTTGCTGTTTTGATTATTTTGTTGACGTCAATTATTTCTATACAGACAGAATTTAAACAAAGTTATACAAACACAGCTAGAATTATTAAAAATAGAGTTGTCAGAAGAATAACAATAAATGAGGAATGAAGTAATATTTGGTTACAGGGATTGTATTTTCTAAATAAAAGAGAAAAAATTACAGAGAGCTGGTTAAACAGGGTGATCCAGATAGGGCCTCAGACACTCTGCTGCAGGGGTCCCTGTGCACAAGACTGTGGCTTTTAATGGTCCTGATTTATAAGTTGTCCCATAGTCATGGTGAATGAAAATGTTACTATAGTACAGATATCCTCTCAGACACTAGACTTTAGTTCTTATTGAAATAGATTCTAAACATTTTAGAAACAATTAGGTAAATACCATCAAGAACAGAAATACCAGGAATGTATAGATGTAAGGACTAAAGATATATAACATCAAGTTCTGAATCTCATCTCCATTCTAGACAGTGAGTTAAGAAGTAGTAGTTATCTGTAAATTCCTGGGCTTATATGATGCTAACAGCTGACTTCAAAGAAAACTGTATTACACTCAATGTATTATTTCAGAAATCTATTGTGCAGTGCATCTTATTTAAACCATTTAATAGACTAGACTAGTTGTTTTGGTATTTAATCTGTATTTGAGATGAAGCAAGTAGATTATTAGAGGCCAAAGCCATCACTCCAGCTTTTTTTCCTGAAACAAGGTTTACTGGGTAACATTCCTGGCTGTCCTAGAACTTACTTTGTACACCAGGCTGGCCAGGAGTTCCTCCTGCCTCTGGTTCCCAAATGCTGGGACTAAAGGCATGCACCATGTCATGGAACCATGGAGAGATGGCTATGTCCTCTGGTACATTGTCTTGATATATTTTGTTAGGATTAAAGGATTAATACTCACTACATAAAAATTATCATGTTGAATCACTTCAAATACAATTGTAAGCATGACAAATATTTCACATTATAAGAATGAGCACTCTCAATGCAATCACTAACCATAAAATGAGATCTCAGACTAGTGTGCAGTTCAAGGTAGAAGCTGATAGGGTGATGTGAGGCAGAGATGAGTTCACATGGTCATGACCATTGTGTCCCATCTCAGCTCCAGAAGGTAGTGTTTATGCTTAAACCAGTGAAAAGACAAGAGTGTGTTCTCCTCTTGTGTTTCCATCTATAAATCAGGAAAATCTAAAAGGTTTTTTTTTTTTTTTCCTTAAATGTTTCTGCAGACACCGTGGCTACAGAAGAAGGAGAAGGAGGAGGAGGAGGAAGAGGAGGTGGAAGTGAAGAAATGATGCTTACCAGAAATGGAGCAGACAGCTCACCATCTTCATCTTCATAGGTATCCATGAGGGCCTTTCCAAACATGTGCCCAGAGTTTGGGGCTGGTGTGTCCAAACGGACATAGTCAGGGGTCCGCCGAAAAATCCAGTTTAGAAAAGATCTTCTTCTAACTGTTTTCTTTGGACCTGAGGGGGAATGGAGGTCATTATTTGGAGTAGATTGATGGTTTTCTTCCATCTACATGTATCAAGTAATTTCAAAGTGAACAGAGGGGTCATGCTATAGATGATGTGTGAAATTTCACCAAATATTTTATTTAGACAGGTCTTGTCTGTTCTGGGATTCCCTCCTTAAATAACTGAGCTCACTGTACTTAGGGTCCTGACTCTGGGAACCAACACTAAGTCAGTTACTCAGAGCTCTAGATGATGTGTTTCCCTTGGAATATACTTAGAAGTCTGAAACCTAGTAAGGGACAAGGGGGAGAAATTAACCTATAGTTAGGTGATTTTTGACATTCTAAACAAAACCTCTTCTTTGGGTAGACTCCATGTGGATGAGCAACCACTGACAGGTATAAGGTCCAGAAGCCAATCATTCCCATTACTGTAATTAATATCCTGTCATCTTAAAATAGTGAAAAAGGAGACAGCACACATCCTTACATTCTGGTGGATGTTTCTACAAGTCAATAAGTATAAACATTTAATAACTAAACATGTAAATAGACATTTCAAGTATTCTGCATAGTCTAGTATTCTCAGGTTGATTTTATTATTTTAAATTCCATCCAAATGCAGCCTCCTCCTCAACTGTAATGGGAATGCTGTAAGAGGAAGTCTCTGTTCTGGTTAGGTTTGTGCCATCTTGACATAAGCAAGAGTCATTCAGGAAGAGGGACTCTCTATTGAGAAAATGCCACCACCAGACTGGCCTGTGGGAAAGACTGTGGTCTCTTGTGATCTTCCTTAGGACTGATGTCCAGCATCTCAGCTCTCTGTGGGTGGTGTCACCCCGGGAAAGGTGGTCCTGAGGGCTATAGAAAGGTTGACTGAGCAAATAATGAAGAGAAATCCTGTAAGCACATACTTCCAAGGCTCTACTTCACACTTCTTAATCTGTTTGAGTGCTTCCCTGTGTTAGGCTGAGTCCTCCCTTCTAGCAAGAAGCAAGTACTTGCTGAGAACCACCAAAGAAATTCCTGCCAGAAGTGAGCACTCAAACAACTGATAAAGTAGACACTTGATGCTGGATTCCAAAGTCACCACTGGACAGAAAACACACCTCTAGGACTCCAGGCCCAGGCAATACGCCTATACCATACTGCCTCCCTCATTCCTAAACAGTCAATTTAGTCAGTCCAGCCAAGAGGTAACATGGACCTCCTACTCTAAAGGCATTAACCTGCCCAGCAGTGACAAATCCCTAAAATGAAGCTGCCTTTTACTATTTAATTCAGCTCCATTATATTTATGTCAGCACCGAACCAGTAGTCATTTCTTTGTAGCAGAAGTCCTGGGAGGAGGTGACCTCCTGCATGGTGGGCCAAGACCCAGAGGCAACTGCTGGACCTTCCTCTCCTTTGCTCTACCCTTCACCTCATGGACCTGTAAATTATCCTTTCCGAAGGTGGCGTGTGTGTGTGTGTGTGTGTGTGTGTGTGTGTGTGTGTGTGTGTGTGTGTGTGTATGTGTGTGTGTGTATGTGTGTGTGTGTGTGTGTGTGTGTGTCTGTGTTTGTGTGTCTGTGTTTGTGTGTCTGTGTCTGTGTGCATGTGTGTGTCTTTGTATTCTTTTATTCTGACACAAGTTGCAGACCCACCAGGAAAAGCCCACACTAGAACAAAGGCAGTCTTTGTTCAGAAGAGTCTTGGATGCTTGAGGGATGGATGCCTCCTCCCCGACACTTGTCCACCTTATTAATCAGATCTTGGACTCAGCGCTAACCTTGGATTTATGCTGCAGCTTTAGTGGATGGACAGCTCAGGATTCAACTTCAATCCTTGGTGACCCCTGGGCTGACTGTTGGGAATTTTGTCTAAATTGGTGCTCTCCCAGGCCACCCATTAGCTTCTTTTTGTTCCCTGACTTGAGGACAATGTATATGGGTTAATGAGTCCAAGTGACCATCAGAGGCACCCTTGACTTCTTGATCATGCTTTGTGATTAAGAAAAATTTTGCAAACTTCAGTCAGTGGGCTGAGCTACCTTGCAAACAGAGATCCTGGGATTTATACTCATGCCCCTCTTCTGGAGCCAATGCTCCACAGCTCTGGTTCTGCTGGCCAGAGTCATAAAGCTCTCAGCTGTGCTTCCACAGCTTGGACTGACCCTGAGCCTTCAGCCCTCACTGAGCCACCTGAAGCTCTGGCTTTCACTCCCTGACCTCTGCCAGCCCTGTCCTCTGCTTCTCCTACTCTTCTCCTACTTGGTCCACTTGAACCATCCTCTCCCCACTGTCCTAAATCCCTTTATTGACTTCTCCCCCTCCATTACCCCCTACTCCTGCTTCTCCTCTTTCTCTGTCAACGACTCTACTTTCTGACCCACACCCCTCATATGCCAGTACTCCTGTCCTTCTCGACTTCCATCTTCCTGGTCACCAGCGACAGTCGTCTGCCCCTCCAGGATCCTACCATGTGGCAGCCCGCATGCAGCCCTTCAGAAATACTGGCCTCATCTGGGAAATGGCACTAGTCGAAGGTGTCAATTAGGTTCATGTTCCCTTCTTCTTTCAAGATCTTGCTAACATTGAACAATGGTTGGATTCTTTCTCCACTAATCCAATGGCCTACATAAGACAGTTCCATCACATAACTTAATCTACGATTTAACCTGCCAGGATCTCTGTGTGATTCAGTCCACCATTATCACCTCTGAGGAGCTCCAGAGATACCAGGCAAAGGCCAGATAATACGCAGACGGGACTCATTTGGTGGGTCCTATGATATTACTCTCTTGGGCAATATCGCAGCAATTCTGTTCCAGGAAGTTGACTAAGACAACCATCAGGGACAAAACAGACACCAGAGGAGGCACATTATGATTGGATATCTCCTGGAATGCATGGAGACCATTTCTAACAAGTTGGTTCAATTTGATAGACCTCCCAAGGTACCTAGAAAACAGAGACGAGAACCCAGCAGTTTTTCTGAATAGATTACAAGAGGTTGTGAATTACCTTGACTTGGCCTCTCCAGCAGGGTTCAAGAAATGGCCTTTCATTTTATTTTACAAAATATCTAGACATTCAACTCAAAAAGTTGGAGGAGAGTCACCAAACTCTGATTTAGGACTTGGTGAAGGTAGCCTTCAAGGTCATTACTGCCCAAGATGATGTGGCCAAGTCTTCTGATAGGCTCCAGTGAGACAGATCTGCACTTGCCAATGCCCAAGCACAAGCACAGACAATAAAACAAACAACTCCTCCTCCAATTGGACAAGGGAGATCTCTATGCCCATTTCCTCTCATGGGGGAGGGGCCAAACTCCTCAGACTGTTGAGCTTCTCATTTTGGAGGACAGTGTCCAACTTGGGAAACCTCCATTACCCTATCCTAGACTAGGTAACCTGTAAGTCAACCAGTCCTAGTAGTTAGCGGGGTCACCTTTCCAGTCCTCACCTAGCACTCGGGCCCTGCAGTCCCTTCACTGGTCTCAAGTACAGTGTTTCAGATAAAGTTTGTATTAAAGGATATTAAAGTACTAAAACTATAACTCAATAAAGCAGGTTGTAATTTGTTTTGATGGCTTATTGAATTTATATAAAGTGTTCTCAAATTATTTTTGATTGAAATAACATGTTTACCAGTAAACTGTGATGTAAGTAAAAAAAGAAAGAGCTGAATGTTCAAACTTCTACATTTACAACCAAAACACAGGTAGCAAGTTTTTCTTTTCTTTTCTTTTCTAAGCACTTCCCCAGTTGATAATGTGCTTTCATTAGGTAAAGAAGTATCAGTGAGTTTACACTGGAATTATAGGTGGGAAATGGAAATAAAGGGATTTAAGAACCTGTATTATTATAACCTTGAAGGAAGCTAAGAGACTTACTGCTTTGGCCTTCAGGTGGGTTCTTGGGCTTCAGGATGAAAACTCCCAGCTCATGTGGGGCCTGAAGCTCCTGGATCGCCTTGTTCATATCAAGATAATCCCTGTAGTCCTTTGGCCCCACTGCCACAAAGGTAGCATTTCGAAGGTCACTCATTCTGATGGCATATGGGTTCTCATGTCCTGTAGATGAAATATTAGATTCAGATTAATGAAAAGAGTGATGAATGATCAAGCAGACCTACTGGTGAGCACGAGCACACACTGACATGATCTGGCTCCTGGAGTCCTCAGGGAATAAGCTCTAGTGGAACAGCAGTCCAACCATGGACTTGAAAAGTTTAGAGGATAAAATCTGAACATGTGGCCTTGGTACACACATCATGTATACTGGAGATCTGCTTAGAGCCTTCTAGCTCTAGACTTATCATTTCACTCATGTGTCCTCCACATGTTGAGAATTATCACAAAAATATATTAATTTCTTGTTGGTTACCATCTTTTCAATAATGTAATGTGTATATTAGGATAGCTCTGTTCAGTGTTTTCTCCAACATGGTTTCTGACAGATTTATAGAGACAGCTCATTTCCCTCTCTAAGTTCTGAAGCTGGGCATCTCTGGGGTAGTGGACTGGTCTTTCTCATGCCTTCCTTCTCCTGTTTTTACACCAGACATCTATCAAGGGAAAGTCACAGGATACAGAAACACAGAAGCCCCTGAAAGACTGCATTTACAAGACAGGGGACCACACACTGTCCTGTCACCATTTACAGGTATGCTCCCTGGTTTGTTATTTGATGCTTTTAATTACTTCCTCTACAAAGAATTCTGAGATCCTGAATGTCAAAGTAAATTTTTTTTTTTTTTTTTTTTTTTTTTTTTTTTTTTTTTTTTTTTTTTTTTTTTTTTTTTTTTACAGAAAGCCTCTTTTCCTCATTTCTAATTAATCACTGAAGAAAGTGGAGGCTCTTCCTTTCCCCTTCCTTGGAGCACAGACACAATTCATTGGGACAAAACAACAGCTGCAATCTAGGTTTTCAGCGGCAATGACAGGGGTCCAGGAAGCTTCTATAGGACAGACACAAAACCATCTACACGGCCATCAGGATACCAGTTAATGGAAAACCTGATAACCTCTGAGTGTGTTTCCATCCAGAAAGGGTCTGTGCTAATTATTATTATGTCTACTGAAAGGATTCTCAATTGACTAAATGGCTTAATATGACTGGCCTAGAGGCAAATCTCTGCTTCAATTTCTCAATAGTGGTTATCTGTGGCCTGTTTGGCTTAGGTCCTGGAATCCTTGCTCGGGGCTTTGAAGGATTGAAGGAAAGACTGGCACAGAGACAGACATACAGTAAAGCTAGAATTCTAACCTCCACAACACAGATCCTGGGGGTGATTATTAACACAGTAAAAGGGTTGCGGTTAGCTAATCTCCCAGGAGGTCTCTGTAGATGTCCACTTTCAAGCTGTAAACACCCTGAAGACATAGGTGGATTTGCTGATCTTGTATACTCTGGTCAATCTTTTATAAACACTCATACTTAGACTCTGTGGTGGAATTTAGTTGTTAGCTGACAAGGCTGGCAGGCATGTCTTTGGAGTTTTTGGAGCTTGAAAGGGGTGTGACTAGTCTCCTTGAAAAGGGATGTTGGAATCTTGAGCATCTTGTTTGGTTTTTGCATTTTTAGAGATTGGATTAGTATTTATTGTGAGACAAGTTTAACTTTAAAAATTACACTAAGGTTTAATTTATATCCGTGAGTGTTAAAATATCCTTTAATAAATATTAATCCTATGTATAATAGATTACAAATAATATAATTACTACAATAAGACTCACAAGGAAAGCTGTGACATTTATCTTGGACTTGCATTATGTAAGGACATAACTTTGCCAAATATCCCATGTGCCCAAGCCTTTGAAATCCCCAACATGATCATGCCCTTATAAAAACACACATTCATTCAGAACTTCCTTCATTCAGAGAATCCTCTGCTCCCTACAAGTTGATGTGGAAGGACCCATCCAATATGGTGCTTTTCCCAGCCTGATGGTCCTTGATGCTTTAAGACAGAAGACCAAACAAAGAATTCAAGCCCAAGACAAGCAAACATCAATCCTCGGGCCTCTTCTTCAGCCCTACCTCCAGGTCCCTAGCTTGCTTTAGTTCTTTCTCTGACTCACTAGGCAGTGACTTCTTAGAGGAAAATGAAATAAAGCCATTCTTGTCCAAGTTGATTTTAGTCATGGTGCATTATTACTGTAACATAGAACCTAACTGAAATAGAGGCACCATGATTGACAGGTTACAAGGAAACCTCAAGGCAGCACAAAGCTGCTTTACTTCTTGATGTCAAGGTAACATTTACAAAGTTAATATGTATTAACTTTCTGATGCATATTATGAATATATAATAAATAACTACATAAATAAATGCAGTTCTAGGTTCTGTCTGGTCTCTCCCTGTGTATGTCATATATTTTAAGGGAACTCTTTGTATTTTAAGACTAACCATGATATATTAACATGCTGAGAACTTATTGTATGAAGCAATCTACATCCAGTCAGAGTATAAATGTTTGCAGGTCCACAATTTCAATTGGCACATTTAAAATGCAAATTCTTTACCTCAGGTTAGGCAGTTAGCTTCTTGACAGAGTAGGAAGATAGCTTGTAAGAACAGGAGAGCCAGGACCTTTTCTGGGAGATCCCATCTTCAGTATATGAGGGAGAGCTTCACACATGAAGTCTCAATGAGACTTAAAAGGGGCAGCACCAAAGGATCTGCCACTGTGGGTAAGACAGATCTCACAAGACCCTGCCCTTACATTAAAGCTAAAGACTGCTCAGAGGGATCATTGGCCTTTCTAGGGATGAGCCAAATAATAAGCTATCCTGTCCCAATTGCTCACCTCTAAATATCCATATGAGCAATGCTAAGTGTGTTCTTTCTCTTGCCTTACACACACACACACACACACAGAGACACACACAAAGAAACACACACAGACACATACATACATACATACACACAAACACAGACACACACAAACACACATACACACACAATCTACCACTAAGAACAAAACAAGACTTATTTAATTTTAAGAGGTCATGAAATTTAATGGGTGTGGGGATATTTCAGGAAGAAATGAACAGGCAAGATGGAGGGATGGAAGTGATGTAACTACTATTCATACATAGTCAAAGTGAATATAAATTTTAAGATTTTATCATATACTTGGACAAGTTAAACTTAGTAAGTATTTAATTATTATTAATGCATGAAAGAACATTTTACATGATATTTACCATTAGAGTTAATGATTTTTGGTATCTTAGATGCTTACCCTGGAGTGGCCATGGCTCTTCTTCCTTGCTAGAAGAAAACCACAGTTGATAATTTTCCTCAGCATTCTGGAAAACAAAAGTCATAATATACATTTCCCAGTACACACATTGCTTATTTTCTTCCCTCTTTTGCATCTCTAAAACTGAAAAACACTGAGGCAGGCAAGAACTCTGTTCTGTGTGTGAGGACGTAGACACTGGAAATTAAGAGTGATGAGTTCGGTGGTCCCCGCTCCCCAAGAGTCTACAGAGAACCGAAGTCCCTGCCTTCACATATCAGTAGAGCAGATTTGTCAGTGCAAAATGATTTCTTTCTACTACATTTTTGTTATATATGAAAATAAAAAAATCACTCCATGCTCTGTCTCCAAGCAAGAAAAGAATCCCAACAGGCTTTGGAGAATGTTGAGCTTTGCCATAATGTGTTTCTGTCCAGACAGTTTATTTCTCCAGTGCCACATAATCACCATGTCAATGTCTGAGGAAAGCTAAGTTTTAAAGCCTTGAAACTTCAGCCACCTGAGTAAAGGAGACAAAAGCTAGGAAGACCTGGAGGAGACTAGAACATGAAATAAGAATTTGACTTTCAGAATCCCCATCCTACAGAGAGAAAACCCAGTATCTAACCTTGATAAAAACCTACGTGCAGAAAACAAAGCTCACAACAGATTTACTGCCAATGACCTGGAATCCATTAGAAACTAGCAAATGTAAGTTATGTGCCTTTATTGAATTATGTAAGGAAGCCATTTGAAATGCCTAAGAAAAATACATCAAGTAAAGTTACTGCTTATTAATAACTTGTTTACTTTTGATTCCTGATAGAACATAATATCCTTTACTCAAAGAGGGAGATCCCATTTATGATATTAGATAATTAGTAAGTACACTCCCACATGTATATGTATGAACACACATCAAAATAAATTAATAATTGGCCTATATTCAAGATAATTTTTAAAATATGTTTCCCTCTTTCCCAGGTATTTCAGACATCATCTGTTAGATTCATGGGCTAAGTATTCAGAGGATATAGCTCTAGTGATATATTCTAGCTAAAATTGCATATAAAACATGCCATTCTATAATTATTAATTTGATATTTTATCCTTGTGGATAAGTCAGTATCAAAAATGAATATATGACAAGGAAGATATAGAAAGAATGGCACCAAAATATCTCATGACTGGCATTAACAAGTTTACATCATGTTCATTGGGTATATGCACAAATTCACAAACAAGTCATGTATACATGCATTTTCATGTTCAACACAAACAGATACACACCATATATCGTGAACTAGTGGTAAAATATACTTCACATGCTGCTCATTGTTATGACGTTTTACTGGAGAATACAAGAGCAGTGGCCACATAGAGAGTAATGTAATATGTCAGCTTATCTTACTCCTAAAAATGGAAAGAAGTGAGAAATATTCTCATACATAGAGTAATCAAGAATTTGGTGTTGATATTAATACACTTATTTAAATATTAATGGATCACAAAAAAGACATTTAGTAAAGAGTTTTCAGGTCTCTTACAGGTATCCCCAGCAATGGTCGCAACTTCTCGATGATGTCATTCACTGTGTCCAGTCGTGATGCAGTTACAGTGAATGACTGTAGAAAACACAGCAAAAACTGTTAC
This sequence comes from Phyllotis vaccarum, assembly GCA_033318265.1. Classification (NCBI taxonomy): domain Eukaryota; kingdom Metazoa; phylum Chordata; class Mammalia; order Rodentia; family Cricetidae; genus Phyllotis; species Phyllotis vaccarum. The sequence goes on along the minus strand of JARWLC010000006.1, from coordinate 29,249,313 downwards.
TAACGATGTTGATGAAATGCCTGATTTTATAAACATTTATACAAGCATTTTCCACATTATGTAACCAAAGCTTAGTTTACTTAATTGTAAAGTAAAATAGATATAAATCTCAAACCATGGGTATAACATTTATTTCTTTTACATAAACTGAAATTAGGAATAGAGATTTTAGTCTAATATGTATTTCTTTAAGGATTTGGATGAGTCAAAATATAACAGGATGTGCCCTGGTGAACTGGGTGATGGAGGGTGATAAAAACAAAAGCGCTTTCCCCAAGTCCTGTGATACTAAATGAAACTCCAGAATATACATGCTACAAAGAAAGGAGCATTTGTGCTGCCTTCTGAATTATACACCAGGCACACGCACACACACATATACACACAGATTCAATGGTTGAAAACGACAGAATATTTTCAGAAGAGACACAGGCCCCGATAGTCAGCAATGAGTCGGCTTTCACAATGGGAGTGAGATCATTTGTAGAGATGGGAAAGAGTTTCATTGTGTCATACAATTTGTTTACAGAATTAATTTATGTCATTGCATATCATATATTCCACTCTCATAAACTCATATAAGTGGCTACAGAATTTACAACAACATGTGCAGTGAGCATTTCTTGGAACCTGGCTTAACGATTAGTTCAGTTGCCCCTAAAATCTTTTGAGATGATAAATGTATTAATCCAGAATGAATATTTCGGTCATCAAATTTCTCTCCTTTCATTGGTCAGTGACTAAGGTCTCTACAATAGGAGATTTCTGCTACACATAATGATTAGAACTGTCCACAGAAAGAGGAAGATATTCTCAGACCATTGCTAAGACACATGACACTCAGTGGGCAAGTAAGTTAACTGTGCTTACAGATTTTTGAAAACAGATGGATCTGCATTTGCAGATGTATCCTCTGGTAAACAGCACTTAGAGAAGAAAATAAAAGCAGAAGTGACCCTCTCTAAAAAGAGTAAATAATGTTAAAGAGAAATCCTTTCAGAATGTAGTAATCTTACATTAATTTTATGTCAATTAACATGCTGCACATCACAAACTTTAAAAAAAATCAAAATGCCAAAGAACAGATGACTTTTATTAAAGTGCTAGGACAGTGGGGTCTCATAGATCCCCAAATACTATGCTATTAGCATTGCTCTTGATGCAGTCAAGAATCAGAAATCAATGGCAAATACCTATGGCTAAAGATACTGCATACCTGAGTCATACAACAAAGGAGAAATTGGTTGGTATTGACTTGGAAATTCATGCCTACTCTCTAACTCTGATGATACTACAGTTTGAGATACATGATATCAGAAGACAAGAGCAAACTTCAATCTCATAAAGCTGTGGATCCTACAATGTATAATAATGACTAGTCTAGTAAGACATGGTCAAGGGTGCAATAATACTTAAATAAAATTGATTTCATAAGATATCAAGATTCTATACACAGATACACACATACACACACGTTAAGCACAAAACCATTTGCCATAAATGAAATCAAGAAGGAAGGAAGGTAATTTCCTTTAGGAAGTCTTGCTCATCCTTCTCTCCAGGATTCTGGTACAAAACTCAGGTGAGAGCATTCTCCTCATTATGGGCAGGGTATACTTTAATTCTACCTTTAATTTGCCTCCTTCTCTGCTATGTTGTCTAGTAAAGGATGTTTGTACAGAAATAAGCATAGAATGTGTTTAAAATATATTCATCATCATGAATATATTAGTTACTACACACTTTTAAAGTTTACTATCCTGATTCAGTGCATTTATATATAAAATTCAAGCACATACTAATCCCCTTATAGTATAAAATTCAAGCACATACTCATCCCCTTATAGTAACTATCATTCTCAAGTCATTAATTCTTGATAGTCTCATAAAAACAAAGACTTCCTGATTGCCTAATATCACATAACTGTTAAGTGCAGTGCCAGCCCACCAGTGGGCTTTTCCCTGAATGTAGAACATGCTGGAATAATAGATGGCAAATCCGATTTGAGAGGACAACAGAGGTGTGTCTCAGTGGATGGGCAATCATCTAGCACATGTGAGAACTTGTGTTTAATTTCAGTACTGCTCACACACAGGAACACAATACACAAAAACCCACCAACATACAAACCAATGCTATTTCTAAGTACACAAATAAACTGTAGTTATATAAAATGATTTTCTTATGTTTGAGAGATGCAGAAACATGCAAGATAATACAGCCACAGTGCATTTAATAGAGCACACACACATGCACAGATGCATACACACACACAGACATATGCACACACACGCACAAATGTATACTTACAAACACACATAAGTGAGTAATATCAAAGGTAAGATGAATGTCATTCTTTGTCTTATTTTAAACTTTTATGTATGGTCATAACTATGCTCACATAAAATAAAACTATTTTAAAGTAACTCAAAATTGTTCAAAAGTTGGTGGGAACAAATAATTGAATCCATAGAGCAATGAAAATTAAGATAAACACATAATTACAATGAGAAATGTCTGAAACAAGTATAATAACTACACCTCTCTTAAATTAAGTAACCAGGCACAAAATAATTTTTTCAGCATGTTGTACTATAACTAACATGGATCAATCCTGCCATATAGTACGCAATATTCTTTTATATGGGCAAAGACATATTTGCTTGCACATAATAGTTTTTCAGGAGGTACTATCTAAATTTTCAATCTTCCCCTTCGCCCCCTCCTGTCATCAGCCTTCTCGTCATATTTCCTCCTTTTCTCCTCCCTTGACCTTTCACTCCCTCAGTCTTTCCCATGCAAGGACACCCTGGTCCTTTGTGCACATACAGTATTCCAGCTTGGGATGTCCTCTGTGAGTGTCTCAATTTCAATGCTTCTTCCGCAGTCTTGCTCCTTATGGTCATTAATTGCTCTGGTGAAATTTAATAAAAACACAAAAAAGTGAGACATATTAATTGATAAGTTAATATCCTGGCATATGTCAATGCATCTAAAGACAACTTATTTTTCATAAAGAAAGCAAAAGCACTCACTGAAATGAAAGACAGCATCTTTAACAAATGTTACTAGGCCAACCATATCATATCAACCAGAATCATATCAATCATCCTGCCTCACCCCCAAAAAACTCAAAACTTTAACATAAGAGGAAAATAACTTGAATCTTCTAGGGAAATAGTAGATGTTATACAACATTGGTTGAGAAAGTAGCCCTCATTAGCATGTAGCTAGGAACTCTGCAATCTACAACTACAACTTGTCTGGAAGATATAGTGGTACAATAGAGGCACATGTAATGGAAATACACAGCCACTTTTTTTTTTTATTGATTTTAGTGCTTAAGACAGGAGATTGTACCCATTAATAGCATTGAAAAAGCATCCAAAATCTGAGACTAGATAAGACCTGGGCCTTGAGGAAAACCCACTACTATTGTTCTGTTACAGAAACATAAAATGACTACTAAAGGCATATTGATATTCTTTACATCAACACCTAACTTGATACTCATCAGAGAATGTTGGTCCCACAGTATACTATAATTAAGAACAAGATATCCAACTGGAAAATATGCAGAAAATGAGATACTTTGGAGCACTTAGCCCTAAATGGATGCCTTCAGGGATTTAAGGGGACCAGGAGACAGAAAGAGTATTAGAGTCAGAAATGATCAATAACTCAGAATGTGGTCCATTAATAACTGGGCTGGTGCAAATACAAACACACAGAGACATTGACAGTAGGCTTAAGACCTGAACAGGTTCAAGCATGTTGGTGTGTCCGCACTGAGAAGGAGAAATAGACACAAATTCCCATCCCTACCCACAAAGCTATCTGCTATTACACCAGCTGGCAAAGGGTGAAACCAGTTTTCTCCAAGGGACTGTTACTGAATTTTATCAACAACACACCATGGCAGGCCCCAATCCAAGGAGTCGCTGTCTCACAAAACAAACTCACTGGTAATTTGGTGGAATTTTTAAATTTTACTTTTTTTTGACATTTTCTCCCTAAATGGACTTTTGTTTATTTAGATTTTTGTTTATGAAGTGTGGTATGAATGTCTGTCTATTTTGTGATGGAGAAATTATTTCTTGTTTTTTTTTTTATTTGCTTTATAACAAAGGGGAGAAAAAGAACCCATGGGTGGGTTTGTAGGAAGAATCTGGGAGGATTGGAGAAGGGAAACTCTCAAAATGTATTTTATGACAAAGGACACAGTTTTTTGTCATAGTAGGGAATGTGATCTGGAAAGAGTTGAGAGGGTAAATTTGTTCAATTTATGCTAAAAACCTTGAAATTTTCAAAGATTTCAAACAGAAGATGTAAACAGACTAGGATGTTGGTTAGCAGAAAAGTTCATTCTTTCCTAACAAACTAAAGAAGTAAAATATGTAGTTATAAGATACCTTTGGAGCAAAGTCCACCATTCTCTTTTTTTGGCTGAGGTACTATAATATAAAAGAAAGAATATTAAAGTAAGCAAAGTATTGATTATCTGATCTGATTGGTATGTATCATGCCCAAAATATTAGCAGTCAGTAGTTACCAATACAGGTAGAGATATTAGAAGTCTCGTTATATTAGCATTTCTGTTAGAGCCTGCTTTTTACTGGTGACCTTACAGGGATGGCAAGCCACAGTATGATCCAACTAGACAACAGGTAAGTCAACTTTTATGAACTTCAATTTTCCCACAGATTAATGGGTAACTCAAATAAATCTCACTGATTGAGTGACTTTTCAAATTCAAAAATAATTATTTGCATGAAATCCAGGAATCTGAAATATGGATGAGACACTAGATTGAGAAAAAATGTATTTCATAGAAATAGCAGACACATTATTTTACTTTTCAGACAAATGGTAGAAACAGATTTTGTTAAGTCATTTGTGGAATATTATTCTTCACATATTCTCAATTTATATGCTATATTCCTGATCGTCTGTAGGCTAATTCATTATGGATATTTAGTACTGGGAATAAAAGTGTTTTAAAGATAAACTTGATCCTAACTTTTACTAAGAATGACTTAACTTACAGTGTATAATTGACCAAAAGTGACTATTTTTTCATTTACAGTAACGGCCACAAACGTGATTATGCCAGCAACATTTTCTTACTGTAGATTCCTAACTAGAAACATTTTTTCTTACTGTAGACGATCCATAACCAGTCCACTCCTCCAATTCTTCTTCTCCAACCCTACATCCATAGTTATTTTTTTACATTTAATGCTGAATAATTAAGTTTGGCCTCTTTTGGGAAGTTGTTTTGTACCATGGTCAAAGTTCACATCATTCACAGGCTTTTGTGGGGTGGTGTATCATTATTCTTTTATGGGTCTATATCCCAGACTGGACCTGTTATTTCATACAGAAATTCTTTTTGCCCTTCTCTGAAACCATGAGGTTTCATTTTTCTTAATGATAGCACACTTATTATTTGTACAACTACTTTCTTTCTTCTACTTCCCACCAACGTTTTAGTATAGACCTGTTTCAACTCATGTGTAGACCAACCCTAAAAATAACAAAATGTACATGGACATGATTATTTCTTCTAAATAAACCAAGTCATGCAAGTGTAATAGTAACAAACATGAAATACACTGGGTGACAAGCAGGGTTACAAATGCTCAAAAATTATAATCAGAATTAAAAATAAAAAAATAGATAAATCGGTATAGAAAATAAGATAACAGAGAACCACACGGACAGGAACACCTTCCTAAAAAGCTCTGTAAATCTTTTCCTCAAGCCAACATCTAAGGAGGCATTTCCTAAGTTTACAAGACGTGTGTCCTCTCTAGTTGTTTATAGACACTAAGAATGAAAACTGCTACACAGGCGTTCAGTGATAACTGATTTTATAGCATAATCATCTTTTTATATAATAAAAATGTCCACTTGGAGTTAGAAAAGGAAATTTTAAATTTAATAGTATTAAAAATTCATATTCGGGTCATTTTAATACACACATAACATCAGGTTGCTGTTGAAATAGGAACATGGCAAGGAGGTAAATATCTGCTCACTCAGCTACTTTCCATACTTTAAGACCTCTGTCACCCCGATAAAGAGAGGTTGAGATGCTGACTGACAAACCTAAGATGCACGTCTTAGAATGGACTCCATGCTATAACTGTTGATCCATTTGGACATGTTTTCATGTAGGTAGTTCTCTGGAGGTAAATAATAGGCAGACAAGGGCCAGAACATCAGGTTAGAAAGAGCCTTGGTATTGTGTTTGTAACCAGATAAAACTGCTTTCTGTCCTTACCATGTTCCAGTAAAAGAATTTCCATCTACATTTTCCATTTGTGCTGGCAATATGAATATGAGGATGTCCATCCACAGCTAGCTCATGTAAGTACAAGACCAAGCTATGGGTCTTACCGAAAGGTGGCCACAAAATTCTCCATGGGCCATCCCAGGAGAATAGATTTCCTGGCCCGACTGGGGCCTACAAAGTCAGCTACCACACACTCCCCCATCCACAGGGTACTCAGTGGGATGATGTACTTTATTCTGAAGTTTATCTTAAACCTAAAATGAGAATAAAAATCATCTGTTAGTTTGCTTTTTAAACAAAGGAGCAGAGGAGCTAACTAATTGTTTCTGACCTGGAAAAAGAACTCACTCATCTCTGCACCTGCAAACAGAGCTCAGCAAAGGAACAAATGCACCTTTACAAAGTGAAGGGAGCTTCCCTAGGAGAGGTCCTAAATATACCTTTTGCATGTCTGCAAACATGTGTGGTCTGTGTATATTCAGAGTGTTAAATGTGAAGTATAGATTGTGCTATGTATTTGATGGACAGTGCTCTGAAAAATTATTCATATAAAAACAACAGAAAAAAACCTCATTAAAAAAAACCCATTATTTTTTTTTAAAAAGACTTCCTTAAACTATGTAAGTAAATTTTGTAAAAAGCCAAGGCCATACATTCTGTTTTTAAGTATTGAAAGGGCACTTGAAACTTAAGAACCACCTTTAAAATTATTTAATCTTCAAATAACATCACCTGAACTCTATTTGCTTCACATTACACCAGGAATTTTCATAATGGCTAATAACCTAAAGTATCAGAGACAGGGTTGGAACTAGTCAGTCTAATAGCCAAGCAGAGCTCAAACTGTTGGATTCCCTGAATCATCAACTGCCTCCTAAAACTTCTGTTTGGGGGCAAAACTCAAGGCAGTAACTATCATGTATGTAGCCTTGGCTTCCTTTTCTTCCCAGGATAATCCATTCTTTTATTGAGCCTGCATGCTTACATTAGGAGTGAGGGGAGACATTATGTAAACTTGACACCAATAACTTTACAGCTTCCTTAGAAGTATATAAGATGTACCATTACATGAGATTTTACACAAACATTTATTCATAGAATTTCCATAGTCATTTTCTTCTTAATAGCCATATATACCTGACTGTGACAAAACTTTCTAAGTGGCAGAATTAGTGGCATGTGCCATAAGTCTGCAGGATTCTTGGTTGGATTCTCTACACCATCACAGGACAGAATAAGAATTCAAGAAATTGTAGAATGGATAAGGAATAAAAATATTTGTAAACACAGAGGGTAAAAGTCCTTTTGGTTTGTTTTACACTAAGGGCTGGGGATGATGCAATTGAGTTAAAATTTAAAAATTTAAAAATAAAATATGAATTAAATACGTACCGATAATTAGTCACAACCAAGAAGTCTCTGTACAGATGGAGATGACACTTTTTACTGCTCGCACCCCTTCTGAGTTCCACTGGTCCATTGAACACCAGATATTGTATATTCATCTCCCAAGCTGTGCCTTTCCCATTGACAGATTCCATTGTAATAGAGAGGCTTTTCCTGTTACAGGACAATCACTAACAGAACAGATAGTCAACAGTCAACAAAATAACCTAACACAAAAGTTGAGGAGTCACATGAAATTTATCTTAAGTCTCAATTCTTATAGCAGGGCTTCATTGAGAAACAGTTTTTAAACATACAGAATGGATGAGGACATTTATGAAGTTGTGCAAAGAACAACTAAAGAGATTGAATTTAAAGAGTAAAATAACTTGGAGGCAAAAGAATCAGCAAACACCTTGAGAGAAGAGAAGTGGACATACTACAAATAGTGTACAATAATCGTCAAATCTACAGCACGTCCAAGACATGTAACTCTTGAGGAGTGGCCAATGGAGTAGCAGCTTGTATGCCACTGAGAACAGTAATCCATAAACTGATGACGTCTATAGTATGATGGGAATACTAGTGTAAAAGAAAAATGCTGAATTTTACCCAAAGATCCCTAGTCTCTGATTCCTCCAAACTACAAATATGTAATTTGAGACAGATGACATGTAGATATCTCTGACAATACTATCCCCAAACCTGTCAAGTCCATTCTCATCACCTTAGATATTGTCATTGTGATCTACCCAGAGAGAGTCAGACCGTTGTCACACTAGGGAAAGTCAGATTTTAAGGATAGTAGTGATTCAATCTGCAATTGTTGTCTGAAGTTGAATGTAATGTGAGGGAAGAGACACAGCTTTCTCTGAGGAAACCAGAGTCCTCAGGTGACAAATCTCTGTAACAATCAAATTCAGTTCAAATCTGAATGAGCCAAGAATGAGACCTTTCTGAGTCTCCAAGGAAGAATGCAGTCCTGTCATAACCTTAATCAACCTGTTTCGCCTGAGCATAGGAACTCTGATGTCAATACTCTTATTGCCTAAGCAATTGAAGGTTATCATTACCATTTTCAGTGATTAAGACTTTAATGGTTGGAAGGAACCCAGCATTAGAAGTTCCTCTAGAGGAGATAGATAAAGAAAACATGGCCTGTTTACACAGGAGGGTGTACAGCTGTTGAGATGAAGTTTTCAGGAAAATAGAAAACATTATCCTGAGTGAGGAAAGCCGAACCCAGAAGGCATACATGATCAGGCTGAGAGTCACAGTTACTTAAGCGTTAGTGTCTGTGTAAAAGCTACTAGGGGAACAGGAATTCTACAGTGCAGCAAAGAGGCTGAAACAAGAGCTTCAGTTGGGAAACTTCAAAATTAGAGATGCCACTAAAATCAAGGAGTGAAAATATAAATTTACATAATTCCTATGATCCATTTTTCAAGAAAGATTCACATAAATCCTATACATTTACAGAGCAATGACTAAGTAAAGGGGAAAGAGGAGAAAAAAACAGTAGCTGTCCACAAAACTGAAACATTTGAGAAGGTATGTGAACAGGTAGCTCCAATTAAGTTACATGACAGCATAAAAATTCAAGTGAATGAAGATACTTGGCAAATCATTTTAGCCATTAGCATTGCTCAAATTTGGAGAAATAGGTGCTGAAGAACAGCAAATAATTTTGAAAGCTTCAAAAGATTCCTAAAATCAAGAGAGTTTGTGAACTTTCCATGAAATATGAACACTATCTAGCAGTGCTCTATGATTAAAACAAGTTAAAGCAACTAGACTGATGAGAGCATAAAACCTCCCTCCCATAAATCCAGCAGCCTTTTTAAGAGACTAACAGAGATCTTCCTACCATGTAGTTCAGAACATTCCTCCCCTGACACTATAAAGCCTCCTTTCTTCAGGGAACAGTACTTAACATTTTTATCCTAAGTAGCTTTTCTTAAATCTATTACTTAGTTAGTTCCCATGATCTAGAGGAATCAAGACAGGCCATCTCCTGAGACCCCAGTCTAACCTAAGCACCCATAGTGCATATTAGAATACCCTTACATCCGAGCCTGCAATGGACAGCCTTTCGATGAACTTAAGTTTTCTGTTTCCTCCTTGGCACTAAACACCAAAGATAGCTACAACAGTTGGCAGACCAACTACTGAAGTCTGAGGAGTCTGCAGTAGTTAAGGTGACTGACCATTGTGATGTCAGAGTTCTGGGGCTCATGGCATAACTGACAAAGTGACATGTGCCTTTGCCTCATTTGTTTATAGCAAGATATAATTTTTGAAAATACTTTTTGGGATGAACAGAGATACTATGACTACACAAATTTATACAATGGAAATACTACTATACATTCATATAAAAAGTAACCTGTATCTCCATACTCTAGTTTGTTATGATATCTATCTATCTATCTATCTATCTATCTATCTATCTATCTATCTATCATCTATCATCTATCTATCTATATCTATATATCCATCTATATCTATCTCTCTATATATATTAAAATAAGTTTTATTTGTCATTGCTTTGAAGTTTAAAAATATGTGATCATTACATTGATTTGTCACTTTATTGCACCTCTGGTCACTTTAACCTTGATTAAGTTGCATCACATCAAATGGCATCTTGTCAGGGATGAGACAGCATGTGGTAGAACAAGAGCCAGTGAGGACAGGCTCACTCCTGCTCTCTGTCAGTTATGCTCATGTGTTGACTAGAAAGGCCCCTCTAAATCAACTCTAGTACCTTCAAAGGTCAGCACTTGCAGTTACAGGGTGATCTCCTTGGGGGTCTTATCTCTCAAAAAAAATGTCAGAATCTCCCATCACTGCCACATGGGGAGCTGAGCTTCAACCTATCCTCCCATGGGGTGAAATGACTCCAACCTCAGGACATGCAAATACATACATGTACAGTTAAAATTAGGACATCTCCACTAATATGATTTTTATATTATTCCTTTTTGTTCAAAAATGTGTTTATGTTTTCATGAAAACAATTACATTTCTTTCTCTCCCTTTTCTCCTCTGTATGTTCCTTCCAAACTCCCCACCCTTAACCTCTCCCATCCCTTCCCACACTCAAGTTTATAGTCTTGTTTATGACTTATACACAAACATATATGTACATGTATATACTCATATATATTTCTTCTTCATCCTGTTTTCATTGTTTGTGTGATTATGGTTTCTATACTGCTCCCTACTCTGAATTTGAAAACCAACAAAGGGGTTAGTTCCTGGGAACATGTTTCCTTCTCCAGCAGTCAGTTTTTTGTAGTTCTTTTGCTGGACATGAAACCTGTGAAATATTTTCTCTTTATTTTTATCATGTCCATTGATAGTTGATGTCTGATGTCTGTCTGTAGGTTGTGAATTGCTTTATAGCTATTTCTTAGTAATGAGGATTTTTTTTTCCCATAACAAAGCAACTTGGAGGCAGGCAGGAGATCCAAGCATAGATAAAGAAGAAGGGTGGAGTCAGGGATGCTGCAGGTGGCTGCCCAGAAAACAAGATATAATGGGCACAAGTAAAGCTTCTGAACATGTGGCAACACATAGACTGAAAGAAATGAGCTAAGTTGTAAGAGCTTGTTGGCAATAAGCCTGAGCCATAGGCCAAACAATTTGTAATTAATAGGTGCTTCTGAATAATTATTTTATAAATGTCTGCAGGACTAAGCTTGGGGGAGATTCCTTCTATCCAAGGACCAGACAGGTGAGAAAACTTCTGGCCACAGATAGTACCATTGTCTTTTTTAGGAAGCCATTTCTAGGAGAGACTGTTTCACAGGAGACTTCCTGGTGTTTAGCTCTTATAATCTTTCAAACCACTAATATGTAGTGTTCCCTGAGCCAAAGATCCAGGGCCTGTATATAGTTCCATTCACTGGGACTGGGCATTCCATGGCCTGGTGAGAGCTATAGTGTTTCCAGTTCTTGCTTTCATTGTTGGTCTCCATTTGCATCTCAGAATCGGGGGGTGAGTTAAAGTTAAGATTTATAGGTTAGTAAGGAATTATGATGTTCTAGCCAAACAGTGGTAGTAGATACATTGTGAAGATCCATAAACTCCCTAGCCTTATGAATCTGGGTAGAATTCTAGTACCAGTTATGATTTTCCTCCTCTTGAGTTGGTAATAAGTCTAATTAGACAGCTGTTGATAGCCACTGAATGAATAACTACTTACACACAGGCACACACACAGACACACAGACACACAGACACACAGACACACAGACACAGAGACAGACAGACAGACAGACAGACACACACACACACACACACACACACACACACACACACACACACAATCCTGTTAGGCAAGCTGTTAATTCCTGGCCCATATATGCTGTAGTTAGATAAGAGAGTATATTTCCATCCCTGTTTTGGAAATTTGTATTGTATTCTCTGTAAGGGTCAATGCTATAACATGGGTGGCTTTCAGGTTAGATTCAGCCACAATCTTCTGAGTTCTGTGTCCATAGCTTGTGGGACCTTCAGCAGTATGGTCTCATGATCATGCCCTAAGAGGAACACACCAGCAAGGCCAATAAACTGTATGTTTTGGGGAGTCATTTAGACTGCCATGAAGGATGATTTGAAAAAACATTTCTTATACTTGTTCCTGGTTTTTCAGTCACACAACTGAGCTCTCACAGTGACCATCATGCCTGTGGAACATACTTGTATGTAATTCATTTTAGCTATTTTACTACTGAAGGACTTGTGTTAGCTTCCAGTTTAAAGATCTAGCAAATCATAATTGTCAAAAATATTTGTGTATACTTTAAATTTTTCTAACAATATTAATTTATTAAACTTTTAAAAGATGTCCCACCGAGGATGCAGAATAAAAGGCATACTTAGCATTATTTTAAATATTTTAAAGGTCTCAGCAATCTAGAGAAAGTATTCTAAATGGAAATGGACAGTAATGACTCTGGCATCATCGCTCTCAGGACTGATTTCACCCATCAGCCAGTGGCCTTGCTTTATGTGGTTACACTAGAGGAAAGTTCTCAGAATCAGTGGGGACCTGTGTTATTTGCACTTACTCTTTAGATTAGTGACTTGTGTCCATCCTTTCTAATCACAATCACACAAGACACCCCAGACAACCCCCACTAGTTGTGCACTGGTATTGTGTAACAGTCTCTTTGATATTGGAGCTGCCCAACCAGCAAGAACTCTCTTTCAGTAGGAAGGCAAACAATTCTAAATAGCTACAAGAGTTCTAGAAACTGACCAGATGGATGAAGTCCTGTTTACCAAGAACAAACAAGCCAATCTGCAAAGGAGCCTGATACCAGACCAGCTGCCACCAATAGGTTAAGATCAACTGAAGTCTTTGGAAAGGACACTGTCTCCAAAGTGTTGATCTGCCTGCAGAGTGCAGTACAGTGCACTGTGCTCCAGGTTCCCTGCATTTATGAGCTGTTGCCAAAGATGGAGTGGAGTTCTCTATGCTCAAGTGTTCTTGAGTTGTTTCTGTTTCTGTGAGTAACCCCACACTAGTATTCCTAAAAGTTATACTGTAAAATTAAAACTTCCAAATAACTCATTAGCTCATCAAGTGGACTTGTGTGATATACATTTTTCGGTCTTTGTGGGCTTCCTATCTCAGGTTAGCAGACTCTGTTGCATCTTACTAGGAGATGTGTTGTTCTATAACTAGTTACTGATTTACTTAACAGTCTATAATCTTTTGACTGCAAGGAAAATAAAAATAACTTTCAAATCCTTTGTAAAGAGCATATATGCCTAATAAAGTCTCAGAATTAAGGAAGTACAGTAATTATAACCTCCAAAGATTCCACAGACACCCATTCCTCAAACATCTGTGGTTATAGCCAAAGCTATTAATTACTCTTGTGAGATCATATATACAGCAGCTATCATGCGGCTTTCTCATTTAGGAGGAATCCTTTTATATTTCTTGTCAAAATACTTTCTTGCTGAAGAGGTCTTATTTTCTTCATACTTAGTTAGAGAAAAGTGCTTCACAGCCATATTCTAGGAGGGTTAGGATTTAGCACCTGATTTGCCTTTTATTTGGATTGAAAGTTATGTTGTTTAGTCTCCTATCTAAAATCCTCTTACTTTCTTTTAACTTGGCTCTCTCTATGGCAACAGCTTCTTTGGCATTTGCTTTTGCCATTGAGGAGATGACCAGGAAATGCAGTCTTTTTGTCAATGTATCTCAAAAAAAAAAAAAATAAAAAAAAAAACTGTCTTCTTTAATATCTGCCACCTATGATGTTATTTTTTAGTCTATTTTTCTAGTCTTCCAAAGAATTCACAACCATAGTAATTATGCATGTGATGGCAGGAGGTTTCAAGTAATACTTACAGTACCACTATGGTCAACTTCTGCCAGGATTTAGCCATTGATCTACCAATACCAAAGCCCACATGTGAAGTTGTATGAGATAGAAAAATTGAAACCCTTTTTCTCTTGCTGTCTGCATCAGATGTTCGGTGTAAATGAAAGAATGTTTGTCCCCTATGAGGTACAAGTGAATATTCAGAGATTCTATAAGACAACATTTACTTTTTGAAATATGAGTGATTAAAAACATCAAATGTATTTTATAGATTGCAGTTTTTCTGTTTTCTAATAATGGATGGAATATTTTATAGACTAGGTAAAATATTCTGTGTTAATACCTTTCAGACAGTGCTTAAAAAAACTAGCTCCATAATTCTCATCTTCCTCATATGGCTGCATCTGTTCTGTGCTCTTCAGCTTACCTATGGGTCATTTAATTGTTTACTTACAGATTGTGACAGGTTTCTTTATCTGCATCAGCTCTTCCTCAAAGACAAATATGTTACCTTTTCCATGATCATTCTGATGGATTATTTAAGATGGACTTGAGTTGGGATGTTCACAATGGATGATGAAAAAGGAACTGAATTTCTATCAAAGATGAGAAAAGACGGGCAAATTAATAAAGACTGTTTAGCATTTGTGATTGTGATTCTAGGAACTACTTTTATAAGTGTACCACCCAGTCGCAGTGACCCCCAGAATATTGCCCAGAATCACACCCACTCCCAGAATCTAAATGCAAAGCAAGGTTTATTACAACTGTAGAGCTGAGCTCAACTCCTGACTGTCACACAGCAGAGCCAGTTGTGAAGAGTTCCACCCAACTCAAAAACAGGGCTTTTTCAAACAAAGACCATTGAAAAACCATTATCAGCTGGGAGGTGAGGAACCAAGAGGAAGTTTCTGTACTATCACTGTCAGGTGGGCATCTGTTGGCTCATTGGTTGCCTTAGGATGGGGAGAAGATGCTTCATGGCTGGACCAGAATATCCTCTGATTACCCAGGACCTTGGTTGGGTGCTTGGCCTTGAGGCTTTAGAAACTTCTCAGGATGGGGGACTAGAAACTTCAAGTACCTCCAGCCTTAAGGTGAAGGGAGGAAATTTGTTTCCATAATAAGTATACAGGCATATATTAATTGTTTTATGATATATGATAATATGATATTATTACAGAGTTGTTATTATATATCATGGCACTAATTCCCTTCTGGCTTTGAACTTTCTAATGCTGCAAACATGGACATTATCATGAACGACAGAAGTGTCATCTCTGAGCCATTCCATGGGACTTTCTTTTTCTCTCAAAGTCATTCAAATAATGTAACATTAGAAATATAAAGAACACATTTAAATTAGAATATTGAGGTGGGAAAATTTTAATTGGCTGCTGTGGAATTCTTCCTATATCAGTGAGAAATTGTCCATTCAAAAGTGCATTGGAATGGTTAAGTGGTCACAGTTCTAGCTGGACATCCGTGGGTTCCTGTGGATTTTCCTGGTACTTAGTTTCTTCCTAAACCTATGATGGCTCACCCAGTTAAAGTGTCTCTTTCACTGCTCATCTTTCTGTCCCTACCCAACTCAACCATCTCAAACCCTCATGTTCCCACTCACTATCCTCTTCCCTCTATATCCCACTTTCAGTTTACTCAGGAGAACTTAATCACTCACCTTCCTGAGCAAACCATGTGTCCTCCATTCTACCTGTCTTCTCTGGGGTTGTTGAATGTAGATGGTTCATCATTTGCTTTGCATTTACTATTCACTTATGAGTGAGTATGTACTGTGTTTGTCTTTTGTGGTCTGGGCTACCTGACTAAGGATGATTTTTTTTTAAGTTCCATCCATTTGCTACAAATTTCATGATATCATTTTTATTTTTTACATTTGAGTGATATTCCATGTGTAAATGTATCACATTTTCTTTATCCACTTCTCAGTTGAGGGCCATCTAGATTATTTCCAGGTTTTGGCTATTAGAAATAAGATACTATGAACATAGTTGAACAAGAATCCTTGTGGTGTGTTAAACTTCTTTTGGGTATATGCACAAGAGTGTTACTGCTGGATCATGAGGTAGACTGATTCTCTGAGAAACTACCATACTGATTTTCCCACACCAGCAGAGAAGGACTGTTCCCAGTTCTCCACATCTTCTCCAATGTAGGTTAAGATCAACGTCTTTTATCTTAGCCATATTAACAGGTAAGAGGATGTCAGTCAGAGTGGTTTGCATTTCCCTGATGACTAAGGATGTAGACCAATTCCTTAAGTGTCTTCTGGCCATTTGAGATTGTTCTATTGAGAATTTTCTATAGGCCATTCCACCCCACCATCCATTTTGGGGTTACTTGGTTTTTGGATATTTGATTTCTTGAGTTTTTTAAACATATATTTTCAAGATCAGCCTCCTGTCAGAATGTGGTTGGTAAAGATCTTTACCCATCCTGTTAGCTATTTTTATTATCATATTGACCATGTCCTTTGCTTTTCAGAATTTTTTCAATTTCCGGAGGTCCCATTAAGTAATTATTACTCTCAGTGCCTGTACTATTAGTGTTATATTTAAGGAATGGTCTCCTGTGCCAAAAAAAAAAAAAAAAAAAAAAGCTTTTCTTATTTTTTTCTATCAGGTTGAGTATCTGGATTTATACTGAGGTTTTTGATCCATTTTCTTGAGTTTTGTTCAGGGTGATAAATATGGACCTATTTGCATTCTTCTACATGCTGACATCCAGTTATACCAGCACCATTTCTTGAAGATGCTCTCTGTTTTCTATTGCACAACTTTGGCTTGTTTGTTAAAACAAAATCTGATGTGGACAGGTGTATGTATTACTGTCAGGATCTTCAGTTCAAGTTCATTGGTTAATATGTAAGGTTTTATGCCAATACCAAGGTGTTTTGTAGTAAAGCTTGAAGTCAGAGAAGGTGGTGTCTCAAAAACATCCTTTATTGAATAAGATTGTTTTGGCTATCCTGGATTCTGTATTTCTCCATATGAAATTGGGTATTGTTTTTTGAGGTCTCTGAAGAATTGTCTTGGTTTAGGGATTGAACTTAATCTGTATTATGTTTTAGAAGATTGCAATTTTTATTATGTTGATTCTACCCATCCAAGAGTATGGAAGATCCTTCCATTTCCCCATACATTTTTCATTTCTATTTTCAAAGACTTAAAGTTCTTTTCATACAGGACTTTCACTTGTTTGATTATGGTTACCCCAAGATATTTTATTTTATTTGGGGCTATTGTAAAGGGTGATTGATGTATCTCTGTTTACTTTCTCTATCCTTTTATCATTTGTGTATAGGCGGACTATTATTTTGCTTTGTTTTATATTAGCTAATCTCTGTAACCTGCCACATTACTGGAGATGTTTATAGGCTGTAGGACTTCCCTGATAGAATTTTTTTTGTCATTTATGTATTCTAGCATGTCATTTTCAAATAGTGAAAGTTTGAGCTCTTTCTTTCCAATTTCCCTTGGTCTCCCTTTGTTGTCTCTTTGCTATAGCTAGAAGCTTGATAACTATATTAAATATATATGAAGAGAATGGACAGCCTTGTCTTGTTCCTGATTTTAGTGGCATCACTTCGACTTTCTAGTTAGTGTGATGTTGGATCTTGGTTTACTATATAAACTTTATTCTGGTTAGGTATGGACCTGTATCCCTGATTGCAACAAGATCTTTATCATGAAGAGGTGTTAAATTTTGTTGAAAGCTTTTTCAGATTCTAGTGAGATGATCATGAAGGATTTTTCCTTCAGTTCATTTATATGGTGAATGACACTGACAGATTTTCACGGATTGAACCCTTTCTACGTCTTTGATATGAAGCCTTCTTGACCATGGTGAATGATTTTCTTCTCTGTGTTCTTAGATTTGGTCTGCCAGTTTTTTATTGGGTATTTTCACATCAATTTACATGAGGGAGATTTGTCTTAGTTTTCTTTCTGGTTTACATCTTTGTATTGTTTGGGTAACAGGGTATCTGTAACCTCATAGAAAACATTTGGAAATGTTTCTTCTGTTTCTATTGTGTGTAATTTAAAGAGCATTAGTATTTGTTCTTATCTGAAATTCTGATAGAATTCTGCTCTGATACCACTTGGTCCTGGGCTTTTGTTGCTTGTGAAACTTAGGATGATTGCTTCTATTTCCTTGAAGGTTGGTTGTAGGTCTATTCCAATTATTTATCTATTATTTATTTAATGTTGGTAAGTGATAGCTATGCAAAAAATTGTCCATTTATTTTGAGCTCTTCATTTATGTGGAGTACAAATTTGAGAAACCACACAAACTCATGGAAACTGAAAAACAGTCATTTGAATGATTGGGTCAAGGAAGATATAAAGAAAAATCATGACTTCATAAAATTCAATTAAAATAAAGACAAATCATACCTGAATTTATGTGACACCATGAAAGCAGTGCTTAGAGGAAAGTTCAGAGCACTAAGTGCCCATATAAAGAATTTGAGGCAGCACTAGTAACCTAACCATATACCTAAACACAAAAGCTCTAGAACATAAAGAAACAGACACACTCAGGAGGAATATATGACAGGAAATAATCAAACACAGGGACAAAATCCATAATAAAAACAAGAGGACAATGAAAAAGAATCAATGAAACAGAAGTTGGTTCTTTGAGAAAATCAACATGATAGACAAACCCTCACTCAACCTAACCAAAGGGTGGAGACAGAACATCCAGATTATGCTCTAATGATTCTCAGGGTTTCTTCAGTGTCTTTTGCTATGTCCTCCTTTTCGTTGTGATATTGTTAATCTGGATGTTCTCTTTGTCCATTGTGGAGAAGGTTCCTTAAGGTGTTGACAAGAAGATATTTGGATAAAATGTTTTATAGATGTCTATTAAATCCATTTGAGTTATAAGATTGGTTAACTTTCTTATTTCTCTGTTAAGATTCTCTCTGGCAAATTTGTTTAATGGTGACAATGATGTTTGAAGTCTCCCACTATTAATTAGTGTGTGGAGTTTAATGTATGATTTAAGCTTTAGTAATCTTTCTTTTACAAATGTATGTATCCTTGTATTTGGAGCATAGATATTCTGAATTCAGAGTACAACTTGATGAATTTTTCCTGTTATGAATATGAAATGACCTCCTCTATCTCTTTTGATTAATTTTAGTTTGACGCCTATTTTGTTAGATATTAAGATAGCTAAACAAGCTTGTTTCTTAGGCACAATTGATTTGTCATTATTTTCCAGACCCTGTGTTTGATGGGTGTAGCCAATATCTTTGGGCTAGAGTTTTTCTTATACTGCCTTCTTTATGGCTCAATTTGTGGATAGGTGTTATTTAAATCTAGTTTCCTCCTAGAGTACATGTTTTAGACTTTTATGTGTATTCTGAAGTTTCTATCCCACCAAAAATCAGAAGCCTCTTTAGAGGAGCTGCACCTTGGCTCCCCACCAGCAAACAAGGCCCAGAGATATCTCTCAAATACCCAGCATCTGTTTCCCAAATAATGGACTCTAAGATAAAATTTTATATAACTGCTGGACCAGTAGCTCAAGCTTAATGCTAACTAGCTTCTATGCTTACATTAACCCTAATTCTTATCTAAGTTCTTTCAGAAAATAAAATAAATACCTATTAAAAATAAAAACCCTCCAAAACCAATAAAGTAAAATAAACTCATAGCTTTAAAGAAAAAAAAAATAAACAACAAAACACCAGCAAACTGTTGCCAAATAAAATATCTCTCTCCCTCTCTGTTTCTTTGTCTCTCTGTGTGTGTCTCTGTCTCTGTCTCTCTCTCTCTCTCTCTCTCTCTCTCTCTCTCTCTCTCTCTCTCTCTCTCACATACACACACAGATCTGAAGTTTATTTTATGTTGGTCAATTAGTCCTGTCCTGGATGAATCACCGTTGTCATTCTATTGTAGAAAAGATTAGATTTTCCCAAGAATGTATGTGACAGTTCAGTTTTTCAGTTCTTAACCTTTATTGTAATGTCTAGGATTTCATTCATTAGCAAAGCAAAATATAATAGAATAAAACAAAAACTACCACAGCAAGGTTAAACCAGACAAACCAACAATAGGAAAAGAGTCCAAGAGAAGACATAAGGATCTGAGACCCATTCAATCACACACTCAGAAACCACATAAAAACACTAAAATGGAGCCTGAAGGTTTAGCCAATAGATGAAGGCTGAGGAAGAAGTGTTCCATCAGGTCACTCCCAAGGCCTGAGCCGGATGGTGAGTACTGAGGGCCCAGAATTCCCCTATCCACCAGAGAGATGCACACTGAACTAGGAGTCTTATGGAAGCAGGATCTCACTTTATTGTATCAGGCATGGGGTTATATAGACTTTGGTAAGGGGGAGCAGGAGTCTTGGGTGAGGGAAGATGGATTCAAGTTTAGCACCAATGAGATTATGTTACAACAGCAGTAATTAGGCAGAGGTGGTCTTTGGGTGGGCTATGCTGAGTCACTCTGTGCAGAAGTCATGGCCAGAGACAGGTGGCCAAATTTGGGCCAGGCTCAGAAGTTACACTAGGCCCCAGGATCATTGTTAAAGGCCTAGCGAGAGGCCTAACATCTCCCCCTTTTGGTTTTGTAAACCAGGGCCCCTGTCTTAGCTTGTCTCCCACATGGAGATCTTACCCTTCATTGACTACCATAGGTCTCGAATGGTCATGGAGTATCTTTGATTGTATCAGCCCACCTGAGAGCTTTCCCATCAAATGGAGAGCAGAGGAGGAGTGTTCATAGGAGGACAACTAGCCGTACGAGGGAGGGACCAGACCGAGTGGCCAGCCTGTGATAAAGCACCTCAGCCTGATTTATCTTAATTTCCTTTAGTTTTTGGTGGACCAACTTTGTGATCTTATTGATCATACAAAACCCATTTGTAAGGAGGAGGAGAAGGAGGAGAGTGTTGTATGAATAAATGAAACTCAGGGATAGATCTCTGAGAAAGTAGGAGATATTAGAGAGAGTAAACACCACAGTCAGATCTTACCCAGCTGTCTTCCAGCTTCCTCAGCCTGGCTTCCCTTAGCCTCTTCTCTCTGTCTTTCTATGCCTGCCTTAAATACTCTCTTCATAAGTTAAGGCATGGCCCTTCCACTGCCTGCCTAAGAGCCTGGAACTCCTTCTGTGAACTAAGATGACCTTGAACTCAGATTGGATTAAGGACGTAGGTCACCACTCCCAGGATACTCCCTGTGCTGGATTAAAGGTGTGAGTTACCACTGTGTGATCCTCCTAGATTGACTGTGGGTAGATCTCTCTAATATCTGTGAAACTTTTGAGTCTTTTATTAAATCCCCACAGGAGAGGCCCAAGTAGGGGAAGAAAATAAGAAAGGAAACCATGAAGGCCAGTCCACAGGAGATTGTCTTGGAATCTTTTCATCTCTTTTCTAAGTTCGCTTTCCCCCAGTCAAAACTTTCTGAAGGGCATTGACTAGAGTGACCATTTCTTCCTTGAGGGCCACTTGTAGAACATTGGCCATGGTCATCATGTGATGTATAGTGGAGCCCACATCCTTAGAAGTAATAATCCATCTACCCATGTCTTGGTCCCTTAGCCCTGCATAGGCCAGCTTATGATTGGTATTCATGCTGTCCCATACTGACATACTGAAAAACTTCTCATGTAGCTCACCAGGGGAGCATTTTCATTGTAGGCTTTTAACTTAACCGTTTCTATAAAGGTAATTCCTGAAATTGGGGCTTCAGTGGGGCCCTCCTCTAGCCTCTCCCAGGTAACCAAACCCAGTATCTGCACTTGATCCTGATAAGGAGTGGAGATGGCTGCCTGTTGGATGCCTGTGAAGAACTGATCATTGGTACCTGCAAGCATCTGAAATATTATAGGAACTAGGGACTGGCAGTCTGGTTCTGCTAGGCCTGAACCCAACACTCATCTTGGAAGAAGGCATTTCATTTCAGATACTAGGAGAGTGAAAGTACAGCCCTGGTACAATCCTTCCAATCCTGTGTGGCACATGGCTAATGGACCAGGCCCTGGAGAATAGTCTCTGTCCAGGGTGAATTTGGTCTGTATACCAGGCCCCCAGGATCATTGTTAAAGGCCTAGCAAGAGTATAATATATGCTCTGAAGACCTAGTGCAGATCCATGCTAAGCCTGACCTAGCATCAGTGTCTGTGAATTCATGAAAGCTTTCCTCCTTTTTATTTGAAGGGCCTTATTTTCTTGGTGTCTCCCATCACCTCGGGCTCTTACACTATTGTTAGAATGTAGTAGTTTCTTGGTCCTTTGCAGCCAGAGGCCCAGACCCACAGACCTGCATGCCAGACCCCTTAGCTGCCGCCCACTGCTGCTCAGGCCCCCAGAAATGACTCATACACTTATATTAACTTCATGCTGTTTGGCCTATGGCTCAGGCACGTTGCTAGCTTGCTCTTACATCTTAAATTAACCCATTTTTATTAATCTATCTGCCACATGGCCTGTGGCTCACCTGTGCTCCTTACATGTTGATCCTTTGGGCTTCAGGCCTGGTCTTTCTCTGACTCTGCCCTGCTCTTCCTACCTATTCTGATTCCTCCTCCTACTTTTTCTATGGTGCCTGTCATGGGCCAAAACAGCTCCTTTATTTAAAGATTGATATTCACAGCATACAGAAAGACATTTCCACATCACACCATTTTCCACTTTTTTTTTTTTTTAATATGGAGCTTCCTGAACCCTGAGGGCAGGAATTTCATGGAGACATCCTGTTAGGGCTGAGTGCTCCAAGGTTTCTCACTCTTCACAGTATGTGGCTGCAGGTCTCTGTATTTGTTCCCTTCTGCTGCAGGAAGAAGCTTCTCTGATCGCAGCTGGACAAGGCATATGAGTATATCAAAATATCTTCATAAGTCATTTTATTCACGTGAATATTTTAGACCAGCATTGTTCTATATTCTAATAAACTCACAGGGGTATTGATTTTTTAATAAAATATAGTACAGAAGAAAGTCTCACAGAAACAAATGGAGAGATGCCCACTTACAACAATTTAAGGGAAGCAGCCTGAAGTGCAGGCACTACCTGTGTCTATTGGAGAACAATCTACACCTGTAGCTATGATTGTCCCTATCCAGAAGGGTAGATGGTGTAATAATACAATCAGCAACATAAAGAGTGATATGGTGTCACCAGAATCTAGTGATTTTACAACACCAAGACCCAACCCAACACAATTGAAGCAGAAGAAAATGACCATAAAAATAAGTTTACAAGGATGATAAAAGCCCTAAAAGAGGAAATGAAAATTTTCCTTAGAGAAATTGAGAAAAAGACAAACAAAAATTGGAAGAAATCAATAAATCTTTTAAAGAAATTCAAGACAAAACAAAAAGGTGAAAGACATAATTCAAGACTTGAAAACTGAAATAAAGGCAATAAAGAAGAGACAAAGGCAAAAGTGCTGGAAATGGAAAATGAGTAAGTAAACAGGCACTACAGGTGCGAACATAACCAATAGAACACAAGAGGTGGGTGAGAGGCTCTCAGGCATTGGAGATACCTACAGGGAGAAGATCATTTGTCAAAGGAATTGTTAAATCCGACGCATTCTTAACACAAAATATCCAGGAAATCCGAGAAGCCAGGGGAAGACCAAACCTAAAAATAATAATAGAAGAAAGAGAATTCCAGTTCAAAGTACAGTCAATAAAATCATAAAGGAAAGTTTTCCAGACTTTAAGAACATACCTATGAAGGATCAAGAAGTTTACAGAACACCAAATAGACTGGATCAAACAGATTGTTTTCTAATCACATAATAATAAAAACAGACATAGAGATCAAACGAAGAATAATAAAAGCAGTGAATGAAAAAGTCCAAGTAACATATAAAGCCAGAACCTCAAACTAAATGGAGAGAAATTCAAAGCAATCCCACTAAAATTAGCAACAAGACAAAGCTGTCCGTTCTCCCCATATCTATTTAATATAGTAATATAGTTCTAGCTTGAGCTATGAAACAGGAAAGGGAGATCAAAGAGATACAAATTGGAAAAAAAAGAAATCAAATTATCACTATTAGCAAATAAAGTTATTGTATATATAAGTGACCCAAAAGTCCTACTGGAATCTCCCACAGCTGATAAACACCTTCAGCAATGTGGCAGGATTCAGATTGACAGAAAAAAAAAAAACCCTCCTATGCCCAAATGACAAAAGAGATGAAAATAAAATGAAAACATCACCCTTTACAATAGCTGCAAATAACATTAAATATCTTGGAGTAACTCTAACCAGAGAAGTAGAAGATCTCTAGGAGAAGAAGTCATTGAAGAACAAAATTGAAGAAGATATCAGAAAATGAAAAGATTTATGCTTTTGGACGGGTAGGATCAACACAGTAAGAATGACAGTCTTTTTTACAATGTTTTTTCTGAATTTTATTTTCATTAAAAAATGCCATCTCCTTCAATGTAACCCCTGCTCCCCCTCCTCTACCCTCCCTCTCCAAATCCCTCCCAGCCAGCACTCAGCCTCACCCCTCCTCATCCACCCATCCCCTCCCCCAAAAGGGCAAGAAGTCCCAAGGTGGACCAGCAGTCCAGAGCTGCACATCCACTCCAGGCACATCTGATTCACTCATCCCAAAGTCAATGGGCTGGGTGTTTCTCTATAGGGAATGGGCTCCAAGATGCCAGCCCATGAAAACATAGTTTGATCCCACCCCTCGTGGCTCCACACACTGATAGCAGTCAAAAGCCACCCACTCTCAGAGGGCTCAGCTTCCCCTCCCAGTGTATCTCCAGAGGCAATTCCTGACTCAGTAAGCTCCCCAGAGCTCCAGGCAGTCATCACCTTGGGAACCTTCCTCATAATCCCTATCCCCTGCTCATATAGACTCTCCTCCTGCTCTCAGGTGGACCAGGAGCTCTGCCCAGTGAGCAGCCTTGGATCTCTGTCTCCTTTCCCATTCCCTGTTGGATGTAGGTTCTGAGATGGCACCTAGGGTGTTTACTCATTTGATTATATGGGAAGTCCCATTTAGGCACTCACCAAAAGCAGTCTACAGATTCAATGAAATTCCCATGAAAATACCAACACAGTTCTTTGCAGACCTCAAAAATAATACTCATCATCATATGTAAAAACTAAAACCCCAGGTTTGCCAAAACAATCTTGTTCAGTTTAGAGAACTTCTGGAGGCATCACTATCCCTGACTTCAAGCTCTATTACAGAGGTACAGTAATAAAAACTGCTTGGTATTGACATAAAATCAAACATATAGAATAATAGAATTGTACTGAAGACCTCTCCTATAATAGACCCCTATTCATACATCTCTGAACATTTAATTTTTGACCAAGAAGCCAAAATTTTACAACAGAAAAAAGAAAACATCTTCAACAAATGGTCCTGGCATAAATGGATGGTGGCATGTAGAAGAATGCAAATAAATCCAGAACTATTACCCTTCACAAAAGTAAGTCCAAGTGGAGCAAAGAACTCAACATAAACCATGAACCTGATAGAAAAGAAAGTGGGAAATGAACCTGCATCATGAAGCAGACAGTGGGAACTTGAAATAATGTGTAGATGTGAATTTTCAAATCTATTCTGCCAGTGACATATTTTCTCTAACAGGGTAGCATTTTCTATAGATTCCCAAATGATAGCAGCAACTTATAAAGATTGATTTCTCAGACTTCAAGACTATAGGCTTGCTTTCTGTTACAGGAACAGATGATAAAAAAAATTCCTAAAGCATACATGGGTGACAATTTGTGTTACAAGAATAAATGTCTACAAAAGCCTTTTATGAGTGAAAAGATGTTCGTAAAGTTTTTAAATTGTAATTATGTGATATAAGTATGTGTTTGTGATAGTATGTTACTGTGCATGTTCGTTCCTGTGAATGTTAGAACTTTGAATCTTCTTGTAACAGCTATTACAGGAAGTTGTCAAAAATTGAAAGTTGTTCTTAGAAATAAAAGTTTATTAATTCCATACCATGTCTTCATGTAAATGATTTGATAAAGAATTTATATATCTCAGTTGTCTTCAGCTTCAAGAAAAATATTTTCTTTCATTACTTTTCATCACATCCTTGAAGGAAATAGATTCCTTATCATGTTCACTCACAACTGATGGTAGAAATCCCTGCAGTGTAGTTTCTATTAGAACATTTGGGTTAGGTACTAAACTGTGCTATATGTATGGCAGATCCATTTAGTGAAGTTTATTCTGTGATCCTTATATCCCTTTTATGTTTTTGTTCACTTTCTATTGTGCTTTCACTTAGTGAGAAGTAGATTTCTACTTTAGTTTAAATAAAAGTTATTACTATAATCTACATATTCCATTGTTTCTTTAAATATTATGCAGTGTGTGACCACACTTTTCAAGTAAGTTTTTCTGTGAACCGGTGGCAGGTTGCTGTTTCCAATTATTTCAAATTTTCATAAACTCCCTGGATATTTTGTTGTCTGTTATTCAGCTTGAATTGATGTTAGAAATAATTCAGGGATACATTTGAACTCATGAACCTCATGTGTCTCTCTCCTGAGTACAAGTCCAAGTGATGGACTCCCAATTTGGGCAGTTTGTCAACACCATTTAACATTGTTAAAGATAAAATGCTTGAGAATAAAAGAAACATTATATATGTCATGTCGATTTAAAAAAAAGTGGGAAATAGCCTTGAACACATTGACACAGGAGACCACTTCCTAAATATAACAGCAGTAGCACAGACACCAAGAGCAGCAATTAATATGTAAGACCTTCTGAAACTGAGAAGCTTCTGTAAGGCAAAGGACATGGTCAAACAGATAATAACAATAGCCTATAAGATGGGATAAGATCTTCATTTTGCCTCCTAAACTGTGTGCAGTTTAGAATCTCTCTAGTCAGAGGTACAGCAGAGCCACAGCTATTAAAAGAAGTTTCATCTAGGAACAGACACATTTCCAGGCCATCCCTGCTTTCTTTCCAGGCTTCGTAGAGCTTCTCTGTCCACACTGGCACTGTAGTTTGGACACAGATTTGGACGGATATAGAATCTCATTGTGTAGTCTCATTTCCAAAACATCACTGATAAGTTTCTAGCTTTTCTGGATCCCTGAACCCATCATCTACTGCCTCCAGATGCTGAGATTTTTGTTTTCTAAGGTTTTACTGAAAGGGTGTGGGAGGAGCTTTCACCGAGGAATGTTCCAAAGAGAAAGCCACTTAACTAACAGCTAGGGCAATTTTCGAAGTGTAAAGCTTCCCATGACTTTGCCTGTTTTGAGTTATTTCCATAACTGTAAAGAGTTGCTTTTAATTTTCTTGTCCACCATCTATAACTGTTTCCTGTTGAAAAACCTGCTAATTTCTTTGTATTGCTATGACCTGCTGTACAACTTGGCACAAGTTTTAAGTACAGAAAGTTTTACGGAATGTTTGCCTCTTTTGAATTTGTATAAATATGACCAAGATTATCTTGCCTCATTGCATTTTAATGCTAAGGGCTCTATTTTCAGTTATTAGTCTTTGGAAACATAAAGCAGACAAGTTTATTAACCGAGGGGACATATTGGAAATGCTACCAAATTACAATCCACTGAAGAATTCGATCCCAATCGCCCTCAATAGAGAGAGTTCAGGCCTTGCTGGAAATTTGATATTGCAAATGCCATTTTGCCACCTAGTGGTTGTTATGATTGCTTCTTTGGAAACCAACTTCAATTTTAGTCTGCAATGGTAAAGTATAGAAGAATCATTTGAAGATAAAGTTTAAAGGAAATATTGTCTATATTACATTTTACTATACACATCAATATTTAGGATGAAATAATTTGGGAAATAATAAAGTTTATGATATTTATTGCTAATGATATATGATAGTCTTTTTATTAATGTCAAATTGGGGATCCCACACCCACACAGAGACATACATGTGTACAAAACACTAATGCACATAAAATCAAAAATAGAAATCATTAAAAACATTTTTATTTCTGGTTAATCCTAATTACCAAGAATAAATAGAATATAATTTTAATATTAAAAAGATAATTTTATAAAGGTAGAAACAAATTTTAACATTTTCTAGACATATAAAAATGAACATCTGCATATGCTATTTAATTTATAAGTGACAAAGCAAGTAAGATGTCAAAACTGGTTCCATAAAATAGAAAAACAGATGTATACATGGTCAGAGAGAGACAAAGTTGGCATTCTGTGTCACAGAGGAAGGAACTCAGTCGAACATCTTTAAGCAGACTTTGCACAAATTACTTTGTGATGCTATGAGAGAGCTGTGATGTTCATAAGTTAAAACCTAATCAAATCAGAGGATGCTCAAAGTGTGAGTTATAGACAGCTTTCCCTGTATGCGGAACAAAGTCTGTTGGTACTCGTAGTTTCCTCCACATGCAAGGATATTGCATGCCTTATTGGCTGATGAGACACTAAAAACATCTACTGCTTGCAAGTGAGAAATGCCTAGATCCGCTTCTGAATGAAATCCAAAACCAGTTTTCTACTCATACTTTTTGTGCTTCAGTGAACACTCCCAATGTTTTAATTTTTCACTTTATAATTTTTTATTGAAATGTAAATATTGGGCATATTTATGGGATGTTGTGTGATAATTACAAATATACATACATATCTCTGTCCTTTCTAATTAATCTTCTCTTGCTCCAGTACCTTAATTCAACAATTCTTTGTGTTAGAAAACTTTGAACTTGCTTATAATATTTCATAGATGTGTATGTAATTTGTCATAAAGGTTTATGTTGCAGACTGTAGTCATTCTTTGAGATGGATAGAATATATTGTTATAAATAGAGAATATAAGAGGTAGACCTCAGCATCTGGATAGGTTGTAAATCTAGGGCAGCAATTGAAAGTCTCTATTGGCCAGAGGAATGGGGCTCGAGCCATACCTCTAGCCCTGGAAGGAAGTGTGACATCCTGAACTCACAATCTGATCCTGATTTAAGAGTCCTAAACCTAAGTAAGCAGGCTGGTGGCACACACCTTTAATTTTATCACCTGTAAGGCAGATCTCTATTTTGAGGCCATCCCAGTCTATAAAGCCAGAACCCATACTGTAGTGGCTATACAGAGAAAGTGTGAGAGAGAGAGAGAGAGAGAGAGAGAGAGAGAGAGAGAGAGAGAGAGAGAGAGAGAGAGAGAGAGAGAGAGAGAGAGAGAGAGAGAGAGAGAGAAAGTTCTAAATCTAAATCTGACACGGTTACTATCTAGTTGGGGTCTTTCTGATAAAGTCCAAGGAGGTATCATTGTTCTCTCTTATAGGAGTCAGTATAAAGGGGCTTGTTAATCACCTGGGAGAATGTCCCTCAGGAAAGCTGTCCATTCTAGAGACGTTTAAGAAACAGTTCTATAAAGCCTCCCTAGAAACAAAGGTTGGCACAGTGGTCCCCCTGGCCAGGGACTCGCTCCTGCTCTAACTGTGTCCTACTCTATAGTGTGTAATCACTCACCCTGAGGGGGGTTTTCTCCACAAAGGGCTCTTGGGCCTCTTGCCACTCTCATTGGCAGTAATTCATCTCAGTTCTGAGCAACACACTTCCCTTCTTCCTGCCACTGTTTCCTCTGATTTTTTCAACAGAGATTATCCTAAATTGGGACTCTGATCCTAGATCCCACAGACAGTCCTACTGTCCCCAGAATACTAGCACTGGCCCTTCTTCCTTGGCTGTTGCTGAAACCATGGAATTCATGCTGAGTAAACAGATTTGCTTTCACCATTTTCTGTAGACTATGGTCTGGGTTATTTAAGTTCTTATAAGTGCAACCTTACCTACTTATACTTTGTCAATTATTTTCCAAACCCTCTGTAACAAATGGATGGAGTCATGGATTTGTCGTCTCTTTGCTGTTTAGAGGCCGTACAAGAAATAAGAAAATCTGCTCATCTCTTTGGCTCACGTGACTTGATTTGCAGTAAGGAAAATAGAATCTGGCTTCTGGAAGGTCCAAATCAAAGACCTAAGAAGAAGAAAGTCCATTTAGCCTGGGGATTTTCCACTCATTAGCTGAGAGTCCTTGTAACCTGTGTTATCTCATAAAATCCCACACACCACACACCTTACTCTCTATAGATGACTTTGAATAAACCCGTTTCTACTCACCAATTTTTGTTCCATAATTGTTTATTGGCTTGTTTACTAGATCAGTGGGCAGCTTGACCCTTAAGTTCTACTAACTTCTCATATTTCTTAGCCCACATTAAACATTATTATATTCTACTTGTGTATATGATTCTTTCCAGCTTCCCACCTGGGAATGAGGTGATGTATTACTTCTCTACTTCTCTTTCTGAACATGCCTTATTTAATTCAGCCTCCACTTCCACTGGAGTCGCTTCAGTGTTATGATTTCTCCCATTAGTGCTGATGCACAGTATTCCATTAAGCAAATGTGTACATATTATTTTCTGTCTCTCTCTCTCTTTCCCTCATGTGTGTGTGTGTGTGTGTGTGTGTGTGTGTGTGTGTGTGTGTGTGTGTGTATGTGTGTGTGTGTGTGTGTGTGTGTGTGTGTATGTGTGTGCATGCACATATAGGTTTGTACTAGTGCCTGGATACCCATGTATGTATTATAGGTACACTCACACATAAATATGCTAAGGCAGAGGTCGCAGGGCAACAATGGGTAACATTTTTCAGTGCTGTTCTTGACAGATGATCCTTCACTGGTCTGGAACCTCATCAAACAGACTGGGCTGGCTCGCCAATGAGTCACAATTTTCTTGTCACAGTCACCATGCCTAGTTTGCCTTTTTGTTTTTTGTTTGTTTAAGTGGTTTTCAGGTCTGAATTTATGTTCTGGTGTTTGTAGGGCTGAGCTCTCTCCTCCCAACCATTCCACTGTCTTTAAAAAACTGGATATTTTTCACTATATGTGTCTTAGAGTTTCTATTGCTGCAGTGATACACCATAACCAAAAAGCAAGTTGTAGAGAAAAGGTTTATTTGGTTTATACTTCCACATTGCTTGTCATCATCAGAGGAAGTAAGGGCAGGAAACCAAATGAGACAGGACCCTGGAGATAAGAGCTGATGCAGAGACCATGAAGGGGAGCTGCTTACTGGCTTGCTCCTCATGGCTTGCTCAGCATGCTTTCTTATACAACCAAGGACCACCAGCCTGGAATGACACCACTCACATTGGGCTGGGGCCCCATCAATCACTAATTAAGAAAATAACTTACAACTGGATATTATGAAGATATCTTCTCAGTTCTTTTTTTAGATAACTCGTTTGTGAGTCAAGTTGACATGAGATAAGACATAAAATCAACATATTGTAAGCCCAATTTATACATATCTATACCACATTCTATTGGCTAGTCATGTCAGTGAATGGCTGGATCATTTTAGCCTTTGTCAGTGATGCAGTAATGAACATTGGAGTGCATATATCTGTCCATAATCCTTGCATCAATTATTTTGGATACTCAAAATTGGAACTCTTACATATATCAGTGAAATTTCTGCTTTTCGCTTCTCAGGAACCTTTTTCCGTAGCAATTTGACCATTTTGTTCCCGGGAATGTATGAAAGCATTCAGTTATCTACATTCCTGATTAACTGTAGCTTTGGTTTTAATTTGTTTCTTATAGAGGCATGTGGCAAAAGCTCATCATGTACAATGTTTGCAGTCCCCTTAAGAAACTTGAAACTCACCAATCACATACTCTTCATACGTTGAATCTGAAGGGTTAAGAATTGATTTGGAAAGTTATGAATATGTGTTAAAAGGTTATTCTAACCTGCTGCGCAACAACATATGTCTGGCCAGAAGCCAATAGTTCTCATCTCTGTCTCTATATTGGAGGAGCAGTTCTCTGTAGGGGGATTATGTTGTTCCATTGTAAATAATTGTCCTACCCACTGGTTTAATAAAAAGCACTGATTGGCCAAAGGCAGACAGGAACTGTGGGTGCAGCTACCAGACTAGGAGAACTCTGGGAACAGGAAGAACAGAGCAGAATGCCAGATAGAAGCCAGAAGAAGCAGAGGAGAACTATGCTACTCTGAGAAAAGGTACCGAGCCACATGACTGAACAGGTTAAGAACCATGGGTTAGATTAAAGGTAAAGAGTTAGCAAGTTATATGCCTGGGCCTTAGGCTGATCAGCCTAAAACTATTGTAAGCATCTGTGTTTCTCTGCGGGTCTGTGGGTCTGCGGGCCTAAACCTTGAGCTTAAGCCTGAAAGTTCCAGACAGAAACCTCTAACTACAGTTCTCACTCGGCACATCTGGAGAGTCTAGAGTTTATCAGAACACTTGTTGAGTTTGTACTGTGAGCAGTTCTCAGGTCACATCATCGGGGTGCTGCTCTGTTCAGGACCACACTTGGCACTCTGAAGACTGCTCATGGAAATGCTGCCATCATCAGCTTTTAGCTTTCCTGTGACACAGTTCCTTACAGTTTGAGTACTAAATCTAACTTTAAAAAGTGTGGCAAAACACACACATTTGCCAGGTTTATCTAATTCCA
Organism: Phyllotis vaccarum; assembly: GCA_033318265.1. NCBI lineage: Eukaryota > Metazoa > Chordata > Mammalia > Rodentia > Cricetidae > Phyllotis > Phyllotis vaccarum. The sequence continues at coordinate 29,216,784 of JARWLC010000006.1, read as the reverse complement.
GAAGAAGAAAAATCTGTGTGCACATATTCATGTGTGGAATTCCTTATCAGTATGAGGGGATTACATTCCATTATGGGCTTTTGATCTCTGTTTTCTAAAAGCAAGTTATTTGTGGTTCTTCACAAAACCACAGTTGGACCCAGACTTTTGAAGTGTTTGTTCAAGAGGAAACAAAAACCTAGGCTTGCTTGGATCGGAAATGGCTAAGAGATGAGTCAAACAATACTAATCTCAGTACAAATTATTCTATACATTTCCATAAAGATGGAGCAGGAATGTTAAATGCTACAAAACCTGTTATATGAAGCTGACTGTGGTCTGTTCCATTAGGATCATTTACACTGCAATGCTACAGATAGAAACCATAGCTTTGCCCTGGGAATCTGTGAGGGAAGAACAAAGCCAGAATGTGACTGCAGTATCCAGACCTTACTGTTTCCAGGAGGCTCTGCAGTTAATTGACACATTAAGCTGTGACCAGATGAAAACTGTGCTGAACTTTCCTTTGCCTCAATCCCCAGCTCTCCTGTAAGTTCAGAACATGATGAGCTTAGCTATTGGGAACTGGAAGCTCCTAAGCTGGACTTTTCATTTTTTTTAGATATGTTTCTGCTTTATTTAAACTCTTCTCAATTTATTTCCTCGTAGGATGTTCATTTTACTTATACTAACGTTCGTCTTAATTTTTTAATGATACTATTTTAAAAATAGCCCTTAATGTTTCACTTATCTACTAAGTAAAACGCAGTTTTTCCATAACTTGATTAACAAGCTGTTTGACCATGAATCAGTCATTGGACTTCTCAGTGTTTACTTGACAAATGATCTATGGCTCTTCTTTGTTGTGTATTTATTAGCATTGGCTATGGGTGAAAATATCCAGTAATGCTTACTGAATATGGTTAGCAGAGCAATGACTTAACTTCATTTGACTGTCCAGTTCATAACTTTTGGAAAAGCATCTTTTAGAATTTTCATTAATTATTTTTTGTGGCTTATCCTCTTCTATATGACATGGAAAAACTCTACTTTGAGGAGCCATGGAATTTACACAAATTAATTTATCATCTTCAAACCTTTCTGTTTTATAAAATAAAAAATTATTTTTACAAATGCTTTATCATAATTATAAAGAGAATTATGCAAGAGACAAAAGGTAGCTTAAATGGTAATTTTTTTTATCTATTTCATTTGTCAGTTTCTATAAACCTTTCCCGGTTTCATTAAAAACAAAAAACCTTGGAAACCCGTTCAGTAAGAGCATATAATATGTAGGGAATTCACATTATTCTAAAAAGTCACACACCCAAGAAAAAGAAACATTAGCATCCTTCTGAATGCAAAGGAAATGATATTTAAATTCATATTTTCTACTCACTTTCCTATTTTGTGTATATAGTTCCCTCTCTGAACATTGCCCTCTTATAGAACTAGAGACCAGGAGGGCAGCCAGATGTCCTGGCTCCAAGCAATGGTCTCTCAGGCTGCTGATGCACCTGGAGCTATATAGTACCAGGCCCCTTTGTCAGCAGCAGTGAAGCACAGAAAACAAGGTGGCCTCATTAATGGTGTGTTAACTGTTCCTCTCCACTGAGCTGAACACAGGCTTCGGTGTGTGTAGCTTCAGTTGGTTGCTGTCAGCCAACATAGATTACTAAATCTCTAATAATTTAGGATTGCGTGGAACAGAGTGAGGAAACAAGAAGGTGAAGCGACCAGGAAGTACATATTTCCTGTTGCTAAGCAACTTCTACAATGTGAGCCTGTGCCAGGCTCTTGCTTTGCAGTCATTCGTTTTATTTCACTGTATTAAGAAATCTAGCAATACAATCTATCTTATTTGGCTTTTCCTGATAAAAAATAAAACATCACAAAATTTAAAACAAATGCTGAATAGAAATCTTAGTTTGTGAAGTATATTTAATCAAGCCCATTGTTTAACACCTAGAAATAATTGTTCCTGACAGATTAGTAAGCAAATTATAATATTTTTAGATAAGAATCTCTAAGTTTATAGATGAAATGCTTATATATTAGTAAGATCACATTTAAAGGTTTACTTACAGTATTCACTGAGTGAGAAAACTAATTTAAGATGAGAGTGTGGTGAATAATATTAGTAATGACATTGGTGTTATTTGGTGGCTGCTTGGTTTTTATTTTTGAGATCGTCTCACTATGAAGCCCAGATTGGCCTTTTATTTACTGTGCAAATCATTGACCTTCCTGCCTCTCTCTCCCTAGTCCTAGGATTACAGGGTTGCATCAGCACACTGGATTGCTGTGCTGTCATTGACAACGCTCTAATGATGATGACAGAAGAACTCCATCTACCACACTGTGGCCATTTGCTAACAGTAGAAATTAGGATGTCAATGTTATTTCGCAAAGAGAGCAGATAAGCACATTATGTGATGAATCAATAAATGGCTTTTGCTTGTGAACTCTAGTGTGTTATAGTATTTATGTCTTTGTAAAATTGCCTCAACAGTGGAACAGATTCTTTCTTGTCTGAACATGTGGTAAAAGGGTTAAATATAATGTTAACACATAAAAATCAGTAAACTGTTCTTTGAATATTGCAAATGAAAAAGTAAAGTGAGAACCTGTATCTGTTGACTGACTGACCACATGATCTGAATGGCTCCTATGTACACAGAGCAGTTGCTTTTATGCAGAAGCAAAAGGCATTCTGATCATTGGTTTCAAAGACCACTTGTCACTTGCAAATAGATGGCTTGGGCCAGAGAACATCAAAAAATGTGTGTTATATATGGAGCAGTGCTTTTTATCACGTGTGTATGCTCTCTTTGAGATTGAATTTAAGTCACCCATGGAACACTGTCTTTCTTTGTTAATTCAGTCCATGGAAACCTTGTTGTCAGCAGCTTTCACAGGAAGACAAGAACAGAAGTTACTTTTACAGCTACATCAAGTTTCACTCAGACCATTGTTCTCTTCATTGGAAGGCCTCTGAGGAGCATCTCTACTTTCTATTACTGAGTAATACTAACTTATTCATTTATTTTATTAAATTCTGATGTATGAAATTAGTTGACATTCGGAACTAGAGAAATAACTATAGTGAGGCTCTTGTCTTGCATGCCTAAGAACCTGAGTTTAAGTTCTAGTATCTACCTGAAGAGCCAGAAATTGTGGTGCCTGCCCAGAATCTCAGGGGTGAGGAAATAGAGGCCTTGAGGCAGCCAGCCTACTCTATGTTGTGAGCTCTAGAAAGTTCCTGTCTAAAAGAGAAAAGTGAACCAGACAATAAAACTTGAGGTTGTTATATGACGTTCCCATGCACATGTATGTTGGCATGTGAACCTATATATGTATATATACAAACAAAATTCACACACACACACACACACACACACACACACACACACACACACACACACACACACATACACACATACACAATTTGTTCTTTATTCTGAAAAGTTTTCCATGAGTAAAGTATTTGTATTTGCCACCTGCTTGCAAAGGAAACCTTAGTTTTTCCAGTGGAGTCTCCCTGGGCATACAAACCACACTGAAGGGCAGGCTCCATGCCCAGCAGTAGACAGCCAACACAGAGTGATCTCAATGGTTTTGGGGAGGTGCTTTGTCTCATAATACCTAGTTTGAACATTTTTTTCATCTTACTAGATATTTGCCTGTACATTATGGCTTATGATTTTGTATTTTTATGGGGTTTGTATGTGTGTTTATTGTGTTTTCTTTACCTCTTTTCTTTGTTTTGTGTCTAGAGATAGAAGGAACCATCTTGCAGTTTTGTAGGTGAGCTTTGAGGGATCTGCGAGGACTTGGTGCAGAGTAAACTGAGATTGAAAACAATTTATATTAAAAAAAATAACTGAAATTCTGAGGGCTGGTGTATAGCTTAGTTAATAGAGTGAGCCTGGCATTCACAAAGCCCTGAATTACATTTCCAGAACCACGTTAAGCAGTTACTTGAAGGATCCACAGTCTCAAAACCTGGGGGATAGAGGTAAAAGGATATCATATCAGATTATCTTTGACTACATAGAAAGTTCTAAGCCAGCCCGTTCCAAAAGAAAACAAAAGCGCCAACAAAGCATAAAATAGCAAATTCAACCATACTAAAACACCAAACAAACAAACAAAAATCTCTGACATATCGAAACCATAAAATAAAAAAATAATGACACTAGTTTAAAAATTCTTATTTCTTTACTATGAAAAGTCTTCTTAGTCTTCTTATAAACTCTGTGCGTGTGTGTGTGTGTGTGTGTGTGTGTGTGTGTGTGTGTGTGTGTTTGTGTGTGTGTGTGTGTGTGTGAACAATATGCACATCTTGGAATAATCACAGCAAACCATGAAAATACTTTTATGTGCATCTTTCTTAATCTTTATTTATTTTTTTTTTTGAGATAGAATTTTATACAGCCCACCCTGAGCTGAAACTCTTTAGTCAAGGAAGAACAGGATGATCTTAAAGGTCTGATCTTCCTTACCTGTATCTTAAGTGTTACAACAATGTACATGTGAATATATAAAAGGTGAATATGTATAAATAACAAGATGGAATGGTTACTCTAGAATTTATTTGAACTTTTTGTGCCCTAAACATTGCTTAATCTAGAATATAGTCTTATTTTTATTGCCACTAACAATATCTGGATAAAAATGAGTGAAAACCTAGAAAATCCTGAAATCAGGAAAACTTTACTGTGTTAAGAGGAACATAAGATCGATGCTTTAAAAAAATGATGTGGTCATTTGGTTTCTGTTTTTACTTGGTTTTCTCCAGACTGTGATCCCAACTGTCTCCTCAGCTCTGGGAACTGTGGGTAGCTGCCACCAGGCCCTGCAAAATAGTGCTTTGTACATCTGTGATAATATTAGTGAATAATTATTTTGACATCATTGCAGGCACTGTAAGAGATACCTTTGTTTCCTGTTTTCCAGTTTTAAGTATCATTTTATCATGATCAAAATAATACACATTATTTCCTAAAACATAGCATTTAAAATAAAACAATTCATACATCATCCTCTAGAAACCAGTATAGAAGGCTTTAGAAATGCTCCTCGCTGAAGATTATCATTGAACCAATTCCAATCATTTTACAAATACAAGTATTTTGTGTTAAAATTTAAATAGCCTCATTATGAACGCTAGAGGGCAGTATAAGACTTTGAACTTTAATGTGAAAGAAAGCCTAAATTATTTTAAAATTACGTTTGATAATAGCTTTCACAGAAAGAATCACAACAGAAGACCAAATCTGGAGCAAAATAGTTAACATTTCGTTTTAAAGTGTTTCAGGACATTGAAATTATTCTACCATGGTTTTCATTTTTACTTCTAGAAATTAAGCCATTTTCTCGAATTAATTTTAAATAGAAAGCCAGTCTTCTCAATTTCTTTATTTATTTAGCACAAAACACATGTGTAACATCCCATTAGATTAGAAAAATATTCAGGTGATCTTGTTAAATGTTTACATTCTGTATTTTTAATGCTGTCATTACATTAGACCGATGGAAATACTTTGCTCATATTTAAAAAAAATGTGTGAATATGCTTGAGCAAAATACATTTCTAAGTTACACATCCTCAGAAATCAAATGATGTGGGTTAGGCTCTTGGTCACTGTTTGAGGAAAGTCACAGTCTCCAAATTCAACGAATGTATAAAAGCTAATAAAACAGGAGAGGCAAATCACTGTGAAAACCCAGAGACAAAATAGTGTGGAGGATCCATTGATGAGTTTTGGACGTTATAAAGTAGAAAAACTTTAACAATTGAAATTAAGAACAAGATTTATCAAGGAACTATGGTAAATTCAACATAATCAAGGAATTGGGTTCTGCAGGAAAGCTGGTTGGACATTTTTTCACAAACAGAGAAAAAGCCAAGCTCCAGCTGGGACAGGAAATGTGGGACTGATGGTTATTAGAGTCCTGAAACTTCTGCTGTCCAGCCTAGACCTCTGCCTGGAGGTGGACTTGCTGAGGACAGCTGGAGACATGCTTTCTACAGTCTCTTAAAAAATTCTACTTTGCATATTTGGGCTTCACAGAAGCTTTGGCTGTGTTTTGCAGCAACCAAAACATATTTATAAAATAAAATACTTTTGTAAAAGGCTTGAAAAGTCCCAGAGTTTAACAGGTGGTACTCACATTGTACCTAGAAAGCCATGCATTAGGTCAGTGAATTCTTTGGATATAGGCATAGTCTAGAAATCGGAAAGTACTAAAAAATAGATTTTTTTCCTCTATCAGTTTTCCATAAAGAATCCATAAAATTAGCAAGGATCAAGGAGCATCCTGGGATTCTGTATACTTTGTGCACACTCAATATGGTTCACAGAGTGTGATGTACGTGTTTGGATGAGATTGGGATTTTCTGACACTTCTGACTTCCCTTCCATACCAGGGGAGTGGTTAAGCATTTCAAAATGTAGCTGAATTTTCAGGAATGAGGAAAACACAGATAACAGACCTGAGAAAAGTTTATCAACAGAAACTGTGATTAACATTGCTTCTCATCAATTCTAAGTTCTATAAGCAAGATCTAAGTCATGTAAATGTTTCCTCCTTCCTTCCCTCCTTCCTTCCTTCCTTCCTTCCTTCCTTCCTTCCTTCCTCCTTCCTTCCTTCCTTCCTTCCTTCCTTCCTTCCTTCTTTCCTTCCTTCCTTCCTTCCTCCCTCCCTCCCTCCCTCCCTCCCTTCCTTCCTTCCTTCCTTCTTTCTTTCTTTCATTTTTTTTTCCTGACACAATAAGGATTCTTTTTACTGTATGTTTTAAAAGATTTTAGACAGGATCTCTTGTAGATTAGACTGACCTCAAACTTGCTCCTTAGCTTAAGTTGACTGTTAACTCCTGATCTTGCACATGAGCATAGAGGTTAGGGGAGAAGACCATATCACCCAGCTAGATTTTTATGACATCTGCCAGAAATACCATTAAGATGGTATATATTTTGTATTTGCATGTACTAACAGTATTTCCTTAAAGAGGCGGTGATTATACGCTATTTCAATCAAGACTAAATGGCATTAAAAATTCGGAGTAAACCTTGTTATCATAATGATTTAATGAACTATTGTAGTTATCTGGTAACTTTGGAAAAGTCATGACAGTAACATGTCCTTTGACATTAGTTACAGCACCAGGTTGCTCATGTGAAATTGACACAAGCTAAAGTCATCTGAGAGGAACCAGCTTCAACTGAGAAAATGAATCACCATAGCAATAATGAGCAACTGATAAGGAAAAGTTATTGTTTATTAAAGGGCTCAAGGGAAAGCACTCACTGAAATAAGGGCATTAGAGTCATGCTCTTCCTGGATAGATGGACCTGGTTCCATGTGGCTTCACTCTTTGGATCAGGTCCTCCATCCCAGGGCATGAGAGAGAGAAAAAAGGCTATGCATACCTGCACCCCAAGCTTAAACTAGTCCTCCAGTCACATCCCAAATACTAGTGCCCCAAGGCCATAGGTGAATCCAGAGCTATTCTGGGCAAGAGGCCATGCCTCTAAGTCAAGGACTTGCCTTCTACTACATTTCTCCTTTCTGTTTAGAAGAGTTCTAAATCTAAATATGTAACTGTATAGAACAGGAACAAGTATCAGGGAATCACCAAGAAGGGAAAGGGCAATAATATAAACAAAGTGTAAATGCAGCCAACAAGAGCAAAATCAATCGTGAAGCACATGGTCCAGAGTATTGGTAATAGGGATATACAGAGATTACTCCAGAGTTGTTCTATCTGAAATAATCTGAATTTAGTACCTATTATTCTCTTAGCTATGATAGACAATAGTCATAACTATAACTACTTAATCTTCACCCTCATCCAAGACCTGACAGGAAAAATACATTACCTGATTGCACAGGAAGTGCCAAGCAAGCAATTTCTGAAATATTGCAGTAATTCTCACTTGCAATATATTAATATTTATTAGAGGGTATTTTAATACTCACGGGTACAAATTAAATCTTAGTGAAATTCTTGAAGCTAGGATTGTCCTGTGATGGATGATGTTGCTGATCTGGTCTCCAAGAATGCAGGATCCAATAGGGCCACTCAAGATCCCAGCAGCCTTTCTTTAGTGGGGCTGGCCACACCTCATTCAAGATCCCAGAACTTCAGGGACACACCTCCCAACCTGGTCAGCTAACACCTGAATTCCACCTCATCGCCCCCTTTTGTCTAACTAAGAAGGTTCTAAACTAAGACTGTATACAATAGGAAGTATTATAAGGTAATATCTGGGGAACGAAAAGGCCAAACACAAGCATGGTCAAACTACAGCTAAAACCCAACACATATAAGGTACATTATAAATTTCTAGAATATTTGTAAATGGTGAGGTATATTAATTACTTTAAAACTGTTCATCTGGAATAGTAAAATTCCAACACTTGAATGGTCCTTGCTAAGAGATAATAGGATGGTAACCTTAACTACCTATTTTTCAACCCCATCAAGACCTGAGAAGCAAAATATGTTACCTGAAATTTGGAAACACATTAGAGTAGCTTCCAAAATTTGGGAGAGGACAGTGACATTCAGCTACCTGAACAATCAACTATGGTTTTCTGTGCTGTTGGAGCATTCATTATTTTGGCTACAGGGCTAGGATATCTGACAGATCTTTCCTGTCCAGGCAGGTTTTGTCAGTCTCCATCCATCATCCTGTTCATCCAGATTAGACATTGTGTGTACTGTCAGCAGTTGAGGCAAGGGCAGTTCTTTGCCCAACCGGCCATTCTATGCCAAGAGGACAAACTCCAAAGGAGTGTCCTTGATGCTCAGCACCATCTTGGGAAAGGAACAGTGATGCCAGGAGTCATTGCATCTCTCACAGCTGAATTTTGAATAGCAAAACATTTAAATGCCATATTCTCCAGGTCTACAAAATGGTTGAATACTCCTGTCTATCTAATATAATCTAGCATGTATCTGGGAAGCCTAGGCAACATGATGACTGTTGCATGGAAAACCTAAGTAATGTTGACTGCAGTTTTTATAATCCTAAGGATTGAAGCTTACATTGTAAAATTAGGCTACCTATAAAGGGATGTACAATCTCTGAATAATGACTTCCAGTATGACTATCACACAAATTAGCCAGAGGTACATATACCATGCAAAATGATAACAGTGTTCTAGATATGTATATATATATACATATATGTATATATATCATATACAAATTATCCAAATAGAGGTATACAAAACACCTTGTGTACATATCATGACTAGAATAATTATATATTATGTATAATATAGCTAAATGGAAGTAGAAATTATATAGTGGAAATGACAATAATGTGCAAATATTTTAAACAGGTAGAAGTGTATATAAAATATGGTGATTACAGATTCAATTTTATATCAATGTACAAGTTACCTTGGACATATAAAACAATTTGAGATTTAAATTTGTATCAATATACAAATTATCTCAAGCATATAAAAAGATTTCACCTTTGTATAAATATACGAATATCAATACCAGTGCAAGTTGTCTTTGGCTTATCCCATATATTTGGCTAAAAATTATTTATAGGTAAGTAGAACAATCTACCTTCATCTATCCTATCTATTTTCCTTTTTCTTCTTTAAAAGAGATCCCTGAGTCTATATTATTGTTCTGCCCTCAACCCGATTTTAACGTATAACTATCCTATCAGAATAATAATTATCCATAACCCTCAGAGGACAAAACTTATCAGGAGAGGGGTACAGTTTTTCATAAGGTTGCTTCCTACTGACTTGAGGGTGGTGGCATCTCTTTGGGACCCTGTAAAAGCTGAGACAATTGTTAGATCCTAATGGACTGACTATACAGATCCATAACCATTCTCAGAGTACTGGGTAAGTCCATCTGGAATTCTTCTTAGAGATGTGACATGAAGGATAATCATAGAGTGTTATCTTGCAATCATTTTGGCTAGTCTATTTTCTAAAAGCAATCACCGAGTGGTATACACCAGGTTCCTTATTTCTCTCTCTCTCTCTCTCTCTCTCTCTCTCTCTCTCTCTCTCTCTCTCTCTCTCTCTCTCTCTCTCTCTCTCTCTCTCCACCAGGATTGTTGTGGTGTGTTCCCCATCTTAGTTCCAGGTGCTTTGTAGATTGCTGGTAGGAGAAAATGTTTACAATGAAAAACTTAAGCATTATTGATAACCAATGAAGATATTTACATCCTTTGTGACTTCAGGAGAAGATCATATGCAGAGAGATGGTTGCGAGCCATAGATACACAGAGAAATAAGATTAAAGATAAAATTACAATAATATTGGTCCCTAAATATTCTGTCTTCTATCCCAACCAGGTGACTTTTCTGAGATGAAACAGAATCTCTCAAATTTTCTTTATTAATATGCTTGGATTTAGAGAGGGAGAAAGCCACTTACTGCAACACCAAATCTAGATTTATTTATAGTCAAACCAGGACCAAAAATTTTAAAGACAGGTATAGATATAAGACGTAAAGCAGTGAGAATTGAGAAGTTACTCAGTAGTGCATATTGGTACCAGTTATTCTCATAGTCCTTTGTAATCCTTTCATAAGTGATCTTCCTTCCATTGTAGGTGTCCAACTGTTCAACATCTAGTCAATGTCTTAAACATGGTTGTATCCATTCTTCTGTAAAGACAAAATTGAGACCCTCTCCTGGTCTTGTTAAATGTATTTTCCCTACCATGTATCCACTTGTCATATCAGAGATGAGCAATTACTTCTGCTCAGGAGGGTTTTCCTTTTCAAAGCAGACCTTTATTAATTTTGTCAATACCCATATCTTTTCTTCTCCTGTGGAAACAAAAGCAAAACCCTTACCCCACCAAAGCACATATCCTGGCTTCCATTCTGAAGTCAGCATATTCTTGAAGTAGATGGGTTGGTTTATCTCAGAAGATTTCTCTATTAACCAATGTCTCTAAGTGGCTGTTGTTCCTTTCTCATCAGCATTAAGAAAATTCAACGTCTGTAAAGCACTATGCAACCCTTCCCTGGGTTTTCTCATTTCTCCTTTTCATTTATGAAGCATCTCTTTCAAGGTACAGTGAGATCTTTCTACAACTGCCTGTCCTGTAGGATTGTGTGATGTCCCTGTAATATGGTTTATATTATAATATCCAAAAATCAACTTCATTTTTGAGGAAATTGACAAAGCTGGAGCATTGTCAATCTTAATCTGAATGGGAATTCCCATTATGGCTATGACTTCCAAAAGGTGAGTAAGTACAGCATCAGCTTTTTCAAAACTCAGGGCAGTTTCCCATTGCATTCCTGAGTAAGTGTCAATCTACATATTTCATCTTTCCGAATTCTGGAAAGTGAAACACATCCATTTGCCAGATTCCATTTCTCTGTGTACCTTTAGGATTACTTCCACCAGGTAAAGATGGTTGGTTATGGAAAGAGCAAGTGGTATAGCTCCACAGAATTTCTTTGGCCCAATGCCAAATGATGGGGAAACTCTTTTTTAGTCCTTTACTATTAACATAATGTTTCTTATTAAATTCCATGGCCTCTAGCACATTTCCTCTTTACAACTGGTCAACTTCATCATTACCTTGCACTAAAGGTCCTGGGAGACCTGTGTATGTCCTGATATGTGTTGTGTACATAGAATATATTCTATTTCTGATGACATCTTGTAGTTGTATGAACAGTGAGGTTAACTCTGTATTATCAGGAATGAAATAAGCAGTTTCATTATGTAAAACAACTCCTTCTTCATACTGAGAGTCAGTTACTATGTTAAAAGACTCTGTAAAATCCATCAACACCATAATAATTGCATATAGTTCTGATTTCTGAACAGAGTTATAAGGGCTTTTGAGCCACTTTAATAAGTTTTCTGATTTGTAACCAGCTTTTCCTAATTTGTTTGTGTCATTATAAAGTGTAGAAGCTCCAGAAATGGGTTTATCCTGTACCACATGAGGGAAGATCCAATTAGTTTCTTTTATAAATTGAATTATTTTACTTCTTAGATATTTTTTATTAATCTTTCCTAAAAAGTTACTGCAGTCCTTTTGCCAAGGTTCACTGTCTGTCCATAATCAATTAATTTCTTCATTAGTCAAAGGTACAACAATTTCTGAAGGGTCCTTTCCAGTCAATTGAAAAAAATCTGAATTTACTTTTAAAAATCAGATTAGAAATCTTTTCTATATATGTTTTCAGCTTCTTACTTGGCCTATGTGGCAGAAATAACAATTCTGATATAATATTTTCTCTTTGCATTATGACTCCTGCAGGAGAATGCTTAGAGAGTAAAATAACCAGTATGCAATCGAGGTCTAGATCCATGCAATTCACATGTGCTTCTTGTAGTTTCTTTTCCACCAAAGCTAATTCTTTCTTGGCTTCATCGAAGAATTCTCTGGGACTATTTAGGTCCTTATCACCATCTAAAGTTTTGAATAAATTAACTAGTTTGTAGTTTTTTTTTTAATACCAATGATGGGTCATAGATGAGCAATATCCCCTAGCAGTTTTTGGAAATTGTTAAAAGTTCTCAATCTATGTCTATTTAGTTTCACCTTTGGGGGCCTAATTTTCTGAAAACCTATTTCATATCCTAAATAATTGATAGAATCTCCTCTTTGTATTTTCTCTGGGACAATTTGTAGTCCCTAATCAGGCAATATTTTCTTCAGTTCTTCAGTGTTTCTAATTATATCTACAATTGGGTTTGTCAACTAGATATTATCCATATAATCATAAGGGTTGGATTGTGGGTATTGTTTGCATATCACTTCTAGTGGCTGTTGTACAAAATATTGGCATAAGGTGGGACTATTAAACATATCCCATGGAAGAAACCTATATTGGTACTTCTTAAATGGACATGAATTATTAAAAATAGGCACTGTGAAAGCAAATTTTTCTTTGTCCTGTTCTTGTAGAGGTATGGTTTAAAAAAACAAAAAAACAAAAACAAACAAACAAACAAACAAACAAAAAAACAGTCCTTCAAATAAGTAACTATAATATGGCATTCCTTAGGTAACAAGAAAGGCAGATGAGTACCAGATTGTAAAGAGCCTATGGGTTGAATCCCTTTATTAATCACTCTCAGGTCTGTCACTATCCTCCATTTTCCAGATTTCTCGACAACAAATACAGGAGAATTCCATGGACTGGTTGATTCTTCAATATGCTGAGCTTGTAACTGCTCTTGTACTAGTTGTTCTAAAGCCTATAGTTTTTCCTTTGTCAAGAGCCATTGCTGAACCAAAATAGGCTTTTCTGTCAACCATCTCAAAGGCAGTACTGTGAGTGTCTTTACCGGTTTATCAGCTATTGGGCAATTATTTTGCACAACCTGAATTTCTGGTCAATTTTTTCATAGCACTTTAAACCATTGCTTTCAGAAACATAATGGTGTCTCTGGTTGATATCTGAAACTGGAGGGATTTTGATCTGGGTATTCTTTTGCAGTAGATGGTCATGGCTCCATAGATTCATCACTATGTCACCCATATATGGCTTCAACCATCCTTTCTGACCTTCTGGTCCTATGCATTCGAGTCATCTTACACTCTGTTTCACTTGAGATTCTAATACCTACCCAGAAATTGAATATCCACAACCTGTAAAGGCCATCTTGAATGCCATGATTGTGGGGTTATGATCCAAACATCGACCCCCATGTCAACTAAACCTTGGATATAAATAGTATCTAACTATTTCAATTTTAATCTTTGTTTATTTATGGAAATCTGCCAAAATAGTTTTTTGTGGTTTTTCTTGCAACTGTCAATTTCTCCCTTGAACTTAATCCTACCATCTAATGTGATATGGTCTTCTAGATTAGGCACTGGATTTCCTACTTGTCCTGAAAATGCTGTTCCTCCACTCTGACTGGATGTGATCAGACCTTCTTTGACTTTGAAATCTGATTTCTGGGGGCTTCCCAGGAGAAGCCCTGAGAGGTGTTTCCTGATAGTAAAGTGTTGCCTTCTTTGTCCCTGGTATATCTACATTCATAGGTCCAATGTCAGCCTTTGACACACCTTCTGCATAGTCCAGAAGGCAATGGCCTTCTGTTTGAATCATACATAATATGGATATTATTTCCAGAAGTACCTTGTGTACAATTCCATTTTATATGGCCTGATTTACCACAGTTAAAGCAAGTGATGCTTTGATTCCTCACCCTAACATTGGCAATGTCTTGGTGTACCCAATTCTCTTTGTTGCAATGGAGAGATTCAGTATTTATTGCATACTGAATCCATTCCTCTATAGGTTCATATCTGATCTTAAGAGGCATAAGCATTCTCTTACATTCCAGATTAGCAAGGTCAAATGCCAGAGAAAGTATTAACTGCTTCCTAACTTCTAGATCTGATACTGCTCTATGCACAGACGTGGTAAGCCTCTGCAGAAAGTCAGTTTAAGATTCTTTTAAGTCTTGTTTGACCTTGGTATATAACTCAGTTTTATGTCTTGGATCTAAAATCTTTCCCCAAGCATTCAATGCAGCAGTGTGACACAGCAGCAACATATGTTTATTATAAGCAGTCTGAGCCTTCACATCAGCAAACATCCCTTCACCAAATATTGGTCCTGAGAAATACAAAAGCCTCTAATCATTCCTTGGAGCTCTATGGCCCTAGCCTCCTCCCTATACCAATTTCTCCAATTCAAATGTTGGCTATAGTCCAATATGGTGGCTGTCAGCTGTACAGCTATATCCAGTCACTAGGAGTTATCTGACTTTTGTTGACCATGAATTTAGCATTTGTTTTATATTAATGGAGTGTACCCCATGGAACAGTGTGGCTTCCTTGGAATCTTTGATACCTTCATATGTATCAGGTCACAATTATACTCTACAAATTCTGGGTACTCCTCATATGCTCTCTTTGACTGAATAGTAACCACCCGGAAACAATACTACTGGGGAAGGGGGTAACCCTGTCATGTTTACCACGTTTCGTAGAGTTTCTTCATTACCATAATATAACATTAGGGGTTGAGCTGAATTGTTCTGAGCAGAAAATGCATTATAACCCTTTTCCTGTACTGCAATATGGTTGTCCTCTTCCTGAAGTTTAGACATTAACGATTTTTCTAGAACTTAATTTTCCTGATGAAACAATTCTTCCAATGACCCCAAGAATCAGTAATTTTTGACTATCATCATTAACATAAATAACAAGTTTCTTGTTTTCATCATTAACTTAATTAACAAGTTTCTTGTTCTGGTCATTAATGTAAAGCCTGTATTTTCCTTGCACAGTTTTAATATCCATATCCAAAAAGGAAGCTCTATCTGAAAGCTTGTTATAACCAATTTCCAGAAAATTAGCCTTATCTGACAATTTAGTGATTTATGTTCCACATTATATTCTAGATAGCAGTTGCTCATTCCCTGATTTCAAATCTTCCATCATGCTCACCATGACCTTAGAATGTGTGTCAGGTTATTTATTTTGAAACATGAAATATAGAAATAAACCAAAAGTAGTAGGACTGAGGGACTGAAACCTTCAAAAATATATTCATGCAAGAAATTCTCAATCACTATGGAAAAGTATGACTTGAAGTCATGAATAGAACAATTTTCAGCTATTACCTCAATCCAGGTGTTATGATGATATTTGGCGATCAGGTGTCACAGTAACGTCCAATGTCCTGTTTGCCAGCAATATCTGGTTCCGACAATATGGTAGATGCAGTGGTTCTCAGCTACACAAACCTGTCTATGGCTCTATTTAGTCTTAGGAATCCCCATCAGGCAAACAGACTGAATAGCAACCTTAACAAAGACAAATTCTCACATGATCAGGATGAGATGACAAAATCTGCACCCTGCTGTGTAGTAAATGCAGTTCTGCACACTCGCTGCTTATTGGCAGGGCAGCATCCAGCCCACACATAAGCAGACTCCCAGGACTGATCTTTCCGCTTGCCTGCCTGGAATGGCCACTGGCCCGACTAGCCCAGAACCCATGTGCACACCACCTATTGCAGTAATTATCACTTATCCAATATACAGGCTTAATATTTATTAGAGGGCATTTTAACACTCACAGATACAAATTAAACCTCAGTGTAATTCTTGAAGTCAGGACTGTCCTGGGATGGGTGGCTGATCTGGTCTCCAAGAATGCAGGGATGAAACAGGCTGCTCAAGATCCTAGTAGCCCTTTTCAGTGGGGATGACCACACCCTGTTCAAGATCCCAGAACTCCAGAGATATGCTTCCCAATCCAACCTTGTAAGTTAACACCTGAATTCTATTACACTTAAATTTAGTAAGAGATGACAGACAGTGACAACTAGCTGCCTGGACAATTACCCAAAACTCTTCTCCATCATTTGTGTGTTCAAGTTTTTGGATATAGGTCTAGAATATCTGACGGACATTTTCAGAAGCAGGTTATGTAAAGGACCATCTTTCCCTGTCTTGGCAGGGTTCAGTATAGTATCAATAGGACAGTGTTCTTATTATCAACAAGGGTAGTTCTTTCCCAACCAGTCACTTTCAACCAAGAGGAAGACAAAGTCCATGTGGAGTGTCTTTGATACCCAACATCATCTTGAGAAAGGAATAGTGCTGCCAGGAGCAATCATGTCTCATGTTAGCCATATCCTGAGTAATGAATCTATTTTCACACATAGACCTAAAAAAGCTTCAAAAAGATTTTAAACAGAGCAAAATATAGCTCCCTAGCTCATGTCTTTCATGCAGGTTGCAATACAGAGACATGTCCTCTGGCAACTGCATGCTTACTTGAGATGAGTGGCAACATGACATACTCCTGTGATCTTTCATGACCAATAAACAAAGAGGCATCTTCCAGCTGCTGCCTGAAGGCTTGGAAACACAGCCTCAGGCTTAAAAGCACAGTTACTTAACTCTGCTTTCCAGAATTGAGGAGATCTGCATGACTCATTGGTACTTCCACCATGTTGAAAAGCCAAATGTGTCTAAGCCAATATACAAAGCCACCAAAACAATTTAAATACTCTCATGATCAAAGGTTGATTAAAGATACACATTAAAAACAAATTCAACTGAATAAAACCTCTAAATGGTTTATAATTTATGTAAAAATATATGGAGGTTTAAAAAAGAAGAAAAAGATTATAAGCAATTATATAAAGAAATAAAATAATTTTGGGAAAAAAGACCTTGAAGAGACAATAAAAGAAATAGTCACATAAATTTGAAAATAGACAGTGAGTCTGGATTATGTATATATTTTTTTGTTTTAATTTTTTTAACTGTTAATGAGCTAACTACAGAAAGACATTGTTTGCAATGGTTACTAATTTGAACCTCTGTGTGTGTGTGTGTATGTATGTATGTATATATGTATGCATGTATATATCTTTTATATATATATATATATATATATAAAAGATATCTTAACTTTAAAATTTGGGTCTAAGGATATGTTGCTTTGGAGAAGAGGTTCTGCTTTATATACCTTTTGTTTAAAAACAATTTTTCCATGTATACTCCTGGTCTCCCTTTCTTCCCTCCTCCCAATCCCTCCAAGTCCTCCCTCAGCCTCCCCCCTCCCCATCCCCCTATCTATTTCCCAAGGAAGGCAAGGAGTTCTGTGGTGGGTCAGTTTAATATGGTGTATCCATTTGAGGTAGGTCCCATTCCCTCATCCCAATATTAGGGCTGGGTTAGGTGTTCCTCTGCAGGGAATAGACTCCAAGATGCCAGTTCATGCCCAGGAACATAGTCTGATTCTACTCTATGAGGTTCAACACATTGCTGATGCCATTTGACAATCATCAGTCTACCTTTGGAAGGTTTTGTTCGTTTTTCTGAAATTTCCACAGTGGCTATTTTTGATTCAGTGAACTCCCAATAGTTCCACCCAGCCATCTCTGTGGGTTTCCTCCTCATAATCTTGATCACTTTCTCTAAAATCCACTTATGAGTGAGTACACCTCATACCTATCTTTCTGGGCTTGTGATAAATCTCTCAGGGGGATATTCTTCAAATTCATTCATTTGCCTTAAAATTTTAGGATGTCATTTTTTTTTTTGTACTGCTAAGTAGTACTCCGTTGTATAAATTTACCAAAAGATTTTAATTCCTTCTTCAGTTGAGGAGCATCTAGCTTGTTTTCAGGTTCTTGCTATTATGAGTAATGCTGCTATAAACATAGTTTAGCTATGTCTTTGTGGTGAGAATGTGCATCCCGTGAATAAATGCCCAATACTGGTATTGCTGGCTCTTTGGTAAGATTGATTCTCAGTTTTCTGAGGAACCATCATACTGATTTTCAAAGTGTACAAGTTTACACTCATACCAACAATAGAGGAGTTTTCCACTTGCTCCACATCCTCTTCAGCATGGGCTGTCATCTGTGGGTTTTTTTTGTTTTTTTTTTATCTTAGTCATTCTGACAGGTGTAAGATGGTATCTTAGAGTTGTTTTGATGTGCCTTTCTCTGATGGCTAAGGATGTGAGCAGTTCTTTAAGTTTGTTTCAGACATTTGGAGTTTTTTTGAGAATTCACTATTTATCTTTGTATTCCATTTTTCAATTGGGTTCTCTGTTTTTTTTTTTTTTTCACCTCTAGTTTCTTGAGGTTTTTTTTTTTTATGTATTTTAGAGATCAGAGAACCTGGTTTCAAGCTAAAATACTTTAATCAAACAAGAGCCCCCTGAAAGAAACTGGGTGAGATTATGCAGCCTCACAGACTATTACAGCCAGTATTTATCCATATGTTTAAATTTTCTCAGGATCCCCATAAGATTGTCAGTGCCCCCAATCATCAGCAAGTAGTATAAGAAGGTATGTTTACATTCCCAAAATATTACTTATGAATGTGTATTATTATTATAAAAGATTAATGGCCATAAACAATTTCTTTTTAAGTTATAAAAGGGGGGATATGATATAAAAATGGTTTAAAAATATGTTATTGAATCTACTTTGATCTATAAATAACTGTTAATATCAAAATACTTTTTACATTGGTATGAATTTTGGCTTTTTATGCAAATTTAAATTCAATTTAGTTATATTGTAAGTATATTTCTACTCTTCTTTAAGATACTACATTTATACAATTCATTTAAAACTGTAATGTATCATTAAGAAATACAAATTAATAGTAATCTATGATAATCAAACATAGCTGTGTTAGGATTTTTAGGTATTCAAAGATAGGTTTCAGATAATTTAATCTACAAACCCTTCAAAGGCCTACAGATTATGGTATTTAAAATATTTTAAAAACTTAGACTTTTTCAGACAGTAAAAGTTGCCTGCTCCTGGTAGCACTGATTTATTTCAAGAGGATGATAAGTATCAAAGAAATGACATATGAAATTTACTTTCTTCGTGGCAGAAGCTAGTCACTGGGCAAGAAATTGTTCTTGTCCAAATGCTTGTGAGAATGTTATATAAACTGGACATGCAGGGCCCATAGGAAAATGACCACTGGACTTTGCCAAATGAAGGCAAAATTTTTCTTCAGGTCCAAGCTTTTCAGAAGAGGCTGCAGACATTCTACAGGACACAGGGAGAAGTAACTGACAAACTTTGCCAGAATGGACCAAACAATCCTTTAAAGTTCCTGATCCACTGAAAAAGACTGTAGGCTAAAGACAAATGCCTCAACATTGCAGAGAAACTTTGGATGACTGTCCAGACAGCCAGAGGTCTCTGTAATTTTCCTGTGGGGAGTATTGATGATTTCCTGGATGAGGCTGACAAAATATGTGGTGATATATTTCATATTTAATGAAAACTGGTCTGAAATATCAGAGAGATCTAGCCACATTCAATCCAGAAGGATCAGAGAGTGGTAATCTACACTTTAAATCCCAACACAGGGAAAGACCAGGGAGTGGTGATTTATGGCCTTAATCCCAGCAGATCTGAGTTTGGTTTATAGAGGGAGTTCCAGGCTGCCAGGCAGGCAGTGGTGGTGACAAGCCTTTGATCCCCTAACTCCAGAGAAAGAGGAGATCTTTTTTTGTTTCTGTGAGTTCAAGGCTAACTAACAAATAGTAATAGCCCACAGCTTTAATTTTAACCTGTATGAGAAACAACTTGGTGAGGAGGGTATTTAAGGCAGGCATAGAAAGACAGATGAGTTAGTAAGAGCCACAAGGAGCAAGGCTGAGGAAGCTGGAAGACAGCTGGATGAGATTTACTGTGGTGTTTCCTCACTTTGATATTTTAGCTTTCCCTGATATCTGACTCTGAATTTGCTTTATTCATGCAACAAAAATATACTGTAACACCTAATAAAAAGAGCACAAATAATACCACAGAAAGAATGGCTCTAATCTCAGCTCCCACACTCAGCAGCATCCTGTGTTTTCTATGGCATTTTGTTAACAACTGTTGGTATAAATTTCAAAGGGAACTTTTACTTAAGTTTTCTGGATACATATTCTGGGATAAATATTCACATTAATGATGAGTTGAAGAAAATGATATATTGTCAAATTTCTTCAGTCATGCTAATTGGTGTTTGATTTGCAAATCTAGACAAACAAAGTACCTGGCAGCAGATTAGCTGTACCTGAAGTTGGCTTAGAACTGTCAATGAATCAGCTGACCATATGGTAAATTATGCTTCTCTCTGGTCTCCCTCTCCCTTTCTCTCTCTCCCTTCTTCCCTCTCTCCTGAGGTGTGGCTTGACACTGTAGCCCTGGCTGACTACAGCTGATGGTCCTCCTTCAGCCTTCTGAGCACTAAGGTTTATAAACATGAGCCACAAGCCTCCTTCTCTGTTTTGCTTCTTGTGCCTTCTGGTCAGTCTGTGCCCTGTGATTGGAGAACTGAGGCTACTGATATTTAAAATTATTGAAATATGTGTTAGTAGCGGTGATTGTGTTGTTGACTTGTGTTTTTCTTCAGTGGTATTTGGTGTTTAATAATAAATACTTAGCATTTTCCACAGTCATTCTCTGTCTCTGTCTGTCTGTCTGTCTGTCTCTTTCCTCTCTCCTCTCTTCTCTCCTCTCCCCCCCCCCTCTTTCCCTCCATGGGGAAATAATGTGTCTTGTATTTCTTTTATGTTTTAGTTTGCTAGATATAATTTGCTTAGGCTGTTCATGCCTTCAAAAGTTTTTCATTCTGAGTCAATCATCACAGATTTGCTGGGAATTTTCTATTCTTTAATAGAATGCATTACTCCAGGCTCTTCTGGATTTCAGTTTCTACAGAGAAACCAGCTGTCATTCTGATAAATTCTCCTTTATATGTGACTTGCATTTTTTCTCTCTTAGTTCTTAATATGTTATGCATATTTATTCTTTTAATATAACCTGAGGATTTTCTTTCTGGTCTTGCCTATTTTGTATTCTTGAGTGCTTTTTGTTTGTTTGACTTAAATTTTTTCCCTAACCCACCACTGCTCCCCTACCACACATTCTCCCAGTCTTCCCCTAGCCTCTTCCACCCTTCAGCTCTTCCACTTCACTCCCCAGGGAGGGCAAGGAATGCCAAGATGTGTCATTCCGTTCTGGCATATCCAGTTGAGGTAGGACTGAAGCCCTCCCCAAAGAATCAAGGCTGAGAAAGGCGTACCCCTTTAGTTCATGGGCTCCAAGAAGCCGGTTCATGCACCAGGGATTGACTCTGGACTGAGGGAGACAGACTCCACAGACTGCCCACACCATTGGACTGTCATCTACAACCAGATGGTCCAGATGCATTCCATAAAGGTTTGTCAGCTGTCATTTCAGAATCTGTGAGCTCCCAACAGCACAGATCAGCCTACTCATTGGGGCTCCCCATATGATCCTCCAGCTTTTACAATTTCTTCTCCGTCTATTCAGTTGGACCAGTAGCTTAACTAGGTGTTTAGCTATGGATCTCTGCATCTGCCTCCATCAGCAGCTGGATGAAGATTCATGTTTATCTTTGTATTAATGTATCTTCCCTTACTATGAGGAGTTTTCTTTTATGATCATTTTGAAGATCTTATCAATGCAGCTAACTTGGTATGTGTCTCTGTTATCTGTACCAATAGTTGAAGGTTTATTTACAGATGGTGTTCCCCACATCTTATGTCATATGTATGTGTTCAAGAGTTTGTGTTATTTTGAGTTTCTATCTAAATTTCTCTTCATGCTGGAATGCAACTCTAAGGTAAATAATGCTTTTAATCACAAATTATACCCCACCAACCCCAGTTGTTTTATAGAGAAGACCAATGTGAATTTAACCAATGTAGAAACAAGTCAAGTTTCTTCAAACAGCCATTTAAAAGTGTGGTGTTAGTTTTCCTGAATGTTTCATTTTGCAAATCATCAGCATTTATAAATTTAGAATTTGAGGTAGATTATCTTACATATTCTTAAAAACAATTCACCTATACCCATCACTTGTAAATATTGTACTTGAAAGTTTTATTACTTCAGATTGTGTAAGAGAAATGTGATGATTAGATGCATTAATTACAAAAGTTTAGCTCGGTCTTTAACACTTTTTATACTTGTAGCAAACATTTTCTGATTTGAGCTTTTGTAGGGTTAATTATGCCTATGTCTACAGGATCCTCTGTTTCTGTTTCCACACAGCACCAAGAAGCACAGAATTCTTTAGAATGTTGATGACATTATTTCTATATTATAAGTGTGGATAGCACAACTTTGAATAACCTTTGCATTGTTGGCCTTTTTGACCCATTTGAAAATTATTCTTCTAAATCTGTCTTGTTGAATTTTTTAGGGCTAAGTTTTCAATATATTCAAAGAGTGCCTAAAGCTGAAGGAAATTATGTTTGTTAGTGATGTTATGTTCACATTTGGTTAGCAGTATCATACTTAACCAATAAGAACCCCCCATAATAATAAAAGTTTATTTAGTTATTTAATTTGTGTTTTCAGGACAGGGTTTCTTTGTTCAGATTTGTCTGTCCTGGAACTTGTTCTGTAGACCAGGCTGGACTCTGCAGACTTCCTGCCTCTGCTTCTTAAGTGCTGAGATTAAAGGCATCCACCACTCAGCCTATAAAGGTCTTTTTTTCTTATCTCCTGTAGTTGATCACAGATTGCAGCTCATAGGTACCTTCTAAGTTAACTTTAGATTGGACCTTGGTATAGGAATCTTTGACAAATGGGACATTAGTAAACATTGATCTGTCCAGCTTCTCACAATTCTTCTACCATGGAGAGAAAGCCGGGCTAACTCTCCATAGGAAGAAAACAAATCACTACTTACAAGTTCAAATGACAGACATGTTAGTGAACCCAGTGGAGCTGGTTGATGTCTGAACTCCCAGGTGTTACACAGCTAAGAGCAGACAAAAATGCCCAGGTGAGCATCCTACAAAGAACTATGTTCGTCATGAACAACTGTCCAGACATCAATTATGGAATATTTATTATGATAATAAATAATATAATTAATACAACACAATAAAATACTTTTTATTTACATAGTACACCTATTGGAACTCAAATAAAATAAAATTCAAAAACGGGAGATATTTTGGAGATAGATTCTTTTCTCAGTTGTGCTTAGGTGGAAGGAGGCATCAATTCAGAAACTTCTCTTACTTTGTGCTTGGTGTCTTGATTCTTTCGCTGAAGACATTTCTCGACAGACAGGATTTAAATAAAGTTATACAAACACCGCCAGAATTATTAAAAAGAGTTGTCAAAAGAATGGTATAACAATAAAAGAAAAATGAAGTAATATTTGGTTACAGGGTTTGTAGTCTCTAAATAAATGAGAAAAAAATTATGGAGAGCTAACTAAACAGAGTGATCCAGATAGGGCCTCAGACACTCTGCTGCAGTTGTCCCTTGTGCAGAAGACTGTGGCTTTTAATGGTCCTTATTTATAAGTTGTCCCATAGTCCTGGTGTATGAAAAATGTTATTTTAGTACAGTTATCCTCTTAAACACTACACATCTTAGTTCCTATTGAAATAGATTATAAACATTTTAGAAACAATCAGACAAATACCATCAAGAAAAGAAATGTCAGGAATATAACGATGTAAGGACTAAAGATACATAATATCAAGTTCTGAAACTCACCTCCATTCAAGACAGTGAATTATGTAGCAGTTAGCTGTAAGTTCCTGGGCTTATATGATGCTGATAGCTGACTTCAAAGAAAACTGAACTACACCAATGTATTATTTCAGAAATCCATTGTGCATTGCATCTTATTTAAACCATTTAATAGACTATTTTGGTATTTCATCTGTATTTTGGATGAAGCAAGTAGGGTGACAGGTGAAGGTGGCAACATGGTAAATAGTGACCCAGGGATTTGCTCTTTAGAATGTTCAATGTTCTATTAAGTAATTTTTCTCAAAGATTCTAATTCCTTCATTCATTTTTAAAAACACTCCACCATTGTGTAGAGTCCCATGGACTGTGGTGATGTATTTATTAAAATAAGACTGGAATATCAGAATATCAGAGGCCAGAGCTGTCTCCCCAGCCTTTTTTTCCCCCCTGAAACAGGGTTTTCTGGGTAAAAGTCCTGGCCATCCTAGAACTTGCTTTGTATACCAGGCTGGCCTAGAACTCACAGAGTTCCTCCTGCCTCCGTTTACCAAATGCTGGGACTAAAGGCATGCCCCATGTCATGGGACCATGGAGAGATGGCTCTGTCCTCTGGTACATTGTCTTGATATATTTTGTTAGGATTAAAGGATTAATACCCATTCCATAAAATTATCATGTTGAATCACTTCAAATGCAATTATGAGCATGACAAATATTTCACATTATAAGAATGAGCACTCTCAATGCAATTACTGACCATAAAGTGAGATCTCAGACTAGTGTGCAGTTCAAGGTAGAAGCTGACAGGGTGATGTGAGGCAGAGATGAGTTCACATGGTCATGACCATTGTGTCCTATCCCAGCTCCAGAAGGTAGTGTTTCTGCTTAAACCAGTGGAAAAGACAAGAGTGTGTTTTCCTCTTGTGCTTCCATCTATAAATCATTAAAACCTAAAAGGTTTTATTTTTTCTTTAGAAGTTTGGGGAAAAACTGTGGCCACAGGAGGGGGAGGAAGAAGAGGGGAGGAGGAGGTGGTGGAGGTGAAGAAATTATGCTTAATAGAAATGGAGCAGACAACTCACCATCTTCATCTTCACAGGTATCCATGAGGGTCTTTCCAAACATGTACCCAGAGTTTGGGGCTGGTGTGTCCAAACGGACATAGTCAGGGGTCCGCCGAAAAATCCAGTTTAGAAAAGATCTTCTTCTAACTGTTTTCTTTGGACCTGAGGGGGAATGGAGGTCATTACTTGGAGTAGATTAATGGTTTTTTTTCTCCATGATACTGTAATGCTTGCTTAAATATGCTGCATATATCATGTAGTTTCAAAGTAAACAGAGGAGTCATGCTGTAGATGATGTGTGAAATATTATCAAATATTTTATTTAGACAGGTCTCATCTGTTCTGGAATTCCCTCCTTAAATAACTGAGCTCACTGTAGTTAGCGTCCTGACTCTGGAAACCAACACTAAGTCAGTTACTCAGAGCTCTAGATGATGTGTTTCCCTTGGAATATACTTAGAAGTCTGAAACCTAGTAAGGGACAAGGGGGAGAAATTAACCTATAGTTAGGTGATTTTTGACATTCTAAACAGAACCTCTTCCTTAGGTAGACTCCATTTGGATGAGCAACCACTAACAGGTATAAGGTCCAGAAGCCAATCATTCCCATTACTGTAATTAATATCCTGTCATCTTAAAACAGAGAAAAAGGAGACAGCACACATCCTTACATTCTGGTGGATGTTTCTACAAGTCAATAAGTATAAACATTTAATAACTAAACATGGAAATAGACATTTCAAGTATTCAGCGTAGTCTAGTATTCTCAAGCTGATTTTACTATTTTAAATTTCATCCAAATGCAGCCTCCTCCTTAACTGTAATGGGAATGCTGTAAGAGGAAGTCTCTATCCTGGTTAGGTTTGTGCCACCTTGACATAAGCAAAAGTCATTTGGGGAGATGGACCCTCTATTGAGAAAATGCCACCACCAGACTGGCCTGTGGGAAAGACTGTGGTGTCTTGTGATCTTTCTTAGGACTGATGTCCAGCATCCCAGCTCTCTGTGGGTGGTGCCACCCCGGGAAAGGTGGTCCTTGGCGCTGTAGGAAGGTAAACTGAGCAAGTGAGGAAGAACAAGCCAGTGAGCACACACTGCCAAGGCTCCTGCTTTAGACTTCTTTATTAGTTTGAGTGCTTCCCTGTGTTAGGTTTAAGAACTAAAATATCCTCCCTTCTATCCAGAATCAGGTACTTGCAGTCTGAGAACCACCAAGGAGATTCCTGCCAGAAGTGAGAACTTGAATATCACGGATAAAGCAGACACTTAGTGCCGGATTTCAAAGTCACCACTGGACAGACGACATACCTCTAGAACCTCAGGCCCAGCCAATACCCCTGTACCTTAACCTGCCTCCCTCACTCCTAAAAAAGTCACTTTAGTCAGTCCAGCCAAGAGATTACATGGACCTCCTACTCTAAAGGTATTAACCTGCCCAGGAGTGACAAATCCCTAAAAATGAAGCTGCCTTTTATTTTTAAATTCAGTTCCATTAGATTTATGTCACTGGTAAACCAGTAGTTATTCCTTTGGAGCAGAAGTTCGGGGAGGAGGTGACCTCCTGTGTGGTGGGCCAAGACCCAGAGGAAAGCTTCCTCTGCTTTGTTCTACCCTTCACCTCATGGCACTTGTAAATCATCCTTTCTGAAGAGTGTGTGTGTGTGTGTGTGTGTGTGTGTGTGTGTGTGTGTGTGTGTGTGTGTGTGTGTGTGTGTTTGTATTCATTTTTTTTTTGACACAAGTTGCAGGCCTACCAGGAGAAGCCCACACTAGAAGAAAGGCAGTCTTTGTTCAGAAGGGTCTTGGTGCTCTGAGGGATGGATGCCTTCACCCCAAGGCTTGTCCACCCCATTAATCAGATCTTGGGCTCTGGGCTAAGCTGGGATTTATGCAGCATCTTTAGTGGATGGGCAACTCAGGACTGAACTTCAGTCCTCAGTCACACTAGGGCTGACTGTTGGGAATTTTGTCTAAATTGGGGCATTCCCAGGCCATAGACCTTAACCCATTAGCTTCCCTGTGTTCCCTGACTTGAGGACGATGTATCTAGGTTAATGAGTCCAAGTAACCATCAGAGGGCACCCTTGACTTCTTGATCATGCTTTGTGATTTGAAAATTTTTGCAAACTTCTGTCTGGACTGAGCTGCCTTGCAAACATTGATCCTTGAGTTTATGCTCCTGTCCCTCTTCGGGAGCCAATGCTCCACAGCTCAGGTTCTGCTGGCCAGAGACATAGAGCCCTCAGCTGTGCTTCCACAGCCTGGACTGACCCTGAGCCTTCAGCCCTCACTGAGCCACCTGAAGCTCTGGCTTCCCCTCCCTGACCTCTGCCAGCCCTGTCCTCTGCTCCTTCTCCTCTTCTCCTACGTGAGCCACTCCACCCACCCTGTCCCCACTGTCCTAAATCCCTTTATTGACTTCTTCCCCCTCCATTACCCCCCTACTGCTTCTCCTCTTCCTCTGTCAATGGCTCCACCGTCTGACCCACACCTCCTTATATGCCAGTCCTCCTGTCCCTCTGGACTTCCATCTTCCTAGTCACAGGCAACAGTCATTTGCCCCACACCAGGGTCCTACTCTGTGGCAGCCCACACAGCTCTACAGGACCTGCTGGATTGTGTCTCTTCGGGAGATGGCATCCACATTCATGTTCCCTTCTCCCTCCAAGATCTTGCTAACATTGAACAATGGTTTTGTTCTTTCTCCACTAAGCCATCTGCCTACATAAGACAGTGCTATCACATAACTGAAAACTACTATTTAACCTTCCACGATCCTTACGTTATTCAGCCCACCATTCTTACTTGTGAGGTGTTCCAAAGAGTCCAGCGAAGGCTAGATAATATGCATACCTGAATTTGGTGGGTCCTATGATATTACACTATTGGGCAATGTTGCTGCAATTCTGTTCCTAAGTCCTGATTGGGACAACCATTAGGGATAGGACAGACACCAGAGGAGGCTCATCATGATTGTATGTCTCCTGAAATGCATGGAGACCATTTCTAACGAGGTAGTTAAATTTGATAGACTTCTTGAGGTTACCCAGCATAGAGATGAGAACCCAGCACTTTTTCTGAACAGATTACAAGAGCTATGATTTTTTCCTTGACCTGGCCTCTCCAGCAGGGTCCACAGTAATGGCCTCTCATTATATTTTACAATCTGTTCCATACATTCAATACTCAAAAAGATTGAGGAAAGTCCCCAAACCCTGATTCAGGACTTGGTGAAGGTGGTCTTCAAGGTCAATAATTCCCAAGATAATGTGGTCAAGTCTTCTGACAGGCTCCAGTCAGACAAAACTATCCTCACCAATGCCTAAGCCCTAGCAGAGGCCCTAAGGCAAAGGACATCCTCTTGTGGGAGGGGCCAAATCCCTTCCTCCAGGAACCTGTTTTTGATGGTACAAGGAAGGCCATAGGCCTGTAGCTCTCCTAATCACCACCCAATAACAAAGCTGTGACCTATCTGCCAGCAACTTGGCCACTGGAAATCAGCATGTCCCAATCAAAGTTTGACCCCAGTGCCAAGCCACTGAAGCACAGCCTCACCTTCAGGACCATTACAAATTGCTCAATCTGTTGAGTGTCTCAGTTTAGAGGACAGTGTCCAACCTGGGAAACCTCATTACTCTATCCTAGTGCTAGGTATCCAGTTAAGTCCATCAGGTTCTTAGTAGTCAGTGGGGTTACCTTTCCAGCCTGAACTTAGCACTTGGGTCCTACATTTACTTCACTGGTCTCAAATACAGTGTTTAAGATACAGTTTGAATTAAAGAATATTGAAATAGTAAAACTATTACTCAGTAAAGCACATTGTCATTTTGTTATGATGGCTTATTGAATTTATATAAAGCATTTTCAACTTATTTTTGATCCAAATAACATGTTTACCAATAAACTGTGATATCATTAAATATCCACAATCACAACTAAAATACATGTAGCAAACTTTCTTTTCTTTTGTATGCCCTTCCCCATTTGATAATGTGTTTTCCTTAGGTAAAGAAGTATCAGTGAGGTTACACTGGAATTATTGGTGGGAAATGGAAACAGAAGGATTTAAGGACCTGTGAACTTAAAACCTTTAAGGAAACTAAGAGACTCACTGCACTGGCCTTCAGGTGGGTTCTTGGGCTTCAGGATGAAAACTCCTGGCTCATGTGGGGCCTGAAGCTCCCTGATGGCCTTGTTCATATCAAGATAATCCCTGTAGTCCTTTGGTCCCACTGCCACAAAGGTAGCATTTCGAAGGTCACTCATTCTGATGGCATATGGGTTCTCATGTCCTGTAGATGAAATATTAGATTCAGATTAATGAAAAGTGTGATGAATGACCAAACAGATCTACTGGTGAGCATGAGCACACACTGACATGATTTGGCTCCTGGTGTCCTCAGGGAATAAGCTCTAGTGGAGCAGTGGTCCAACCATGGACTTGAAAATTTAGAGAATAAAATCTGAACACATTGCCTTAGTACACACAACAGGTAAACTCGAGATCTGCTTAGTATCTTCTAGCTTTAGACTTATCATTTTAGTTATGTGTCCTCCACATGTTGAGAGTTATCACAAAAAAGAATATGTTAATTTCTTGTTGGTAACTGTCTATTCAATAATGTAACAATACATATTAGGATAGCTCAGGTCAGTATTTTCTCCTACATGGTTTCTGACAGATTCATAGAGACAGCTCATTTCCCTCTCTAAGTTCTGAAGCTGGGCGTCTCTGGGGTAGTGGACTGGTCTTTATCATGCCTTCCTTCTCCTGTTTTTACACCAGACATCTATCAAGGGAAAGTCACAGGATATAGAAACACAGAAGTCCCTGCAAGGCTGTATTTACAAGACTGGGGACCACACACTGTCCTGTTACCATTTATATGTATGCTCTTTGGTTTGTTGTTTGATGCTTTTAATTACTTCTAATTACTTCCTCTACATAGAATTCTGAGATTCTGCATGTCAACATAAATTTCCTTTTTTTACAGGAAGATTCTGTTCCTCATTTTTAATTAATCATTGAAAAAAATTGAAAGCTCTTCCTTTCTCCTTCCTTGGAGCACAGATGCAATGCATTTGTGACAAAAACTACAGCAGCAATGTAGGTTTTCAGCAGCAATGCCAGGGGTCCAGGAAGCTTCTATAGGACAGACACAGAACCATCTACACGGGCATTAGGATAACAGTTAAAGAAAACATGAGAACCTCTGAGTGTGTTTCCATTCAGGAAGAGGCTGTGCTCATTACTATTATGTCAATGGGAAGGATTCTCAATTGACTAAATGCCTTAATGTGTCTGGCCCAGAGGCAAATCTCTGCTTCAGTTTTACAATAATGATTATCTGTGACCTGCATGGCTTAGGTCTTGGAACCCTCACTAGGGGCTGTGAAGGATTGAAGGAAAGACTGGCACAGAGACAAACTACAGTAAAGCCAGAATTCAAACCCTTCACAACACAGATCCTGGGAATGATTATTGGGCACAGTAAGGGTAGAGTTTAGCTAATCTTCCAGGAGATTGCTGTATGTGTCCACTTTCAAGCTGTGAACACTCTCCAGAAGGAAGCTGCAATTGCTGGTCTTGCATATTCTTGTCAATCTTTTATAAACACTCAAATTCAGATTCTCAAGGAAAGCTGTGACATTTATCATGTGGCTGGTCCATATAAGGAGACAGCTTTACCAAATATCCCATGTGTCCAAGCCTTTGAAATCCCCAACATGATCATCCCCTTGTAAAAACACACATTCACTCAGGAATTCCTTCATTCAGAGAATCCTCTGTTCCATACAGGTTGATTCAAAAGGACCCATCCAATATGGATGGTGCCTACCCTGGGCTGATTGATGGTCCTTGATACTATAAGAAAGAAGACCAAGAAAAAGCAATAAAGACCAAGACAAGCAAACATCAATCCTACCTGGCCTCTCCATTAGGTCCTACCTCCAAGTCCCTAGTTTGTTTGAGTTCTTTCTCTGACTTATTAGGCACTGAACTCTTAGAGGAAAATGAAAGAAACCCATTCATTTCTAAGTTGATTCTGTTCATCTTGCATTGTCACAGTAATATAGACCCTAACTGAAACAGAGCCACCATGATTGACAGGTTATAAGGAAACCTCAAGGCAGACATGGTGCACAAAGCTTTTTACTTCTTGATGTCAAGATAACATTTACAAAGTTAATATGCATTAACTTCATAATGCATATTATAAATATATAATAAATAACTACATACATAAATGTAGTTCCAGGTTCTGTCTGTTCTCTCCCCGTGTATGTCTTGTATTTTAAGCATACTCCTATATTTTAAAACTGACCAGATATTTTAAAATGCAGAGAACTTATGGTATGAAGCGATCCTCATCCAGTCAGAGTATAAATGATTGCAGGTCCACAATTCCAATTGGCACATCTAAAATGCAAATTCTTTACCTCAGGTTAGGCAGTTAGCTTCTTGACAGAGTAGGAAAAAAGCTTGTAAGAACAGGAGAACCAGGACCTTTTCTGGGAGATCCCATCTTCAGTATATGAGGGAGAGCTTCACACATGAAGTCTCAATAGAATTGCCCCCATGAGACTTTAAAAGGGGCAGCACCAAAGGAACTGCCACTGTGGGTAAGACAGATCTCACAAGGCCCCGCCCTTACATTAAAGCTAAAGACTGCTCAGAGGGAGCATCGGCCTTTCCAGGGATGAGCCAAATAATAGACTAATTGCTTATCTGTAAGCAAACATTCATATGAGCAATGCTAAATTTGCTCTTTCTTCCCCTTTACACACCCCTAACACACACCCCCACACAATATACAGACATACACACAGACATACACAGACACACAATATACAAACATACACAGACACACACACCCACACATCATACAGACACACACACAGACACACACAGACACACAATATACAGACATACACACACACACACAATATACAGACATACACACAGACACACACACCCACACAATATATAGACATACACATAGACACACACACACACACAATATACAGACATACACACAGACACACACACCCACACAATATACAGACATACACACAGACACACACACCCACACAATATACAGACATACACATAGACACACACACACACACACACACACACACACACACACACACACACACACAGTCAAATAACAAACAAGATTAATTTTAAGACATCATGAAATTTAAAGGGTGTGGGGAGATTTCAGGAAGAGATGAATGCGTCAGATGTAGAGGTGAAAATGATGGGAATACTATTCATACATGAAACTCTCCAAGTAGATATAAATTTTAAAAGATTTTATCATATACTTGAACAAGTTAGACTCAGTAAGTATTTAATTAACATTTAATGTATATAGGAACATTTCACATGATATTCACCTTTATGTGTATTTAAGCTTAAGAAATACAATGACAACTTTAACAATTTAGGGTTAACAAACTTTTTAAATACAATCAATGCCTCCTTTGGTTTCTCAGATGCTCACCCTGGAGTGGGCATGGCTCTTCTTCCTTGCTAGAAGAGAACCACAGCTGATAATCTTCCTCAGCATTCTGGAAAACAAAAGTCATAATATACATTTCCCAGCACACACATAGTTTATTTCCTTCCCTCTTCTGCATCTCTAAAACTGGAAAATATTGAGGCAGGCAAGAACTCTGTTCTGTTCTGTGAGGTGACAACCACTGGAAATTAAGAATGATGAGTTCGGTGGTCCCTGCTCCTCCAAAAATCTACAGAGAACCGAAGTCCCTGCCTCCCCATTTCTGGTAGAGCACAGTTTTCAGTGCAAAATATATTTTTTCTACTACATTTTTGTGATGCAGAGAGTATTGAGCTTTGCTGTAATGTGTTTCTATCCAGATAGCTTATTACTCCAGTGTCGCATGATCACTGTGTCAATGACTGAGAAAAGCTAAATTTAAAAGCCATGGAACCTCATCAATCTGAGTAAAGGAGAAAAAATCTAAGAAGGCCTGGAGGAGACTAGAACATCAAATCAGCATTTGACTTTCATTCACAGAATCCCCATCCTACAGAGAGAAAAACCAATATCTAACCTTGATAAAAACCTAGCAGCAGAAAACAAGACCCACAACAGATTTACAGCCCATGACCCTGGAATCCATTAGAAACTATCAAATATGAGTTATGTAGCCTCTATTGAATTATGAAAGGAATGAACATGAAATACCTAAGAAAAATGCATCAAGTATATTTATGGCTTATTCATAACTTGTTTACTTTTGATTCCTTGGAGAAAACAAAGACCTTTACTCACAGAGTGAGGTCCCATTTACGATATTAGATAGTAAGTTCACTCCCACATGTATATGCATACACATGTGTAGGGGATTATGTTGTTCCATCATAAATAATTGTCCCACCCACTGCTTTAATAAAAAGTGCTGATTGGCCAAAGGCAGACAGGAAGTATGGGCAGGGCTACCAGACTAGGAGAACTCTAGGAACTAGAAGAATAGAGCAGAATGCCAGAGAGAAGCCATAAGAAACAGAGGACAACTATGCTTCTCTGAGAAAAGGTACCAAGCCACATGTCTGAACAGGATCAGAGTCATGGGTTAGATTAAAGGTAAAGAGTTAGCAAGTTGTATGCCTGAGCCTTAGGCCGATCAGCCTAAAATTATTGTAAGCATCTGTGTGTCTCTGCGGGTCTGTGGGTTTGCGGGCCTAAACCTTGAGTCTAGGCCCCAAAGTCCGGGCCAGAAACCTCCTACTACCCACACGTACTAAAATAAATGAATGACTAGCCTATATTCAAAGTCATTTTTAAACTATGTTTCCCTCTTTCCCAGGTATTTCAGACATCATCTACTAGATTCTTGGACTAAGTATTCAGAGGATATAGTTCTAGTGATATATTCTAGCTAAAATTGCATATCAAACCTGCCTTTCTATAATTATTAATTTGATATTTTATACTTGTGAATAAGTCAGTATCAAAAATGATTATATTACAAAGAAGATATTAAAAAATGGCACCAAAATATCTCATGACTGCATTAATAACTTTACATAATGTTCATTGAGTATATACACAAATTCACAAACAAGTCATGTATACATGCATTTTCATGGTCAACACAAACAGATACACACTATATATAGTGATCTAGTGGTACAAATATTCTTCACATGCTGCTCATTGCTATGACATTTTACTGGAGAATACAAGAGCAGTGGCCACATAGAGTGTCATATAATATATCATCTGATTTTAGTTTTGAAAATAGAAAGATGATAGACAATTTACACATAGGGTAATCAAGAATTTGGCAATGATATTAATACACTTGTTTAAATGTTAATGGGTTACAAAAAAAAGACATTTAGTAAAAAGAGTTTTCAAGTCTCTTACAGGTATCCCCAGCCATGGTCGCAACTTCTCGATGATGTCATTCACTGTGTCCAATCGTGATGCAGTTACGGTGAATGACTGTAGAAAA
This sequence comes from Phyllotis vaccarum, assembly GCA_033318265.1. NCBI lineage: Eukaryota > Metazoa > Chordata > Mammalia > Rodentia > Cricetidae > Phyllotis > Phyllotis vaccarum. Next base: position 29,182,248 of record JARWLC010000006.1, on the reverse strand, counting down.
CACAGCAAAAACTGTTACATGAAATGCCTGATTTAATAAATACTTATCCAAACAATTTCCACATTATATAACCAGTGCTCAGTTCACTTAATGGCAAAGTAAAATACATTTAGTCTCAAATCATGAGTGTTAAGTTTTCTTTTAAATAACCTGAAAGCAGTAATAGGGATTTTGTTCTAATACGTATCTCTTTAAGGACTTGAATCAGTCACAATATAATAGAATGTGCACTGGTGAACTGGATTATGGAGGATTATGGAGGATGATTAAAAAAAGGTTTTTTCCCAAAGTTCTATCACACTAAATAAAACTCCAGAGTATGCATACTACAAAGAAAGGAGCAATTGTGCTGTTTACTGAATTACACACACACACACACACACACACACACACACACACACACACACACACACAAATGAATATTAATAAAGGTGAGTAAGAGACTGCATGTCTTCTTTGTTTTGTTTTAAACATTTATGTATGGTCATAACTACGCTCACATAATGTAAAACTATTTTAAAGTAAATCAAAATTATTTAAAAGTCAGTAGGAACAAATAATTGAGTCCATAAAAACAATGGGCATTGAGACAAATACAAATTACAGTCAGAAATGTTTGTAACAAGTGTTATAACCACACCTCTCTCAACTTAAGTCACCAGGCACAAAATAATTTTTAAGCATCTTGTGCTATAACTAACATGGATCAATTCTGCCGTATAGTACGCAATACTCTTTTATATGGGCAAAGACATATTTGTTTGCACATAATATTTTTTCAGGAGGTGCTATCTAAATTTTCAGTCTTCCCCTTCGCCCCCTCTTGTCATCAGCCTTCTCGTCATATTTCCTCCTTTTCTCCTCCCTTGACCTTTCACTCCCTCAGTCTTTCCCATGCAAGGACGTCTTTGTCCTTTGCGCACATACAGTATTCCAGCTTGGGATGTCCTCTGTAAGTGTCTCAATTGCAATGCTTTTTCCACAGTCTTTCTCCTTATGGTCATTAATTGCTCTGGTGGAATTCAATAAAAACATAAAAATGAGACGTATTAATTGATAAGTTAATATCCTGGCATATGTCAACGCATCTAAAGACAACTGATTTTTCATAAAGAAAGTAAAAGCACACACTGAAATGAAAGACAGCATCTTCAACAAATGTTACTAGGCCAACCACAAAGAATCGAGTCAATCATCTTGCCCAAAAATAAACTCAAAACCTTAACATAAGAGCAAAATACCTTGAATCTTCTAGGGAAAGAATGGATGTTACACAGCATTGGTGGAGAAAGTAGCCCTCAATAGCATGTAGCTAGGAACTCTGCAATCTACAACTACAACTTGTCTGGAAGATATAGTGTACAGTAGAGGCACATGTAATGGAAATACACACCCACTTTTTAAAATATAGATTTTAGTACTTATGCCAGGAAATGGTAACCATAAATAACCCTGATGAAGTTGCTGAAATCTGAGACTAGATAAAACATGGGCCTTGAAGAAAACCCACTACTATTATTCTGTTATGGAAACATAAAATGACTCTTAATGACACATTACTTTACTCATCAGAGATTCTTGTTCCCACAGTATGCTATAATTAAGAATGAGATACCCAACTGGAAAAGGTGCAGAAAGTGAGATACTTTGGGGAACTTAGATCTAAATGGATGCCTGCAGGTATTTATGAGGACCAGGAGACAGAAAGAGTGTTAGAGTCAGAAATGATCAATAACTCAGAATGTGGTCCATTCATAACTGGGCTGATGCAAATACAACACACAGAGACAGTGACAACAGGCTTAAGACCTGAACAGGTTCAAGCATGTTGGTGTGTCCGCACTGAGAAGGAGAAATAGACACAAATTCCCATCCCTACCCACAAAGCTATCTGCTATTACACCAGCTGGCAAAGGGTAAACCAGTTTTCTCCAAGGGACTGTTACTGAGTTTATCAACAACATAACATGGCAGGCCCCAATACAAAACGTCATTGGCCAACACAAAACTAACTCACTGGTAATTTAGTGGATATTTTTTGTTTTAACTAACTTTTTTGGGTATTTTCTCCCTAAATGGCCTTTTGCTTATTTATAATTTTGTTTACATGGTATATTATGGGTGTCTGTCTATTTTGGGATGGAAAAATTATTTTTTGTTGTTTTTGTTTGTTATGAAAACAAAGGGAGAAATAGAACCTATTGGTGGGTTTGTAGGAAGAATCTGGGAGGTTGGAGGAGGTAAGCTGTGAAAATGTATTTTATGAAAAGGACAGTGTTGCATCATAGAGAAGGGGATGAGATCTGGAAAGAATGAAAGAGGTAAATCTTTTCAGTAATATGCTGAAAACCCTGAAATTTTCATAGATGTAAAACAGAAGAGGTGAACAGACTAGATGTTGGTTAGCACAGAATTTCATTCTTTCCTAACAAACTAAAGAAGTAAATTATGTACAGTTAGAAGATACCTTTGGAGCAAAGTCCACCATTCCCTTTTTTTGGCTGAGGAACTGTAATATAAAAGACAGAAGATTAAGGTAAGCAACACATTAATTGTCAGATTTTAAACATATGGAGCATGCCTAAAATGTTAGCAGTCAGTAGTTACCAATATGAGTAGATATATTAGAAGTCTCCTTATATTGACTATTTTAAAACCTGATCTTTACTAGTGACCTTACAGGGATGGCAATCCATAGTATGATTCAAGCAAGATAGCAGGAAAGGCAACTTCTCTAAGCTTCAAGTTTTCCACAGATAAAGGGGTAACTCAAATAAATCTCACTAGTTGAGTAACATTTCAAATTCAAAAATACATTATTCGCATTAAATCCAGGAGTCTGAATTTTGGGTGAGACACTTGACTGAGGAAAAAAAAATATATTTTACAGAAATACCAGGTACATTATTTTACTTTTCAGACAAATGGTAGAAAACAGATTTTGTTAAGATGTTTGTGGAATATTCATTCTTCACAAATTCTTAATTTACATGCTATATTCCTGATCACCTGTAGGCTAATTCATTGTGGATTTTTAGTACTGGAACTCAAAGTTTTTAAAGATAAACTTGATCCTGCCTTTTCCTAAGACTGACTTAACTTATGATATATAATTGATCAAAGGTGACTACTTTTTCATTCACAGCAACGGCCACTAATGTGATTATGCCAGGAACACTTTCCTGACTGTAGACGATCCCTAACCAGGAACATTTTCCTTACTGTAGATGATCCCTAACAGTCCACTCCTCCAATTCTTCTCCTCTGACCCTCCATCCATAGTTATTTTATGCATTTAATGCTGAAACTAGAGTTTTGGGCTCTTTTTGGAAATTATGGACCATGTTCAAAGTTCTCTTCATTCACAGACTTATATAGGGTAGAGTAATGTCATTTTATGGGTCAATATCCACAACTGGGGCTGTTTTGTCATAAAGAAATTCTGTTTGATCCTCTATAAACCATAAAGTTTCTTTTTCCTAAAGCATAGCACATTTATTATTTGTACTACTAGCCATTCCTCCTCTTCCCACCAACATTTTAGTATGGACCTACTTCAACTGATATGTAGGCCACCCCTAAAAATCACAAAATGCACATGGACATGGATATTTCTTTTAAACACACAAAATCATATAAGTGAAATAACAGCAAACATGAAATACACTGGGTCGCAGCAAGGGTTACAAATGCCCGATATTCAGTTCTCTGTCTAATCTATCCAAACCTTACTTATAAGATGATGGTTTGTACAATTTGAGAAAAATTCTTGTGACTCTCAAACACTACAGATATGTGCACTGTAAATTATTCATGTTGATAATCAAAACTGGAAAAAACCCAAAGCAGAATTTCCTAAGTTTACAAGACATTGACGTGCATATGCTACATGACTGATTTCTGATGCAGGCTGAGGTCTGGGCAGAGGGGTGAGGATGAGTAAGGAAGGTGTGGAATGAACTGGATGAGATGCTGACTGACAAACCTAGGATGCACGTCTTAGAATGGACTCCATGCTGTAACTGTTGATCCATTTGGACATGTTTTCATGTAGGTAGCTCTCTGGAGGTAAATAATAGGCAGACAAGGGCCAGAACATGAGGTTGGAAGAAGCCTTGGCAGTGTGTTTGCAACCAGATAAAACTGGTTTCTATCCTTACCATGTTCTAGTAAAAAGAATTTCCATCTACATTTTCCATTTGTGCTGGCAATATGAATATGAGGATGTCCATCCACAGCCAGCTCTTGTCAGCACAAGACCAAGCTACGGGTCTTACCGAAAGGTGGCCACAAAATTCTCCATGGGCCATCCCAGGAGAATAGATTTCCTGGCCCGACTGGGGCCTACAAAGTCAGCGACCACACACTCCCCCATCCACAGGGCACTCAGTGGGATGATGTACTTTATTCTGAAGTTTATCTTAAACCTAAAATGAGAATGGAAATCATCTGTTAGTTTGCTTTTTAAACAAAGGAGCAGAGGAGCTAACTAATTGCTCCTGACCCAGAAAAAGAAGAACTCACTCATCTCTGTTCCTGCAAACAAAGCTCCACAAAAGAACAAATGCACCTTAACAAAGTGAAAGGAGCTTCCCTAGGAGAGGTCCTAAATATACCTTTTGCATGTTTGCAAACATGTGTGGTCTGTATATTCAGAATGATAAATGCTAAGTATAGATTTGCTATGCATTTTATACCTAGTTGTCTGAAAAAATACTCATATCAAAACAGGAAAACATCATTAAAAAAAAAAAAAACCTTATTTCAAGAAAAGACTTCCTTAAACTATGTAAGTAAATTTTGTAAAAGCCAAGTTCATACATTCTGTTTTTCAGTATTTAAAGGGCTCTTGACTCATATAAAGAACCTTTGGAAATATTTAATCTTCAAATAACATTGCTTGAACTCTACTTGCCTCTCTTTTAGACCAGGAATTGTCATAATGGCTAATATTCTAAAATAGCACATACAGGATTGGAACTTGTCAGTCTAATTGCCAAGTAGGGCTCAGAACTGTGGGTCTCTCTGGATCTTCAACTGTCTCCTAAAGCTTGTTTGGGGGCAGAAATCAGGCGAGTAACTATCATGTATGTAGCCTTGGCTTCCTTTCCTTCCCAGGATAATCTGCCCTCTTTATTGAGCCTGCATGTTTATATTAGGAGTGAGGGGAGACATTATGCAAACTTGTCACCAATAACTTTACAGCTTCCTTAGAAATATTTAAGATGTACCATAACATGAGATTTTACACAAGCATTTGTTCATAGAATTTCCACAGTGTTTTTCCTTTCAATACCAAGATCTACCTGACCGTGACAAAACTTTCTAAGTGGTAAAATTAATGATATGTTCCATAAGTGCTGCAAGATTCTTGACTGAATTCTCTGTGTGGTCACAGGATAGAATAGGAACTCAAAAAATTGTAGAATGTATAAGCAATAAAAACATTTTAAGCACAGAAGGGTAAAAGTTCTTTTGATTTGTTTTACAGTAAGGGTGGGGTTAATACAATCTTTAACAATAAATAAAATTGAAGTCAATACATACCGATAATTAGTCACAACCAAGAAGTCCCTGTACAGATGGAGATGACACTTTTTACTGCTCGCACCCCTTCTGAGTTTCACTGGTCCATTGAACACCAGATACTGTATATTCATCTCCCAAGCTGTGCCTTTCCCATTGACAGTTTCCATTGTAATAGAGAGGCTTTTCCTGTTACAGGCCAATCACTATCAGAACACATAGTCAACAGTCAACAAAATAACCTAACACAAAAGTTGAGGAGTTACATGAAATTTATCTTAAGTCTCAATTCTTATAGCAGGGCTCCACTGAGTAACAGGTTTTAAACATACAGAATGGATGAGGACATTAGGAAATTGTACTAAGAATAGATTAAACACCTTGAATTTAAAGAGTAATATAACTTGGAGGCAAAGAATCACAAACACCTTGAGAGAAGAGAAGTGGCCATAGTACAAGTAGTGTACAATAGTTGTTAAAACAACAGCAAGTCCAAGACATGTAACTCTTGAGAACTGGCCATTGAAGTAGCAGCTTGTAAGCCATTGAGAATATAAAGTCAAAGACTGAAGGCATCTGTAGATTGATAGGAATACTAGTGTAAAAGACAAAGAAATGAAGATTTTTTTTCAACAATCCCAAATCTCTGATTCCTCCAAACCATAAATATGTCATTTGAGACAGAAGACATGCAGACATTACTGACAAAATTATTCCGGACCCAAGACATCACTGACAAAATTATTCCAAACCCAAGCTCCATTCTCATCACCTAAGATATTATTATTATAATCTACTCAGAGTCAGACAGTAGTCACTCTAGGGAAAGTCAGATTTGAAGGATAGTAGCGATTCATTCTGCTGTTGTAAAATACCCATCCATTGCTACTGTGTGTGAAAAGTTTTATAGCCACTGTGAAAATCTGTATGCTGTTTCCTCAGAAAGATGGGAATTGACATACCACAATATTGTTATATCACTTGTTGGGCATATACTCAAAGATTGCTTCATCTTGCCAGAGAATCACTGTTCCAGTCATGTTTATTTCTCTTCTACTTAAAATAACCAGAAACTGTATACAACCTACCAATCAGAAGTACCTTAACAGAAGATAAAGAAAATATGACATTTTTATACAACGGAGGGGATACAGCTGTAAAGAGAAATCAAGTTTTCAGTCAAACAGATGGAAAACATTATCCTGAGTGAGGTTACCCAAACCCAGAAAGCATACATGATCAGGCTGATAGTCACAGTTACTTAGATAGTCAGTTACTTAAGCATTAGTGTCTGTGTAAAAGCTGCTAGGGGAACAGAAATTCTACAATGCAAAAAAACCCAAACAAACAAACAAACAAATAAAAAACAGGTTGAAAAAAAAAGAGCTTCAATTAGGGAACTGTTCAAAATTACAGATGCCATTAAAATCAAGGAGTGAAAATACATATTTACATAATTCCTATTATCCATTTAACAAGAAAGATTCACATAAACGTAATACATTTACAGAGCAAGAACTGAGTAAAAGGGACAAAGAGGAGTTTAAGAAAAACAGTAGCTGTCCACAAAAAAGAAAGCTCTTAGAAAGTATGTGAACAAGTAGTTCCTATGTAGTTACATGGTAGCATAAAAAGTCAAGGGAATGAGAACTATAGGTGAGTCATTTCTACCATAAGCATTGCTCAAATTTGGAGAAATGGTTGCTGAGTAACAGCTAATAATTTTGAAAACATCAAAAGATCCTAAAATCAAGATAGTCTGTAGAACATTCATGAACTATGAACACTATTCAGCAATGCTCTAAGATTAAAATAATTAAAGCAACCGGACTGAGAAGAACGTGACCCCTCCCCCATTCCAGCAGCCATTTTAAGAGACTAATAGAGATCTTCCTACCATCTAGTTCAGAACATTCCTCCCCTGGCAGTTTAAAGCTTCTTTTCTTCAGGGGACAGTACTTAACATTTTTATCCTAAGTAGCTTTTCTTAAATCTATTACTTAGTTAGTTCCCATGATCTAGAGGAATCAAGACAGGCCATCTCCCGAGAACCCAGTCTAACCTAAGCACCCATAGTGGATATTAGAATACCCTTACAGCTGAGCCTGCAATGGACAGCCTTTCGATGAACTTGAAGTTCTCTGTTTCCTCCTTGGCACTAAACACCAAAGATAGCTACAACAGTTGGCAGACCAACTACTGAAGTCTGAGGAGTCTGCAGTAGTTAAGGTGACTGACCATTGTGATGTCAGAGTTCTGGGGCTCATGGCATAACTGACAAAGTGACATGTGCCTTTGCCTCATTTGTTTATAGCAAAATATAATTTTTGAAAATACTTTTTGTGATGAACAGAGATACTATGACAATGGAAATACAACTATACATTCATATTAAAGAGTAACCTGTTATCCATACTCTAGTTTGTTATGATAACTTTATATACTAAACTCATTTTGGTTCCTCACTGTTTCAAAGTTTAATAATATATGATTAGTGTATCGATTGGCCCCTGGTCACTTTAACCTTGATTATGTTGCATCACATGAAATGGCATCTTGTCAGGAATGAGACAGCATGTGGTGGAACAAAAACCAGACAGTGAGGACAGGCTCACTCCTGTTCTCTGTCAGTTATGCTCATGTGTTGACTAGAAAGGGTGATCTCCTTGGGGGTCTTATCTCTCAAAAAAATGCCAGAATCTCTCATCACTGCCACATGGGGAGCTGAGCTTCAACCTATCCTCCCATGGGGTGAAATGACTCCAACCTCAGGACATGCAAATACATACATGTACAGTTAAAATTAGGAATCCCTACTAACATGATTATTTATATTATTCTTTTTGTTTATAAAATTTGATTATGTTTTCATGAAAGTAGAATTACATTTTTCTCTCCCTTTTCTCCCTACGTTCCTTCCCAACTACCCTCCCTTAGCCCCTCCCATCCCTTTCTTCTCCCAAGTTGATAGGTTCTATTTTATTGCTTATACATAATTATATATATTACAGATCCTGTTTTCATTGTTACTGTGATTATTGTTTGAATGTTGGCCACTCTGAATTTGAAAACCAACAAGGGGGTTAGTTCCTGAGAAAATGTTACTTTCCCTTTTCCCAGAAGTCATTACTTTCTGAGTTCTTTTTCTAGACATGAGACCTTGAAACATTTATCTTTTATTTTTAACATGTCCATCGATAGCTGATGTTTCATTTCTGTCTGTAGGATGTGAATGTGTTTAATAGCCATTTCTTAATAACGAGGGTGTTTTTTTTTTTTTTTTTTTTTCTCATAACCAGGTAGCTTGGAGGCAGGCAGGAGATCCAAGCAGAGAAAGAGAAGAAGATGGGTGGAGTCAGGGATGCTGCAGGTGGCTGCCCAGAAAACAAGATGTAATGGGCACAAGTAAAGCTTCTGAATATGTGACAACACACAGACTGAAAGAAATGAGCTAAGTTGTAAGAACTTGTTGGCAATAAGCCTGAGCCATAGGCCAAACAATTTGTAATTAGTAGGTGCTTCTGAATAATTATTTTATAAATACTTGCAGGACCACTTATGGGAGCGATTCCTCCTGACCTTAGGCTCAGATGGGTCAGAAAACTTCTGGCTTCAGACAATACCATTGCTTTAGTCTTGTTTATGAAGCCGTTTCTAGGAGAGACTCTTTCACAAAAGACTTCCTGGTATTTGGCTCTTACAATCTTTCCAACCATTCATTTGTAATGTTCCCTGAGCCAAAGGTCCAGGGCCTGGATATAGATCTATTCACTGAGACTGGTCATAACATGACTTGGTGATATCTATAATGTTTCCAGTCTTGGTTTTCTTTGTTGGTCTCCATGTGCTATAAACAGTTGCTCCTTGGAATGGGGAGGGGTGGTGTCTATACTTACATTTGTGAATAAAGATTTAGTAGTAGTAAGGAATTGTGATGGCCTAGCAAAATAGTGATAGTAGATACTTTTTGAATTCATAAACTCCCTAGCCATAAGAAACTGGCTAGGATTCTAGTACCAATTATGATTTACCTCCTTTTGAGTTGGGCATAAGTCTAGTTAGACAGTTGTTCACACACACACACACACACACACACACACACACACACACACACACACACACATCTTATTAGGCTGTTAATTACCATGGTCCATATATTCTGTAGTTAGTTAGGACTGTATATTTGGATCCCCTTTTTGGAAATTTGTATAGTATTATCTATATTAGTCAATGCTATAACATGGGTGGCTTTCAGGTTAGATTCAGCCAGAATCTTCTGAGTTAGATGTCCATAGCCTATGGAATCTTCAGCAATATGGGCTCATGATCATGCCCTTAGAGGTACACATGAGAAAGACCATAAACTGTATTTCTTGGGGAGTCAGTTAGACTGCCCTGCACAAAGATATGAAAGGACATTTCTCATACCTGGTTCTGGTCTTATAATCACAACAATTGAGCTCTCATAGTGACCATCATACCTATGGGACATATTTTTATATACTTAATATTAGCTATTTAATTACTGAAGGACTTGTGTTAGCCTCTAGTTTGAAGATGTAGAAAATAACATTTGTTAAAATAATTTGTGTATACTTTAAATTTTTCTAAAAATATTAATTTATTAAACTTTTAAAAGATATCCCACTGAGGATGTGGAGTAATAGGAATACTCAACATTATTTTAAATATTTTAAAGGTCTCAGCAATCTGGAGAAAGTATCCTAAATAGAAATGGACAGTGATGACTCTGGCATCACGGCTCTCAGGACTGATTTCACCCATCAACCAGTGGCCTTGCATTATGTGGTTACACTAGAGGAAAGTTCTCAGAATCAGCAGGGACTTGTGTTATTTACACTTACTTTTTAGTTTAGTGGCTTATGTCCATCCTTTCTAATCACACAAGATACCCTAAACAACTCCCACTAATTGTGCACTGTTACTGTGTAATGATTTTCTCTTATATTGGAGCTTTCCAACCTGCAGGAACTCTCCTTCAACAGAAGACAAACAACTCTAAATAGCTACAAGAGTTCCTGCAACTGACCAGATGCCCTAGGTCCTGTCTTATCAAGAATAAACAAGCCAATCTGCAGAGGAGGCTGAGACCAGCAGAGGAGGTTGATACCAGACCTGCTGCCACCAATAGGTTAAGATCAGCTGAAATCCAAATCCTTGGAAAGACACTTTCAAAAATGTTGATCTGCCTGCAGTACAGTGCATTTATGACCTGGTGTGTTGCCAATGCTCGAATGGAGTTCTTTGTGCTCAAGTGTTTCTGAGTTGTTTCTGCTCTTGTTAGTAACCACACACTAGTATTCCTAAAAGTAGCATTGTAAAAAGGAAAACCTCCAAATAACTCATTAGTTCAGTAAGTGATCTTGTTCAATATACATTTTTTGGTCGGTTCTAGGCTTCCTATCTTGGGTTAGTATCTAACTAGGTTGCATCTTACTAGGAGAAGTGTTGTCCTACAGCTATTTACTGATTTACTTAAAAGTCTAACATCTACTGACATCCAAGGAAAATAAAAATAACTTTCAAATCCTTTGTAAAAAGCATATTTGTCTAATACAGACTCAGAATTAAGGAAGTGCAATAACTATAGCTTCCAATGAGGCCACAGACATCCATTCCTCAAGCTATTAGTTACTCTTATGAATTCATATTTATAGCAGTTGTGATGTGGCCTTCTCATTTACGAGGAATCCTTTTACATTTTTTGTCAGAATACTTTCTTGCTGAAGAGCTCTCATTTAATTCAAACTTAGAGAAAAGTGCTTCACCGCTATAGTCAGGGCGAGTTAGAATTCAGTACCTAATGTGCACTTTATTTGGATTGAAGATTATATTGTTTCATCTCCTACCTAAAATCCTTCTTCTTTCTTTTAACTTCGCTCCCTCTAGGGCAACAGCTTCTTTAGCATTGGCTGTCATTGAGGAGATGACCAGGAAACCCAGTTTTTTCCTTAGTGTATCTCATAAAACTGTCTTCTTTAATATCTAATATTTAATATGATGTTTTTTTTAGTCTATTTAATTTTCTAGTCTGCCAAAGAATTCACAAACATAGTAATTAGGTATATGATGGAAGGAGGTTTCCATTAATACTTACAGTACCACCATGGTCAACTTCTGCCAGAATCTAGCCATTGATCTACCAATACCAAAGCCCACAGGTGAAGTTGTGTGAGATAGGAAAACTGAAACCCTTTCACTGTTTCTGTCTGCACCAGATGTTCAGTGCTAATGAAAGGAGAATACTGGATTTATACATGTGTGTCCCATGTAGTAAAAAGTGCATATTCAGAGATTTTACGAGACAACACTTACTTTTTAAAATACAAGTGATAAAAAACATCAAATTTATAGATTTATAGATTGCAGTTTTTCTATTTTCTAACTATTGATGTAATATTTTATAAACCAGGTAAAATAATTTCTGTTAATACCTTTTCAGACAGTGCTTAAGAAAACTTAGGTCTTAGAACTAGCTCCATGATTTCATCTTTCTCATATGGTTGCATCTGTTCTGTGTCCTTCAGCTTACCTGTGGGTCATTTCATTGTTTCCTGAGAGATCGTAATAGGTTTCTTCATCTTATCAACTCACCCCCAAAGTCAAATATCTTTCTTGCCCTTGTCATCACCATTTTGATGGATTATTTAAGCTGAAGCTAGTTTGGGATGGTCACAACAGATGATTTAAAACAAAAGCATTGAATTCCTATCAAAAGTGAGAAAGGACACACAAATTAAGGAAGACTGTTTAGCATTTGTGATTGTGATTCTAGGACCCGCTTTTATAATTATAGAAGAAACAGGCGTATATGTATCATTACCCAGTTGTGACATCATCAGCAATGTTGTTATTATATATGATGGCGCTAATTCTCTCCTGTATTTGAAACTTCTAATTTTGCAAACTTAATGCACTTAGAAAATCTGGGTCACCTCCTCACACTTGGATGTTATCATGAATGATAGAAATGCCATCTCTAACTCATTCCATGGGTCTTTCTCTTTTTCACAAAGACATAGTAAAATTTGTGGATCTAAAGCTTTTATCCAAACAGTATAGCCTCCTAAATATACAGAACACATTTTCTTTGTATATTATGGTAGGTGAATTTTAATTAGCTAGTACGTAGCTCTTCCTATAACACTGAGAAATTGTACATTCAACAGTGCATTGGAATGGTTAAGTGGTCAAAGTTTTGATGTGCCCAGGAGTATGCAAGTTACCATATGTGTAGTGCCATATATGCCGTAGTCCCTCCCTCCTTGAGATGCTTCTTCAGCAATTTGATGCTCTACTAGGGCAAATTAAACAAGAACAACACATTGATTTGAGGAAGGTAAAGCGTCCTTCATCAACTGCTACTTGCTGACATCCTTGATAGCCTTGAGTGAACACAGTGTTCAATAGGAACAAAATGCTCTCATGAGTAGAAAGATTACTACAAATTTTCATTGCCTAGGCATGACTATAGAAGAGGAATACACTATTAACAAAACAAGAATTGCCTAGAAACAAAATATGTTAATGGATATTAGTGATTTCTTTTAACTTAGTAGCATGATCAATCCCTTGCACTGTTTGGAAATAAGTCAAATCTCTGTCTAAATGGTTTAATTATGATTCAAAACAACCTTACTCTTTGCATGCTCACCAAGGACTTCTTTTAGTTGTAGATATATTTCAAATGCACTCCAAAGAAATTAGTCCTGGAGTCTCACATTTTTGCTTGCTGAACTAAGAATACACATATAGAAGCAGGTTTTGAGAAAGTCTCACAAATATATTTAGTATTATATTTGTTAAATATTTATTTGTTAGTATCTCCCAAGACAAATATTTCTAAATAAATTGCTATCTGTACCTTCATATTATTTTTTTTCTTTTTTCCAATACAAAGATTCTCTTTGTAACAGTCCTACCTATCCTGAAACTCACTTTGTAGACCAAATTGGCCTTGAACTCACTGAGATCTGCCTGCCTCTGCCTCCCTAGTGCTGGGATTAAAGATGTGTGCTACCACAACCTAGCTGTAACTCCATTTTTTTTTCAACCATCAACAAATTTGCAGTTTTGGTGAGATAATTGGAAGTCATTTCTCATCTCAATTCTCTATTATTAGTTGTTCATTCTCACTCACAAATGATGTATCTCTTCTACATGCAGCAAATACTGAAGAACATACAATTTACTAACTCCATTGGAAGTTCTATGAATATAAAATATAAATAAAATACAGATACAGACTGTAATATTTCTCTTATTTTGAATTTTACACAAACTTTTTGCTGAAGGTGAAAATAACACATTTCCCCCATATTTTCAGCAGGGTGAGCAACTACGTTTATCTGAAGACATGCTAGAGTGGTCTGCAGTATATCCAGGTCACTTGTACATAAGGGTAATAATTTAATCAGCATAAGGGTATTTAAGACATAAACAGCCAAAGTCTTGTGGTTTACTGTGAATCTCCTGAAGCCTTGTGAAGCACAATATCTAGTTTTCAAACATTCATTTTCAGTTCCAATTTTCCATTTTTTTTATATTGAGCAAGCGATGTGATTATTTTTAGAAAACTTTATATGTGTTACTGGGTAGTTTACTCCATGTAACCTGACCATGAGATAGAATCATAGGTATAGAAAAACATTTTTCAGTGACTATCATGTCAAGTAGAATAGCATTGAAAACACTGTTCAAAATTCTATTTCCAAAATATATATGCTGCTCTCCTCAGATCCTGACCTCTGTCTGCCATGTATCCTGTAGTCCAAGTTTCAGGAAATTTCCTCAAAAGGGAAAGGCTGAGTGCTGATTTCATTGCTCCCCTAGTCCAGCGAGTGAGATTTCTAAGGGAACCTTTGAGTGAATACCACAGGAGTCAGCCAGCCCTCAGATGATTCCTCCTGCTGTTCATGTCCAATTTCAGAGGGCTGGTAGAGAAATGGAGCTATTAAATATCTTCTAACTCAAGCTCTCCATTAAATCTTTGTGATCAATAATTATACCTCTGGAAAGAAAATATTATCATACTTAAATGCTATTTTCTTAATTGACAACCACAGCAGTGTTTCCTCAAGAAAAAGAAAATTCAAGTATACATTTATTAAAATATATTGTTTTCATTTAATGCATTCAGTTTATGGCTTTCTCTCACAATTTCCTATTAGATCCTCCTCAACTCCCCTGCCACATGAATTCCTATTTCTTCTTCTTTGTCTTCTTCTTCATCTTCTTCTTCTCCTCCTCTTCCTCCTCCTCCTCCTTCTTCTCTCTCTAGAAGATAAAATCACAGCCAACAAAATCCTGTAAGATGATATAAACTAACAGAAGACAAGAGAGCCCACGAAAAGCGTTTGAATCACACATAGATTCGGAGACACACGTGAACAGCTCATAGAAATACATCAGAAACTATAATAGGCTATTTTTGATGGCAGAGAGGCCTCTATAATGGCATCTGAGCTAATTTTTGCGTGACTACAAGACTGTAGCTCCCAGGTTGCCTGCGAGGTCATTAGACTCTGTATCCCCACCTCCTCTCACCCATAATCAGTGACAAACACAGCTAATATTGGAATGCCAATACAATGGCAATATCCACTTGATGTGGGAATGTTTCTTTATATATTATAAATATCCATCTTTAAATAAAGGACTGTTTTGGCCCATGGTAGGCACTATAAAAAAACAGACAGAAAAAATAGAATAGGTAGAATAGGTAGTGGGAGCATAGAATCACAAACATATTAAGTCAGACATCCAAAGAAAAAGCATGTAAAGAATATAGGTGAGCCATTGGTCACATGACAAACAGATTAATAAAAAATGACTTAAATTAAGATATAAGAGCTAGGTAACAATGTGCCTAGGCCATAGGCCAAACAGCATAAAGTTAATATAAATGTCTGTGTGATTCATTGAGACTTTGAGATTGTTGGTCCAGATAAGCAGCAGCAGGTAGGTCTGAACCATGAAGCTAGCTAGGCCAAAAACCTCTTTATACACTCAGTATCATGTATCAGACTAGCTGTATTTATGCTCAGATTCCATAAAGACAGTGCTAGCTTTAAATCTTCTCCAGTTAGGATGAATCAGCCTGGACTTGAACATCTTAATACTTCATTAACAATTCTTCATTGTTTACAACTGTGTGTCATATAATAAAAAGTACATGGATAAGCAGTAAGATATGTGTATTGGCAGCTGAAAAGTCTTTATTGCTAAATTTGAAAGGAAAGTGGTTAAAAAATTAAAGAAGTTTATTCTGTTTACATATTTATATTAATTTCAAGTAAAAATTTTAAATGCTTCTGTTTTTGTTGTCTTTATAATATAAAGTGCCTCTATTTCATTGTTTCTGGAATTTGTGGTCATAGCATGGGCATTTGAGTCTTGTGAATTTTAACGGATTGTCACTTCTGTGATTTTTGTTCAAACAACAAAGAGTCAAGAACATTTGTTAATCAAAAATAATGAACCATGAGTCTAGAAAACAAAGTAAAGGGAAGAAATGAAGAAGGGGGAAGTCAACTGTTTGGCTCCTTAGGGATGTGTGTGATCTTAATTACAGTGTCCAAACAAAATGTGGAGATTTCAAAAAATAACACATATGCAGAAGATCTGCAAGGAAATGGAAAAGAGAAGAAAAATTATACCCAGACTAATCATTATGAAACAAGGAACCTCCAGTAACACCACTGAGCTTTTGTTTTGTGTGGGCATCTTCTGCTGGGCATGGAATCTCTCCAAGAGTGTCTTCTATACCAAGTGATACTCTGTTGTAGGAAACTAGTTTTTTCTTTGTGAATTATAATCAGCACAAGACAGCTTCTGGTTGAGAGATGGTTGATTGTATCTACTTTCTCTCTCAGGGTTTGGACCTCTTCTGGCTTAGGCCTATTGTAGTCTCTGTGAATTCATGTGTCCATCAATCCTGCCATGTACAGAAGGCAGTGTTTCCTTGTCATCCTCCATTCCCACTGGCTAGGAAAATACTTCTGACTCTACTTCCACATGAACTCTGAGGAGGTGGTTTGATGGAGACACCCCATTTAGGACTGGGTGATGCAACATCTCTGAATTTCTGCATAATTTTCAGTTGTGGATCTCTGGTTTGGCTCCCATCTATTTCAGGAGGAAGCTTCTCTGTCAATAGCTTTATAAAACACTGGTCTATGTATGTAAATGAAGAAAAGATTTAAATTTAAATTAATTTTTACATCCTGACTGCAGTTTCCCTTCCTTCCTCTGTTCTCAGTGCCTCCTCTGCACCTTCCCCTGTTCCCCTCCAAGTCAACTCATCCATTTTTGTTCAGAAAAGGGCAGGCCTCCCACAGAATCAATAAATATGGCATATCAAGTTGCAGTACCTAAGCACCTCCTCTTGTTTTAAGGCTGATAAAGGTGACTCAGTATGGGGAATAGAGTCCCAGAAGCCAGCAAAGGAATTGGAGACAGAAACATCTTATGGTGTCAACGTTGGGAATCCCACAAAAAAAAAAAAGCAATCTACAGGACTGCACATATATGCTGAAGGCCTAGGTCAGTTCCATGCAGACTCCCTGGTTGTCGGTTCAGACTCTGTGAGCTCCTATGAACCCATGTAGTTATTCTGTGGATTTTCTTGTGATGTCTGAGACCCCTCTGGCTTCTATGGTCCTTCCTTTCTTCAGCAGGAAGTGCATCTCTACATCTGTGAAGGAAACATTTTAACACACATACACTAACATATATTTTATATTCCAAAGAGAATTTTACAGATGCACCTGTATTTAATCTTTACTGGAGATAAGTACAAGCAATATCCAACACTGTAGTCTTATATGTCTTTATTTTCCAATGCTTGGTAAAGTGATTGACAAGAGGCAGATGACCAAGGTGTGTTTACTCAAAGGAGTGGTTGTGTAGAACCTGCCATGACACAGCATACAGTTAGTGAGTAGTTTTCATTTTTCTTCCAATTTTTACAGGTTCCCAGTGAAAATAGAGTTAGAGATGCAAACTCAGGCTAGTGTCAGAAGGCTGCAGAAAATATCCATAATGAAAACTATGGGTAAATATACATCTTCATTTGTATATATTTGAAATGCTACCAATGGATTCTATAAAGATCATGGTTTCAAAATGTAGCAGTAATTTTTAGTGTAATTTGTAGAACCAGTACTATATAAATAAAATAAGTACTATATAAATAAAATAATTGCTACATGGCTGCAGGGAACCATAGATGATGTGGAAGGCAGATCCATACAACATCTACCTTTCATCCATTAGAGACCTGGTGAAGTCTAGAATTATTGAAATTCAGATTGGCCAAAGAATCAACCAATCCTTAGCATTAGAAATTCATGTAGACAAGAAAAGAAAAAGACAGGATCCTTTTCAGGACTTCTTTAAGAAAAAGAGAAAACCAAAACCTGGTGGCTTTCAAAGTTCAATGATCGTAAGTCTGTCAACACATAAGACAGAATTTTTCAGGACGACAGAAGCTTATCTTGCACTTGCTAGCTTTCTCTTTGGTGCTTTATGGAGACTTACCACGGAGAAGAGTAACAATGAGGGATTTGTGTGAGTGGAAGAAAGTCTCAGGGTTTTACCTATTTGAGCTCTGCAGCAAAGTTCTCTCCAAGTATGAGGAGACGATTTATCCCTAAAGACACTATAGGTACGTATATGATGGACTCATGAACACAAGTATATGCATATAGGTTTGTGTGTGATAAATAGTGAGGGCTCATATAAGAAGAAGGGGGTATTGCGTTTTTCAGAGAACTAAGGTTCAATTTCTTAGAGAAAGCAAAAGGTAGTTGTACCAAAAATAATATTAGAATCTTTCCAATGGGACATGTAAACTCCCAACCATATGTTCTTAGCCAGACTCACAGTTCAACTCTGTCCTTGCAGAGTGGGCTTCCAATCCGCGCTAGAAGCAGCTGGCTGCTCTCTTAGCATTCATGTCACTATTGAGCCATGGGCATAGATTCACAGATTTACATGCTGGTCCTTACTGTAGACCACAGTGTTCAGAGCTGGGTAATAATGCTGATGACTCCCCATTCCTGAGAACCTATATAGTACTTTCCATTACTACAAAATGAGTAACCAGGATGATGACTTCCTGGTAAGTACCACCTTGATTTTATCATTTTCTTTTATGAATGTGTATGGAGGTGTAGGTTGTCTTGAGAAAGGAAGCTTCACTATCAAATTCTTGTGAAAAACCAAATGCAATTTGGAAAGCCTGACTGTGTGGGAGATCTTCAGATCTCACCTATGACCAGTAACTCAAGAGAAAGAATCCTACACAGGGGTATGGGGCATTCTTTTTATTTTAATTAGGCAACCAATAGCTTTTTAGAGAATTAGTTTTTGTGTAAAACAACTACCATGTTAGTTTGTATGTATAAAAAGTATATATGTGTATATATGCATATGTATATACATGAAGCTTAAAATACAGGATTTCTCAGGTGTTGGTGACACACACCTTTAATCTCAGCAGTCAAGGTGCAGAGACAGGCATATCACTGTGAGTTCAAGACAATACTACTGTGCAAAGTGATTTTCAGGACAGCCAGGGCAACAGAGAAACCCTTTCTCAAAAAAAAAAATCCAAACAAAAACAAACAAACAAACAAAAAAACCAGCCAACCAATAAGAAAAGGCTTTATCAAACATACTAATAACAAACATTAAGTAAATTAGAAAAAGTCATATCACTGTTCCTCCACCTTCCCCTTCTCACTTTCACCTCCCTCCACAGCTCCTCCCCACCACCACATACCTATCCACTCCTCGAATTGAGTAAGACCTCCCTTGAATAGTCAACAAAGACTAGCATACCAAGTTGAGGAAGAAACTATCTCCTCCCTGTATCAAGGCTGAATAAGGCATTACAGTATACACATTTGTATCATGTAGATCCAGACCTTAACTGCATTCCAGTCACCTTGCCCTCTAAGTATTCTCCTACAGGAATTTTGATGCAAAGGGAAAATGTTATATTGGAATGGATATTTCTTCCACATAAATTGAGTAAGAAATTAAAGACATATGTGGAAAAGATTTCTGAACTGATTTTTAAAGGAAAATTAAGACTTTGTCAATTGACAGGAATGGACCCAGCAGAAATTGTTGTACCTTTAACTAATGAAGAAATTGACCAATTATGGGTAGAAAAGGAACCTAGGCAGAGAGCCTGCTGTAATTTTTTTGGAGATATTAACAACAAATATCTTCAAAGCCAAAGAATTAATTTGTAAAAAAAAAAAAAAAAAAAAAAAAGATGCTAAATCTTCTTTGTATTGTATGAGATAAACCAATTTCTGGAGCTCCTACATTTTACACTGATGCAAAAAAAAAAAAAAAAAAAAAAAAACAGGCAAGGGATGTTACAAATTGCAACATATAAGTAAAGTGGCTCAAAGTCCTTATAATTCTGTTCAAAAGTCAGAAAACCTCTTAACATAGTCACTGATTCTCAGTATGCAGAAAGAATTATTCTACACGTTGAAACAGCTGGTTATATTAATGATGAGTTAGAATTAACTATTATTTATTCTGTTCCACGAAATAATCAAGACTAGAAATCATTCCTTCTATATCACTCACATTCGATCCCATACGGGTCTGCCAGATCCTTTAGTACAAGGTAATGGTAAAATTAATAAATTATTAATAAAAAATGTACTAGGAGTCTTAGCTATCACCTACTTAAGGGTTCCTGTGGATTTTTCTGGCACCAGGTTTCTCCTTAAACCAATATTGTCCACTCAGTCAAGGTATCTCTTTCATTGCTCATCTCTCTGTCCCTCCCCAACTCCACCCTCCCGAACCCTCATGTTCCCACTCCCCATCCTCTCCCCTCTATACCCCACTTTCAGTTTACCCAGAAGAACTTAATCACTCACCTTCCTGGGCAATCGATGCGTATCTCTCTTAGGGTCCTCCTCCCTCCCTACCTTCTCTGGGTTGTGGAATGTAAACCGTTCATCCTTTGCTTTGCATTTACTATCCACTTATGAGTGAGTACATACTGTGTCTGTCTTTCTGGGTCTGGGTTACCTAACTCAGGTTGATTATTTCTAGTTTATATGGAGTATAGTCCATCTTCTAGTCCATATGTAGTATAAGGAGAACTATTTTGATATATATGGAGAGAGTAGACAGCCTTGACTTTTTCCTGATTTTAGTGGGATTGCTTTGACTTTTTCTTTGTTTATTGTGATGTTGGCTACTGGTTTGCTGTATACTTAATTATGGTTAGGTATGTTCCTCTATTCCTGATTCCTCCAAGACCTTTATAATGAAGGGGTGTTGGATTTTGTCAAAGGCTTTTTCAGGTTCTAGTGGGATGATCATGAGAATTTTTTCTTTCAGTTTGGTTATATAGTGAATGACATTGAGAGATTTTCATATGTGGAACCTTTCCTGCATCATTGGGATGAAGCCTACTTGATCATGGAGAATAATTTTTTAAAGGTGTTCTTAGAAAGGGTTAGCTAGTATTTTATTGAGTATTTTTGCATCCGTGTTCATGAGGGAGATTAGTCTGCCATTTGTGTCTTTTTATTGTATGGGCCTGTGGCTCTGGTACACCCTGGTGCCTCTGGGATGTTGGAAACAGAGGCAACAGAGGATGCTGTTGCTAGGTCTCTGAGACTGGGATAGGTGTTGGGAATGGACAAAGTATGTGCCCCTGGTACCTAGGGCTAGAGCACTAGGCATACTAGCTGGGACCTTAGGGACTTACATGTCCTTCCCGGTTGCTGTAGTTGGGGTGTATCTTTTTAAAACAATTTTAAGTTTAAATATATTTTATTATATTTTTCCCTTTCCCCAAATTCTTCCAGAATCTCTTCCTCTCTACCCACTCAACATTAAGTTCTTTCAAAAAATAAAGCAAAATCCTATTAAAACAACAAAACCAATAAAATAAAATAATATTCAAAAAGAAAAACTATACAAATAAAAACACCAGGAAACTGTAACCAAATAAGATCACTCACAGAGAAAAATGTGAAGTTCTTTATATGTTGGTCAATTATTCCTGAAAATGAGGCCTGTCCTGTGTGAACCACCATTGTTACTCTATTGGAGAAAAGTGATTATTTTTCTCAAGGATGGTATAAGTGACAGTTCTATTGTAACCCTTTTTGTAACGTCTAGGATCGCATTCATTAAATCACCCATTCATTCATTTTAAAAGTAAAACAAAATAAAATGTGATAATATGAAACAAAAACTACCAATAAAGTTAGACAAGGCAAACCAACAGTAGGTAAAGAGTCCAAGGTAAGACAAATGAATCAGAGACCCATTCAATCACACACTCAGAAACCACATAAAAACACTAAAATGGAGCCCATAGTATATATTCTGAAGACCTAGTGCAGATGGATGCTAAGCCTGACCTAGCTTCAGTCTCTGTGAGTTCATGAAGCTTTGCTCCTGTATATGTGGAAGACCTTATTTTCTTGGTGTCCCCCATCACCTCAGGCTCTTACACTATTTTCTACTTTTTTCTGTGGAGTTACCTGAACCCTGAAGGCAGGAATTTCATGGAGACATCCTGTTAGGGCCAAGTGCTCCAATGTCTCTCACTCTTCACAGTATCTGGCTGTAGGTCTCTGTATTTGTTCCATTCTGCTGCAGGAAGAAGCTTCTCTAATGATAACTGAACAAGCCACTGTTCTATATCAAAATATCATTATGAGTCATTTTATTAATATGTACATTTTAGACCAGCACTTTTACATTTTCCAATGGGTCCCTAAGGTATTGATTTTAAATAAAATATAATACAAAAGAAAATCACTCTGAGTGTGTGTGTGTGTGTGTGTGTGTGTGTGTGAGAGAGAGAGAGAGAGAGAGAGAGAGAGAGAGAGAGAGAGAGAGAGAGGAGAGAGAGAGAGAGAGAGAGAGAGAGAGAGAGAGAGAGAGAGAGAGAGAGAGAGAGAGAGAGAGAGAGAGAGAGAGAGAGAGAGAGAGAGAGAGAGAGAGAGATCAACCAATGCTAAAGGAGAAAACAGCAAGTATATACTGCCAGGACCTGTTGCCTTGGGTTAGAATAACTGAAAAGCTCTCCACATAGTACACATGGAACCAAAGCTGTTAACCTGGAAATGGTTCATTTGGGGAAAGGAACTTAGACACAGTGGTAAAATATTCCCACCTGATTGTAGAACTTGTTCATTTAGAGGTCTCCCCACTAGATGTGAAGCTAAGGAGAAACACTAAACTGCTTTAGGGTCTTATAGAACCGCTTACAGCTCAGTCCTACAGAATCCCTGGTTAATCAATGACAAGTAATGTGGTTTACAAAGAACTTCTTTCTCTAGTTGTTTGTCTGATGTGAAGCTTTATCTTGGTCTACTACGGAAGCTGTGTAGGCAGAGAGAGCCATAGACTGCTGATCTATGAGCTGCATGATTAGGGGTAGGTGTAAGGGTATGGAAAATATGCAGGGGTCAGAGAAAGTTAGCACACAAAGACAATGGCTTCGACACATTTCTACACTTAGGCTAGCTATGTGGAACTCCCATAGGAGCATAAGGAGAGATATCACCTACAACAACTTGAGGAAAAGCAGCCTGAGGCACAGGCACTACCTGAATCTATTGGAGAAAGAATTTACATCTGCCATTATAATTGTCCCTACCCAAATGGGTAGACTATATAAAAATACATTTGGCAAAACAACGTTATATGGCACCACAGGAACCTAGTAATTCTATAAAAGCAAGACCTGAACAATCCAACACAAATGAAACAGAAGAAAATGACTTTAAAATAACTTTATGAGGATGATAGAAGCCTTTAAAGAGGAAATGAAAATTTTCCTTAAAGATATTAAGAAAAAGACAAACAAATTTGGAAGAAATCAATAAATCCCTTAAAGAGAATCAAGACAAAACAAAAACGTGAAATACATAATTCAAGACTTGAAAACTGAAATAAAGACAATAAAAAATATGCAAAGGCAGAAAATGCTGGAAATTGAAAATCTGAGTAAACAAACAGGAACTACAGATGCAAACATCACCAATAGAATACAAGAGAATGGAAGAGAGACTCCCAGGCATTGAAGATACCTAGAGGGAAAAGATTCATCTGTCAAAAAAAAAAAAAAGTGTTAAATCCAATACATTCTTAACACAAAACATCTAGGAAATCAGACACCATGAAAAGACCAAACCTAAAAATAATAATAGAAGAAAGAGAATTCCTGTTCAAAGACACAGAAAGTACAGTCAATAAAATCATAGAGGAAAGTTTCCTAAACTAAAAGACCATGCCTATGAAGGTTCAAGAAGCTTATAGAACATCAAATAGACTGGATCAGACACAAACTTCTCTATTCATATAATAATAACAAACAGACAAACAGATCAAAGAAAAAATATTAAAACCAGTGAATGAAAAATTCCAAGTAGCATATAAAGCTAGAACATCAAGCTAAATGGAGAGAAATTCAAAGAGATCTCACTAAACTTAGTGATAAGACAAGGTTGTCCATTCTCCCGATATCTATTTAATATAGTACTTGAAGTTCTAGCTTGAGCTATAAGACAAGAAAGGGAGATCAAAATGATACAAATTGGAAAGGAAGAAGTCCAACTATCACTATTTTTAGATTATACGATAGTATACATATGTGACCCCCAAAATTCTACCAGGGAACTCCCACAACTGATAAACACCTTCAGCAATGTTTCAGGATACAGAGTAACTAAAAAAAAAAAAGTTGATAGCCTCATATATACAAATGACAAAGCACTGAGAATACATTTGAAATATCACCCTTTACAATAGCTGCAAATAACATTAAAAATCTTAGAGTAACTTTAACCAGAGAAGTGAAAGATCCATATAAGAAGAATCATTGAAGAAGGAAATTGAAAAAATCTCAGAAAATGAAAAGAGCTTCCATGCTCTTAGATAGGTAGGATAAACATAGTAAGAATGATGATCTTACCAAAAGTAGTCTACAGATTCAATGCAACACCCATCAAAATAGCAACACAGTTCTTCACAGACCTCAAAAAGAAGAACTCTCAACTTCATATGGAAAAACAAAAACACAGGCTTGCCACAATTATCTTGTTCAATAAAACAACTTCCGGTGGCATCACCATCCCTAACTTCAAGCTCTATTATAGAGCTACAGTAATAAAAACAGCTTGATATTGACATAAAAACAAACATGTAGACTATTGGAGTGGAATTGGAGACAATGACATTAATCCATATACCTATGAACATTTGATTTTTGACAAAGAATCTAGAAATATACAGTGAAGAAAAACCTTTAACAAATAGCACTGGCATAACTTGATGGTGGCATGTAGAAGAACGCAAATAGATCCGTATGTATTACCTTGCACAAAACTCAAGTTGAGTGGATCAATGAGCTCAACAGAAATCATGAACCTGATTGAAAAGAAAGTGGGAAATATACCTGCAGCATGAAGCAAATAGTGAGATCTTGAAGTAATGTATAGATGTAAAGTTTCAAAGTCTATCCACAGTAGGAAAGCATTTCCTAAATCTTTCCAAAAGATAGCACCAACTTATAAAAACTGATTTCTCTGACTTGAAGACTTCAGGCTTGCTTTCTGTTACAGAAACAAATGATAAAGAAAACCTCTAATACATACATGGCTCAAAATTTGTGTTACAGGGATAAATACCTACTTTTATAAGCAAAAAGGTGTTTGTTAATTGTAGTTATGTGATATCAGTATGTGTTTGTGTAGGTATGTGTATGTGGTTCCTGTGAGTGTTAGAAACTGGAATCATATTGTAACAGCTATTACAGAAAGTTGTCAAAAATTGAACCTTGGTCTTAGGAATAAATATTTATTAATTCCACACCATGTCTTTAGTGATATAAATATTTTGAGGCCTATTTGTATCATATTGAAGTCAGGAAATAGGGATAAACTCACAGAAAAAAAAACCCTATTCATGTTTTTGGTATTTGGTATTTGATAAAAACTTTAAACATCAAAGCTGTCTTCAGCTTCAAGAAAAAAATGTTTCATTTATTTTTTTTTATCACAGCCTTGAGGAAAGTAAATTAGTCACCATGTTCACTCAAGACTGATGATGGAAATCACTGTATTGTAGTTTCTATTAGAAACATTTAAGGTAGTTACTAAAGTGTGCTATATGCATGGCAAATGCATTTAGCGAAGGTTATTCCATGATCTTTATATCCCTTCTATGCTTTTGCTCATTTTCTATTGTGCTTTCACTTAGTGAGAAGTAGATTTGTACTCCAGTGTAAATAATAGGTCTTACCATCATTTACATGCTCCATTATTCATTTAATATCATGTAATGTGTGACTATACTTTTTAAGTAAGGTTTTTTTTTTTTCTGTGAAAGGGTTGTGGGTTATTGTTTCCAATTATTTCATATTTTCACAAACTCCCTTAATATTTTCTTGTTTGTTTTTTAGCTTGACTTGGATGTTAGTAATGATCCAGGGATACGTTTGGACTCATGACCCTCATGTGCCTGCCTCCTGAGTACAAGTCCAAGTATAGATGATGGACTACAAATGTGTACTATTTATCAACACAGTTTAACAATGTTAATGATAAAATGCTTGAAATATAAGAAATATTAAATTCCTCATGTGTATTACAAAAAGTGAGAAATAGACTTGAGCACATTGGCACAGGAGACCATTTCCTAAATATCACACCAGTAAGCACAGACACCAAGAGCAGCAATTAATAAGTAAGACCTTGTGAAACTGAAAAGCTTGTGTAAGGCAAAGGGCATGGTCAGTAAGATAACAACAGCCTACAGAATGGGATAACATCTTCACAAGCCCTACATCTGTACAAGGGCTGATCCCTAAAAAGATATAAAGAACTCTAGAAACTAGATATTAAAAAATCAAATAACCAATTAAAAAATAAGGTATAGAGCTAAACAGACAACTCTCAACAGAAGAATCTCAAATGTACAAAAGTCACTTAAAGACATTTAAAGAATTGCTCAACATCTTCAGGCATCAGGGAAATACAAAACAACTCTGAGATACCATCTTACACCTGTCAGAATGGCTAAGATCAAAAACACTAATGACAGTCAGTGCAGAAGGGGATGTGGAGTATGGAGAACAGTCTTTGATGGCTGGTGCTCTTGTCACAATTTCAGCTCTAAGAGAAATAGTAGGCAGGAGAGTCTGTCTAAGAAATCTGATGAGGGTCAGGGGATGGGTAGGATTGGGGAATGGAGTGGGGCTTATAGGCTACAGTGTCCACTGAAGGGTGATGATAGCCAGGCTTACATGCTTGCTTATTTGTAGCTGGAGCTGTGATAGGTTTTGGGGGCACAGTTTGTACCCTGTGGCCCAGACCTGGAGGCTGTCCTCACTGGCTAGCTTGGAGGAGGAAAAACTGAATTTTCTACACAAATACCTATGTCTGCTATCTGAGGTTGATTAAAAAAATGTTACCAAATATGCATGTGTGTATACATGTATAATATATATGTGATCTGAAAAATCATATGAAAATTAAGGTACATGAAGAATCACATGCCTATTTCAGAATAGAGCACAGAATTTTTCATATATGCATATTTGTTGTGGGATATATGCATATGGAAAACTGTATTGATGTGATTAGTGTAATGAAAAGCTGAATGGACAATAGCTAGGCAGGAGGTATAGTATAGGTAGGACTTCTGGGCAGAGAGAGGAATCTTAGAGGACTCTAGGTACGTAGGAGATGTCAGGAAACAAGGAGAGAAAATAGGAGGTCTAAGATCAAAGATAAGTAAGACCACATGATAGAAGGTAAGTTAATATAACTGGGTTAATTTAAATTATAAAAGCTAATTTAAAACAAGCCTAAGAAATAGGCTAAGCTTTTATATTAATGTGAAGTCTCTGCATCATTATTTGGGAGCAGGATAGAGAGATATAAAAAGACTCATTATGCATTTGGCATCCAATATGAGGGCATGTAATTCCACATAGGACCTGAGAAAGTGCTGAAAGGGTTTCAAGGGTGAAGAGCTGCTCCTGCCCACCAGCAGATGCAACACTTAGGAGAGAAATCCCTAAACTATACCCAAGTAACAACATAGAAACAATTCTGTTAGTAGAGGTGTGGGTGAGACAGCTCCAATATAGTGATCATGGGATACTGTACTCATTACTCGTATGTCACATTGCAGCATGGGCAGGGGAGAGATGCCTCCCACACTCATCAATGCCCGAGGCAGGTGGGGAGTCAGGTCAGAAGAGTGAAGGAGCTGACCCTGTCAATCACCAGTTCCAACATTCAGGAAAGCAGGCCCCGATCCTCATGTGGGCAGCATAATAGAGCCAAGACAATTGGCAGAGGTGTGGGTGAACAAGCCCTAAAAAAGGCTTGCATGGAAGAGCTGTCCCCATTAGTCATTCATCATGCACCTGCATGGGTGTGGAAGAATTGTCTCTGAGGTCATAAGGGTGGGAGAGCTGCCCTGTCCCTCACTAGCTGAAACTCCCTGGAGAACATGCCCTGCACCTCACCTGGGCAGCACAATAGTGACCATCTTTGTTGTCAGAGGTCTAGATGAGCCAGTCTCACAGTTGTAAGCATGAGAAAGGTATCTCTATCACTCATCTGTTCCATGGTAGCATGGGCAGGGGACAGCTCCCCCTCACAGCCATCAACACCTGAGGCAGGTGGGATAGCTGGCCCTAAGGTCATAAAAGCAGGAGAGCTGGTCCTGCCTCTTATCAGCTACAGCACTTGGTAGAGTGGTTCCTACATCAGGACTGGGCAATATAGTAAAGCTATCCCTGAAGGTGTATGTGTGGGAGATCCGACCCTGAGGACATGAAAGCAGGAGAACTGGCCCTGCCCCTTGCTCATTGCTGCTGCAAGGGGTGTAATTGCCTGGATGATACAGGAGAGTTCATCCTAGTGATGAGTACAAGGGAGAGCTGACAGGCTGACCAGTCCTGCAACTAACTACCCAGGCCCAAAACCAGGGCCACCCCCTCTGTGATATGCTGGAGCACATGAAGGGACAGGTCCTGCAAACCCAAAGCTGAAGAATTTCTACAGTGCAACTGTGGGAAAATCAAGAGGAGTTCTATGAAAGCCCAGCACTGACAGTGTTGCATAAACCAGAGGCCTCAATGGACTCTCTGCAATAGACATTTGCAAGTAATGATATATGGATAAGACAATTTACTGCATAACTCACTGTGTTACACTATAGCTTTCACAGTGAGATTAAGGTTGATTTTTTTCCCTTCTTTATTTTTCTTTTTCTCTTAAATTTGTTTTATTGGGGAGGTGTTGCAAAGGCAGAGGGCAGAAACTAAGGGGTTGGTAAATGAATGATTGAGGTGCATGATTAGAAGACACAAAGAATAAACAATAAGAAAAAGGAAGAAACGTGCTTTACAGTGACTGTTTTCAGTAACCAAACACCTGTGTAAATGATTGGATAAAAAGCGGTACAAAGTGTAGTGGGATTATACTATATTGTAAATAATTGTCCCACCTATGAGTTTAATAAAAATGCTGATTGGCTGAAGGCAGACAGGAAGTGTGGGTGGAGCTACCAGACTGGGAAAACTCTAGGAAGAAGAACAGAGCAGAGATGTCACAGAAACATCAGTCAAGCCAGAAGATGCAGAGAACAACTATGTTACTCTGAGAAAAGGTACCAAGCTGCATAGCTGAACATGATAAGAATCATGGGTTAGTTTAAGGGTAAAGGGCTAGCAAGTTGTATGCCTGGGGCCCAGGTCAATCAGCATAAAATTAATGTGAGCATCTGTGTCTCTCTGTGGGACTCTGGCTCTGTGGGTCTGCAGGTCTGTAGGTCTGAACCTCGAGGCTAGGCTGGAAAATCTGAGTCAGAAACATAATACAACAGTAAAGTTTATGTAAGTTCTGAGGATATGAAAGCTTACACAGTTGTAATATAAGAAAACCTTTTAAGATGTGTAATTGTAAACTATAAATGTCTAAGGATATGAAAGTTTAAGTAGTGAAGGTCTAAGAAGATGTTTTGAGGTGTGTAAATGCAATTTGTAAAGGAATAATGAAGTGAATTAAGATATGTGTAAAGTGAGAAATGTTTTAGATTTCTTCCCTCTCTATGTTTCTGGTATATTATGACTTCAAAAGTTCAGAGTTTTAACACCAATCAATGGAGGTCTGATAATATAGTTCTGCTAAACTCTGACCAATATTATCATAGTCACAAGCTAAAGATTTTAAATTTCTTATGCTTGTCTTCTAAATATAGACTTAAAAGTTACTTCTTGTTGTATTAAAAAAAAATCTGTCTAATCTACATAACCAAATCTTCTGGGCAGAGGAAAAACTGTTCATGCTTTTAACCCGAAATAATTTTGGGTCCCGTTGTTTCTACTCTGACTCAAAAGCATGAATCTACTATCTTTTCTACAATGTAGATTTCAGTACAGATTATAAAATTGGTAATGTTAACATATCTAAAACTTATCTCTTTTTGTAATCCTTTAGGAATGTTTGAATATTGTTTTAAGCTTCAGGGAATTGACTTGAATCTACCTGTCACAGGTCAAACTGACTCCGGATAGGTATTGCCAATCAACAACCTGTTCCACAAATTCCGTTTATTCTTTAGAATGAGATCTCTCTCCCCTCCTTTGACTACCAGGACCATAGGCCTAAAAGTTTCAAATGTTCACCTAATAAAAACAAATTCTTCCTAAACACCTTAACGCTATCTTCTGCCTCTCACATATATCTGTTCCAGCATCCTGTCAGTTCCAGGTGTTTTTTCAAAATCTGCATCCTGGACCTAAATGGCTAGCCCCAGGTAGTCCAGCCTCACAATCTGATCCAACTTCTGCCTAGTGTTCCTAGTGACAGAGCCTGGACAGTGCATAAAATAGCCTGCTCTTCCAGAACTTGGACTGCATTCCAGATTTCCTGGGTCTCTAAAAATGCCAATGGCCATGTCAGAGGAACAGCATATGGCAACTGAGTTCATGGGATCAGCCCACCAGGAAGCAAATGGGTGAATCTCAGATAATCAAGGCTCTGGGAGCCTTGGCCCCAGAATGTCTCTTGCTATTGCTGTCTTTGCATTTTCACCACTGCCGTTTTTTCTTGGTATCTGGCATGATGTGAATGGGGTGAATGGGTATGAGGAGATCCCCCTTTAATGCAATATGAGCATCACTTGGAAATATCTCATTGTACTGGGCATTTTACACATGGATTATTATGAAGACCATTTTCTCCTAAGCCTGTCCCGCGCCAACTTCTCGCCCGCAAGAAAAGGCACGACACATGTAGGATCCTTCTGCAGCAAAGCTTTAATGCGTCTTGAGGGAGAGCATCACCTTACAGAAAATGGAGACACTGAGGTAGGAAAAGCCCAATCCTTATATAGACCAAAGACCTCTGCCTTGGACGTGTCACCTCTCTATAGGCTGCAGCTCATCACCCCACATGATGCCACGGGAGAGGCGGAGAGACCAGTCTCGGAAAATTACCAAAGGCATGCGCCCTTGCCTTGTTTACTGACTCAGGCGGGTTGGCCAGCACCGGATATCAGCGCCATCTTGAGGGGCTGGGGCCAGCGGCTCCCAAAATAAGACATGTTTGACTGAAGCAATGGATTTTATACAATAATAGTGTTTAATAGAATTCACAGGTTTCAGTGTGCATCATAGCTGAAACAAAGCTTTGAAAATGACAAGGTTTGATTCAGATGTTTTTTGTAGCTTTGAGGTAAAAACCCAAGGAAACGATCTAAAGTTTAGGAAGGCATGCAGTTGAGTGAGGGGCATGTTAAGGTCAGGGGACAAGAACCAAGCAGCCCAATTACTATTAGCTGGCATCCTTTCTTGCTGTAATTGGTTGATGATCAAAGATGATAGTTATTTCCTTGTACCCATTTCTGCCCTTAGCTTCCTGATTAACAATATTAAAAATAATAAAAAACTGTTAGTGAGTGGTTATGTATCCTGAGGATTTAAAAATAGTTGACTATTTCTTTTTCATATATAAAAGTTTAGATTTGTGATTCTTTTAAGGTTTCTTATAAGATTACCTTTTGAGATAAATAATAAATGATGGAGTCTTTCTTTGTAACCACAAAATGTGGCCTGCCAGTAAAAGAACTGGCTGAGAAAAATACCTTGTTTTTTTACACTCTGTTAATCTGTACCAAATTGATTAGACATGAATGTATGTGGATTCTTAGGATAATTGTTGCTCACTTATAATGTGTAAATTGTTAAATTGTTTAATCATGTGAAGGATATAGAAAACATGCTGATTTTTACTGGTATTCGTTGTAATCTTTCAACTGAAAAATAGAATGTAACCAGATTGTAATTTTTATATTGCTTGAAAGATTTTGCTTGGACATATACACTGTATGGAAAAAAATAAAATTAGTTAGAAGAAAACCATCAAGAGATAAAAAGACGTGTGTGTGTGTGTGTGTGTGTGTGTGTGTGTGTGTGTGTGTGTGTGTGTGTGTGTGTGTGTGTTTTTCCTCTTTTGCAGACTTCAGAGAATTAAGTTGTGTTCCCTCAGATAGAAAAGTCTAGGCCCGCTGACTCTTTAGGTTCGCCCTCAAGCCTTGAGCTGCTAGAACTGAGTCTCAAGGCAGCAATATAAAAATATTGATGCTTCCAAACAACAAGAAGC
The DNA here is from genome assembly GCA_033318265.1 of Phyllotis vaccarum. Taxonomy (NCBI): domain Eukaryota; kingdom Metazoa; phylum Chordata; class Mammalia; order Rodentia; family Cricetidae; genus Phyllotis; species Phyllotis vaccarum. The sequence continues at coordinate 29,150,014 of JARWLC010000006.1, read as the reverse complement.
AGTCTAAAGAGCACAGCTCGCCCAGCCTGTCATCAGTGACCCATCACCCAAAGTCACAGCAACCAGATATTCTTGTGTGTATGTGCTCTACCCCTTTAAAATGCTCTAAGCATCACAGCCTGCTCTGGCCTCCCTTCCTGTCTCTGTCTCAGCTCCTCTTCCATTTCCCTCTTCTCCATGCTCTGAGGTGACCTTTCACTCTCTACCCCCAGTAAATCTCTTGTGTGAGATCTGCTGCATGGTGACTTTATGGCATTCTTTGGCTCCAACCTGCCAAGCTATTTGGATGAAAAACCCTAACACCTTCCCCAAAGTCAAACATGAAAAATGAACTCTTGGTGTCTGCCACTACCTGGGTGTGACAGGAAGGCAAGGGGAGGGGCTCAGGAGGTGGCAGAATCTGAGTGTTTGGGGCAATACTGAATGTCAGTCTCTTCCACTGGAAACTGGAGACAATAGTGCCGACTCTCATGAGAATGTGGAAGGTGAAATGAATTACAGCTCAAGCAGCCTTGGCTGGGCAAGCAACAGAGCTTTTAAATTCCAAAGTCTCCACTTTAATAAGGGAACCAAACAATTGAACTGCTGGGATCCTCCTGGAGAGCCAGATTTTCCTATATGCACTTCAGACACACCACTTCAAAGTTTGAGTTAATTCATAATTTTGGTTAATGTATAGTAATAAGTTACATTGAAATGAAAATGGCATTGCATCCTCCCAGGAAGATGGGGCATGCTAGCCTTCGTAACAAGTGTCCCGAATTCCAAAATGTCCACTTACTTCCAAGGAAAGAAACGGAAATACCAGTTCAACTCAGATAATAACCAAAACTCGTATGATCACCTAAGGAATGAGAAAAATCTATCATATTATTATTTTAAAATTGCATTTATTGAAATATGGGTTTCTTGCCTTCATAGATGTCTGTGCATCATGGGTGTGCCTGGTGCCTGAGGAGGTCAGAAGAGAGTGTCAGGTACCCTGGAACTGGAAAGCTGGAGTTACCTGTGGTTATGAGGCACCATCTGCATGCTGGGACCTGAACCAGATCCTCTGAGAAAATAAAAATGAAAAGAAAGGAAAAGAAGTGCTCTTAACCACTGAGCTGACGTAACTCTCCCTACTGTTAAATTGAAAACACAAATTTCGAAGAGCCAACTTTCAAACTGTCAATATTATTTTTAGACAAATGTCTACAGCTAATATGTCTATCCATCTATCTCTAATATATATAATGCCTTGATTACATTTCCTTTGGTTTTGTTCGCTCTGAAGTTAATAATACTAAAGTTTTAATTTTTGCTCAGCTTTCTGTGTATCACTAATTCATTTAAGTATATCTCTATCTGTATATATATATATATACATATATTGTGTGTGTATCTTTGTATGTATGTATGTATGTATGTATGTATGTATGTATGTATGTATGTATGTATATATGCCTATACATGTATAGTTCCTCTCAACAAGTAATTGTCATTTTAACAGCTGTGACCATGGCTCTCAATCTTCCTGGTCTAATGTGGCCCATTATTAACCCCCATGTTCAGGGGTCTCTATCTACACTGGTGTATCCACATTCTTATCATCTTGTTCAAAGTATTAAAGAAACACACAGAACTAAGACGCTAAGGCTTTTACTCAGAGGCAGAGTCCAGGCAAGACTGACTGCAAGAGAGTCACCCAAGAGCTGCTGGTGGATTCCTGAGGTTTCTTTTCCATTTCAAGAGGAGTGTTTGCTAGAGGTAAGCCAGAGTGTTAGTAGTTTTCTAACCCTCTTTATTTTAAAATGACATGTATTCATTTATTTATTTAGTGCATACATGTGTGCAAGTGTGTGAAGGTTAGAGGGAAGCTTGAGGAATCTGTTCTCTCCTTCCATGGTGTGAATCATTCCAGTTGAAGTTGGTAATGGGTCTCCTATCCTTTCCTTTAGATTTTATATTTTTCCTTACGTGTATGTCTGTCTAAGTAAAGCTACATTGTGAAGGTGCCTAAAGAAGCCAATAAGAAGCATCAGATTCCCTGAAACTGGGGACTTGATGTGGGTGCTGGAAACAGAACTGAGATCCATTTCAAGAACAAGTGCTATTAAATACTGAGCCAGCTCTTTTGTCCCAGTGTCTTTAAAAAAATTAATTCTCACCAATAACTTAAAAATGAATAATTTTTAAAACTGTAGACATGAAATCTAGTGTTCAAACAGTAAAATACAGTGATAATAGCTCCACCTTATGTCTGACTTCTGCCATGACTGTCTCATTAATTTTGGAAAGTAGCTTAGATTTTCTGCTTTTAAAATCAGTTCAATAGAAGAACCTGTTGATCCAGAGCTCAGCTTCTACCATGCTGCCTCGTTAGGAAACTGCATTTAAGACTCTTTCTGTTTTGATGTCTTAGCTGACCAGCTTCTTCCCTGCATCACACCGTCCCCTCTGTCTTTCTAGTTTCCATCAATGTCTGCAAATTAAATATCCAGGTCCAGTCTCCAGACTGTGACACTCAGCCCTCTAAGGTAGAGTACTTCTGAGTTCAGTTATCTAAGTTTTCTCTGCTGTAGTTAAGCATCATTACTGCCTGGCACAGTGATTTGAACATAGCATCTAACACAGCACCTAACTCTTAAGTGACTAATTCTACTAGGGACACAGTTTAATATCAAACAAAAATAAATTTCAGCAGAATAAGAAGTGAGTGACACCCTTCCCAGGCCAAGCAGAGACCACAGTCTCCAAAATCTGACACTTGGACACAGTCCTTGGAACCTCATGACCACCTAGCTCCACCCTAAATACAAGGCAGTAGGGAAACCTGGAAGCCCAAACCCCCAGCAAAACCCAGCACACTGGACACCCTAGCACCAAAGCCCCGTCCCATTACCAACCCACATCATCAGAGTGACTTCAACAACTTCCACAACAACCAGAAACAGACACACCCCTGGCCCACAGCAGAGTAAGAAACTAAGAGGAGACTAAGATTGACCCCAGGGACAACCTGAAGCCCACAGACCCCGGTCCAAAGCAAACTAAGCGAATAAGAGACTGCCTGCACACAGCAAGCTAAGAGACAAAGAGACAAAGAGACTAAGGGACTAAGAGAGTTCTCTAGTTCCTATTAGAACAAGAACAGCTACCTGAGATGCTAAATATCTCAGTACCCACTGGATCAAAAGTAGTCAGCTAAAACCCATAGTGTGTTAGCATTTACTGGATTAAGAGGGGTCACTGTGACATAGAATACATTACCTCCAAGTGGACCAAAAACCCAGGTTGTACCAAGAGAGGCTTCCTGAGACACAGACACACCCAGAACAGATTGCACCAAAATCAGCTCTCTAAGATTCATACAAATCCTGCAGTGAACCAAGGAAGCAATGGGCAGACACCAGCACAAGAATACATATGTAGGCACCCTAACATCTAACAAAATAGACTTCAAACTAAAATCAATCAAAAGATACCAGGATGGACATTACATATTCATGTCAGGAAACATCCACGAAGATGAAGCCCACCACACAAGGGCGCCTACATATATAAAAGAAACACTACTAAAGCTTAAACCTCATATCAGACCCCACATACTAATAGTGGGAGACTTCAATACCTCACTCTCACTCTTGGAGAGATCAAGCAGACAGAAACTCAGTAGAGAAATAAGGTATCTAACAGATTTTATGACCAAAATGGACTTAATAGACATATACAAAACCTTCCACCCAAACACAAAGGAATATATCTATTTCTCAGCACTCCATGGAACTTTCTACAAAATTGACCACATACTTGGTCCATAAAACAAACATCAATAAATAAAAAGAAATGAGAATATCTCCTTGTATCATATTAGACCACCATGGTCTAAATCTAGAGTTCAACAACAACAAAAATCACAGGAAGCATACAAACTCATGGAAACTGAACATCTCTCAATGAAGATGGGTCAAGGAAGAAGTGAAGAAATAAATAAAAGATTCTCTAGAATTTAATGAAAAGGAATCCAAAACATACCCAAATGTATGGGGCACAATGAAAGCAGTGCTAAGAGAAAAATTTACAGTACTAGATGCCTATATAAAAAAACTTAGAGAAATCTCACACAAGAGACTTAACAGCACAGCTGAGGGTTTTATAACAATTAGAAGCAAAGTCACCTAGGAGTAGAAGGTAAGAAATAACCAAACTTAGTGCTGAAATCAATACAATTGAAACAAAGATACAAAGAATCAAAGAGTTGGTTCTTTGATAAAGTCAACAAGATAGATAAACCTTTATCCAATCTAACAAAAAGGCAGAGAGACAGAGTATTCAAATTAACATAATCAGACATAACAACAGATACCCAGGAAACCCAGAGAATCATTAGATCATACTTAGAAAATCAATACTAAATTGAAAAACCTAAAGGAAATGGACAGCTTTCTGGAGGGGTATCACTTACCAAAATTAAATCAAGACCAGATAAATGACCTAAATAGACCTATAACCCCCAAGAAAATTGAAGCTATTATTAAAAGTCTCCCAAGCTAAAACAGCCAGATGGCTGGGAGAAATTGGGAGGAGGGAAGGGAGGAGGAGCAGGGAGATACATGGATATATATATATATATAAAAGGGACATTTTTTATATAAAAAAATTTAAAATGAAGACAAAAAGAAACTCAAAAAAATGCCACATGGTTTCAGTGCAGAATTCTATCAGATATTCAAAGAAGAACTAATACCAATACTCCTTAAACTGTCCCATGCAATAGTAACCGAAGGAACATTGCTGAACTCTTTTTATGAGGCTACAATCACCCTGATACCCAAGCTACTCAAAGACACAATAAAGTAAGAGAGTTACAGGCCAGTCTCCCTCATGAACATTGACACAAAAATAATAAATACTGGCAAACCAAACTCAGCAACATATCAAAAAAATCATCCATCATGATCAAATAGGCTTATTCCCAGAGATGCAGGGATGGTTTGACATGTGAAAAACTGAATGTCATCCACCACATCAACAACCTGAAAACACACACACACACACACACACACACACACACACACACACACACACACAATCATCTCATTATATGCTGAAAAAACCTTTGACAAAAATCCAACACTCCTTCATGATAAAAGTCCTAGAGAGATCAGGAATACATTAACACTGTTTCAAGGCCTGCCTACACAGCTGAAGTAGGGGCACAGTTATAGGTAATTCTTTTCTTTTTCAAGTAGATAATTAAGTAACTTTAAACTTACATCAATTAAAGTTATGTTTCAAAAACTTGATTCTGTATCTTTGCCTCACCAAATCCCTCTTTTCTTTGTTCACACTTCAATTTTTTTTTTATCACACCAAAAATGACACTTCTGTTTTTTCTCTAGACATCTTCAAGCACTCCCAACAGCTTCCTCAACCTATTAACCGAACTATTATACTATGCAATGATTGACTAGAGTGCTCTGTCTGAGGCTAACATCTGAGCTCATCAATCATCCAGTTTAGATTATGACTGGCAACCTCCTCATTATGGACACAATGAAACGATCCCAGTCATTTTCTGACAGCATAGAATTCTGATCCTGCACTGAATATACACTCAGATAGCATTCCCTAAGGCAAGTTCACAGATTTACCAGAATCAAGTATCATATACTCTTTCTAGTTTACGTTTGATTTCTGTGAAGTTTAAAACAAAAAACTTCTGTAGACTGTTAACATCCTATTCTGTTGGATCTGAACCAGTTTAAAAATAAGTTCTGATCTGATTGTTTCACTAGCTGATGGTGTGGTCACATGCATACTTTTTTCCTACTGGCTATCTGGCAATTACAGATTTGAGGTTTATGTTATTTAATTCTTATTAAGCAAGTCACTAAAAATAGATTTCCCTAGAACTGTGCCAACAAAGAATACTTCAGTGCATTATCTTACCGTGATGTAGAAGAACTGATCAGTTCTATATATCATGACCTTCTTCAGCCCATGTGCAAACCACTGGGCTGCATTCTCATTCAGGTATTTCTACATTGTGCTTACTAGGATTTTCTGGAGATGTAAAAGCATGCTGAATTTCTTTTGCTTCACTAATAGCCTTACCAAAAATGTCTTACTTTCTATGAGGAAGTTTAAGACCAAAGGCACAGACTTGCAAGCATGATGGAAACATTGAAAAAAAAAAGATGATAAAAAGTGTGAAAATATTCAAATATTTGTATTCTTCATATTTGTGTGACTGATCAAGAAGCCATTATGACTGATTCTGCATTATCTGTGAGAGATGGCTCTTCTCACCCCATAGGCTGCTGTTGCTATACTCTTTCTTCCTTATTAAAATCACTTTTCAGGTTTGGTTGGAAGCAGGTATTTTTAGGTTTTAGGCCTTTTTAAATATTAGATAATGAACTCATACAGAATTTTAGTACACTATAAATCTGTGCTGATATTATAGCTGGTAAACTAATCATACTTTTTTGACTGAGAAGAGAGTAACAAAACAATATGGACTTTATCAAAAGATACTATGCAGAAAATATCTGAATGCCATTTTTTTTGTCCCTAGTGAGTATTATTACCATGTTAGTGGGTTTTGGTTCCATGAATCATCCACAGCTGTGTTCTACAGATCCATTTTTCTTTTGATGGGGATTATGAAAGCCCAGTGTAAGTTGTCAGATAGGATACACATTCGCCTTATACCATGAATGCATGTGTGGGTGAATATGTTTCTGTACTTTACTTTCACCTCCAATGGTTTCTCAGGATACAATTAAAAAATAAAAATATTCTTCTCAGTCCCAAAATGAGAATAAATGACAAAACACCTTGCACACTCTCCAGAGGTTTATTTTTAACGTGTTCTTTGACAGTTTTGTATTGAAATACTTGTGATTCATAGAGAATTGCATAAAAGGTAAGTCAGTCCTGCATACGCTTTGCTGGGTTTTACCTAGTGCTAACTTTTAAATAATAATGAAACTAGGAAACTGGTATTGTTGTAATTCATGCAACTTCTCTACTTTTATCAGTTTTACATCCTCAAGTCATTAGTGCTTCTATATGAACTTATGTAGCTTTATCCCATTAACTCATGATTTTTACAGGCTCATACTACCTATTTCAATTACAGTGCACACTCCTTCACCAACACCAGGCTCCATTGCACTGTCACTGTTTAACCATAATCTCTTGTCGCTAAGTCCTAACAATCTCACATTTGTTCTCTGTCTGTCTTATTTGGCTATTTTGTATTATTTAAATGGACACATGTATAATATAATCTTTTGTGGCTGTTTTATGCAATATGATTTCTTCAAGAACCATCTAAATTACTGAATACATGAATATAGCTTCTTTTTACAATTTCATCGTTAGCATAGTATTGATACTGTCAATTCACTTATCCAGTCTTTAAGAATATTTAAATTGTTTTCACTTAGGATTAGTATGAATAAGAAAGATAAGAATATTCACATGCAGGTGTTTGGTAGACAAATGCTTTATCCTTCTTTAATGGATGTTCTAGAGAGAGGAAATACTGCTAGGAGCTGCAGAAATGTGAAGTAGGAACTCAGTTGGCACAGTCCAAGGGCCCTGGTGGAGATAAAGCAAAATCTCAAAGAGTTTTAGTGTTATTGCTTTTGAATGTGTTAGCTGTTTCCTGCAGTAAATTTTGTGTGTGTAATTGTAGCCTTCCTATTTGTTATTTCCTTGGGATCCATTTCTCAGGAATTTCTACAGTGTGATTCATCATTTGTTGGCCACAAAATCTGGGATATGTAAATAAATTCCCCTAGCTATGTGTGACAAACAGTCACAAAGACAAAATCTCTTTCCCACAAATCAGGTCTTTGATTCTTTTCTCAGAGCAGACTCAGAGTCTGCCTTCCTGCAATTATCTTTATTAGTAGACACCTGGATAGAGTCAGCCTTTGGACAAAGGATTTTATTTGAAACATTTCTCAGACATCCAAGGACACCTACAGTTAGAGGAAATGCTGGTATGCCCTAAGCTGCCCTGCTCTACAGATATAAGAACTGTCTGGAGCTTATATGCTAACCTTAAGCCTGTGTTGATATATAGTATATTTAATAAAAAACAGCCTAGAATATCAGAGAGAAGAATCACCCACTGTTGTAATTGCTGTGGCAATAAAGATGATGAACATAAATAACGTGAATAATAATGAAAGGTAAATAATGAAAGGTAATAGTGTGAGTATATTCAGTGACATTCCAGCAGATCATTCAGCTGATAATGGCATCTTGTGTACCCCGAAAAAAAGCCTTCTGGAGATGGTATCCAAAGAATTTTGTTAAAATACTGAGTAGCATAGGAGTGTTATGTGGTATTTTGTATTACCTGCAAAACTATCCCCAGAGTTTTTAAAATTTTTTTTTAATCACTTCTAGGATTGTGTCAATTTTTCTGTATTTTTCCACTAGCGTTTGTTGGCAAAAACAGCTTTAAGGTTAAGCTGGTTGTCCATTTCTTTAGCTATTTTATCTCAACTTAGAAAGTGTCCATATAACAAAGTACCTTTGCTTTAGAAAAGCCTGCTCAGGTCCTTGCTGTATCCAGGTCACTAAGAGGACAAGTCACATGGTGTTGCAGGATCACTAAGTGTACTTCAATACAGTAGTGACAGGCAATGGCAAAGAACTGAAGCTCTCTCCGGTTATGATTCTCTTCAGATCTGGCCAGAGACCATAACACACTGAAAGTGAAAGGCCTGGGAAAGTCTCCTGACAATGGTTCCAGCCACGTAACCAAAACCTCTGAAGTTTTTGAAAAATAAAATACAAAATAAAAGCTTCAATGAGACTGCTTCAGATTGGTGGTCTGAATGAAACAATGGAAGGAGCTAGTTTCTACAGAAGTTCTATGAATCGACTTTGGCCTAAAGACAAGTTATTAATGGAATGTCTGACCTCCTCCTCACTGGCCTGTGGGCCTCTGGCTTCTCTTGACTCTTTTTCCTGCCTACTTTGGAGTGTTGTGCTTTTCAGAACTGTTACCTAAAGGGAGAAAATCCAGAGTGTCCATGAAGACTAGTGAAGAGGGAAAAATATGTTCAGCCAATGTTTATGGGTCAATTGCATCTTGCTGAAAACCATAATTTAAGTTAACCTAGCATTTGATTTCAACATCCCATCATATCAAATATTTTTAGTGTCTTCCACAATTGGACTTCTATTATTACCAACCAAGAAAATGCTGTGTAAGCTGTCTCATTCACTATTTCCTAGCCAGCAAGACATTGCTGTGCATTTACCAACTGGAAAAAAAAAATAATGTTTTCAGTTAGAACTTTCACGTTAGCAGGCAGATGTCTCTTTTGGTTTGTTTTTTGTTTTCTTGCTTTTTCCCCATGCTCTCTCTCCTCCCTCCCTCTCAAGACAGGATCTCCATATTATGTATCTCTGGCTGTCTTGGAACTTGCTATCTATACCTACCAGGCTGGCCTGGAATCACAAAGATCTTCTTGACTCAGGCTTCCAAATGCTGTGACCAATGGCATTGCCACTATGGTCAGTATAGTTGAAATATTCTCAATAGAACAATAGGATTTTCTTGGATCTTACTACTTATAAGAAGTAATCACAATATAGTGCATTTTCAATACATAATAGTTTTAAAGATACATTAATATTACAAATTCCTTTCAAGTGGAAATAAATTAATTTAATATACTCAACAGAATTGGAATTGTAAGATTTAATGCAAGTAGTTAACAAACTCAAAATCTTTAGATAGTTTAAAGCCCAAACTGTTTATCTGAACTAGTGATGTGGAAATGCTACCTCTTGCTTGCACAGAAGCAAAACTCACTGTAACTTGTCTTAGTTAGCAAGGAAGTAGAAAGTGAAGAGTTACTTAGCAGAGGACATGAGTGTGAGACAAAGGCAAAAGCAACTTTGGTGAGAAAGGTCCTGTGCAGTTCATGGTATATAGTATCTCTTGGTCCCAATGAGTCATAGATCATAGAGGAAATGACTAGATGTCTCATTATGCTTCTCAGTGTTAGCTACTACCTGGTGCATTCTGCCGCATTATTCTCAAGGGACAAACATTGCCAATGGAAATAAACAAAATATATTTGTAAAACACATACATCCTCTCCTCAAACTCTACCGTAATGTTTATACTTTAGTGTCAGTTTTTAAGTCATTTGCCGTATGCATTTCTGAGGTAGCATACATTTATAGAAACATAAAAACACAATGGATGTCTCAGATTACCCTCAGCTGTATAACCTCAACATTAATTCTTCAATGAAGTTTATTCTAAGTGAGCTTGAAATCAGTCATTGAATGCTAACTGTAAATTCTTATATTATCCATCTTTCTAGGTTCTCTCTTTTTAAAAATAGCAACTGTTGTAGTGGAGTTTTTTGGTCTCGGGCGGCCAGAGGTCTGAGCTCACAGACCTGCCGCCTGAGACTGCTTAGCTGCCCAGCCGCCCACCGCTCAGGCCCCCAGAAATGACTCAGTTGCTTATATTAACTTTATGCTGTTTGGCCTATGGCTTAGACACATTGTTAGCTAGCTCTTACATCTTAAATCAACCCATTTTTATTAATCTGTCTGCCATGTGGCTCGTGGATCACCTGTGCTCTTTACATGTTGCTCTTTTGGGCTTCAGCTCAATCTCTCCCTGACTCCGCCCTTCTTTTTCTACCTATTTTGATTTCTCCTCTTATTTTTTTTATGGTGCCTGTCATGGCCCAAAACAGCTCCTTTATTTAAAGATTGAGATTTACAGCATATAGAAAGACATTCTCATATCAAGCAACAATATCAATTGTGAATTTTAGCCATTTTGCAAATGCAGGTGTCTATCACTTACCAACATCCAATTCCAGTGGTGGGTTCCATTTTCCTTGCTGGAGTACTGGGTTTTACTTTACTGCCTCTTCTTCCTGGAAAATGTTTACTGGCTAATTCTATAAGGCTCAGATTCAGATTTCTTTTCATGGAAATGCCCTGCCTAAACAGGTTGAATGGAGTGTCCTTTGCTGAGTTCTTTCATGGGGTATTAATTTAAAGATTAGGTGCATGGGACCCCATTGACAAACCTACTATTTACTTTGATTACATGCCTGCTTTCTTTATAAACTGTGAACTCAGTATGTAGAGTGGTGTTTTACTTAGCATTTCCAGTATTTAGCAGGTTGATGGTTACTTGGTAAATAGTCAATACAATTTTTCTCCTTAATTGAATAAACATGTCAATGAAGGCACTTACCTTTCAATAGGAAGACAAAGCCCATGACAGCTTCCCAGTCCAAACTAGCTCACCTGAGTGACTGACTTTAAGCTCCATCAATTTCTAATCTTCTTATTTGAGTCAAATCATTCCAGATCACATCTGTCTTTGACATTCTCTTAGGGGTTGCTGCTCTTGAGTAGAATTGAATCTTGATTTTCTTTTATTTGATAGTAATTTTCTTTTTTAAAAAAATCAGGAGTTAAGAAAAGTAGTTCACTTAATAAGGGTTTGTCTATCATAAATAAGCTTCGAGGTAGATCTGCATCACTTCATAGCACCAGACAGGGTCATCCATGCCTGTAATCCCAGCTCTAGAAGAGACAGCAGTGGGAGTACTACAGGTGCAAGGTCTTTCTGAGTTGCACAGTGATCTAGACACAAACCCCCATATTTAAACGCATACAGTTTAAATATTTCGTAAAAAGACACCTTGTCAGTCAAACCATCTGCTGATACAGTCTTTCTCATTCCAATCCTAATGTGAGCTTAGAAACTTCACAAAGTGCATAGATCTCACAACTGGACGAATGCTCTGTAAGGTATATTAAATTTATGTTTTTTTTTTTTTTTAACTCTACTGAGTAAAGTACCACAAAATACACTGCCTTATGAACTTCTCTATCACATTTGAAACATGGCTGGGCATAAGAAAAATAGTCTAATTGGTGTTCCTACTTCTTCCTATACTGCCATCCTGTGTTTCTGCTTCTTCCTGATACTGGCCAGATACTGTTTTGTTTCCTCATTTTCCTCCAGTCTGGGCCACAAGATGGCTCTCTCAACACTCAACTCTGAAACACTGTGGTAATTGAGTTAAGCTAGACTGTGGCCTTTGAGTTTGAATCTCCAAGTTGAGGCTTTCTAATCCTCTGAAGAGAATGCTAGCAAGACTAGTTGATAATCCTTTTGGTTCAGGAGAGAAAGATCAAGAAATCATCCAAGGATATACTCCTCATAGTCACTGTTTTCCAGCACAGATATCCTGTTAGAGAGAAATAACAGGTTATTTCATGGCCAGTTATCTGGGATCAGTTTGATCTTAAATCACACAACACATACTCTTCTCATCCTAAATCTATTCCTAGAACAGTCTTTGATTTTAATAGGGGAGTTTACAATGAATTTTAAGGCAAAGTGATAGTTTTACTTTTATCACTAAACATGTTTTCTTTCTTCCAAGAAATCTTACAGTGTAAACAGATAAGAAATATATAGAAATATATAGGATAAACAGAAAGGTTATGAATCAGAACATCACACCCCTCTGAGTTGTCTAGGTTGCTTTTTTTTTTTTTTTTTTTTTTTAATGTTGGTGAGGTCAGCTTACGTCATCTGAAATTAAAAGTTTTGCCTGTATATAGGTTGGTTGAAATTACCAAATCATCCAATTTTGTGAAAAACATCTAAGATGTTTAGACAAGAATCACTGAATGTTAACATGTACCAAATATTTTCACTAAAAAGATTATTGTTATTAGTTTTAGCACCTTCAAATTTCCTGACTCTTACACTCTAGGCTTCAATTATATGGAAGCCTTATTTCTATTGTCTGGAAAGTATTTCTCAAATTGATATTATATCATAAGATAGATAGAGAGATGCTGCATACATGCTATCTATTTGATGATGGGATGTCTTTCCTGTCTTTACGATGCCCAGTTTTCATTTGTGATTAGTGATTTTCTGCTTATAGTATAATCAAAGGAAAATCATCTACATGACAGTAATCCTGGCCTCCCCTATTCAATAGGACTCCACCATACTGTTATTAAGGTTATGGCCCCCAGCAGATGTAAGGCAGTGACTATTGGACATTGCTCGTATCTTTACCTTTCTTGCCTACCATAGTATTTTCAAAGCAATACTTTTGAGGTTCTTCTAGTAATACAAGATAGTCCTAGAATATAATTTAAGCCAGTAATTAACTGTGGCCACTAAAACAGTTTCTACTAGAAGCAAAATCATTCATCTATCAATACTGCTAATGTCGTGGAAAGAGATGTTTTTCCTTAGGTTTTGTTAAGAGGTTTTTATAACCTTCCATTAAAGACTCTATGACACAGAGCTTGTCTGATATGTATAAAGTACAGAATGATTAATACAATATATGAAGTTACAGTCATAAATTTCTGTGGTGTTCCCTGCTAGATCTAGCACTTTATGGTGATGAAAAGTATATCTTCCAGGCCTGGATGCAATATGTTTTTACTATTAAAAATGTATTACCCAGCATTATAAATAAATCATTCATCATAAATTCAACAATTGAAAATGAGTATTTTATCTATGTTGTAGCATTTATGGTCTGAAGTAGCTAAGCTAGCTAAAGTATAAATTGCATTAATAAAATAAGGAAAGTAGGGCTCTGTTCTTCTCCAACTTCACTCTAACATGAAATGAAGGCCTCCTGAGTGGCAGTGTTGTGGACAGTACTGACTGCAAGGCTCAGAGTGACTCCTAGGGATCTGGGACCTTTGTCAGGAGGAGCTTGTCTTCATGAGAAGAAGTTCAATGAATGTTGTAGCATATTATTCTCATTAAACTGTGTAGGAATTCCAGTCTAAAAATCCAATTAGTATGAATAGATGATTGGTGGAAAACCCCTGGCTGCCCCATGGAAAGTTTTCATTTACATTGCAGAATGTAACTGGAACTTTGAAGCAGAGCTCACTGACTTTGCAGCACTTTATAACATTACAAAGCTAGATCTTGTTATTAATATATATGTGATTTGGAGGAGAATGACTCACAGATTGCTCATTGTGAAGAGATTCTGTTTAGATATTAACTTAAACAAAACAAAGCATTTATTCAGCTGGACAGTATTGGCACACACCTTTAATCTTAGCACTCCTAAGGTAGAAGCAGGGAGATCTCTGTGAGTTTGAGGCCAGCCTGGTCTATAGAACCAGTTCCAAGACAGCCAAGGCTACACAGAGCATCCTGTCTCAAAAAACAAACAAACAAACAAACAAAAAACAAAAACACAAACAAAACATTTATTTATTATTTAATGTCTGTGTGTGCACCTGAGTGTACATGTGTACTATATGTGTGTTGGTGCTTATAGAGGCTAGAAGAGCATGCTATGTTTTCTGGGACTAGACATACTGCCTGACATGGGTGCTGGGAATTGAACCTGGATCCTATGCAAAATTAGTAAGTGTCTTTGAGGGTTTAACAAGCTTTTCTAGTCCCTAAACCATAGTCTTTGTTTTACAAACTACCGAAAGAAGATATGGTTTTGCAAGAAAAGGCATATAAACTTTTAGATGCTTAATTTGCATAGGATGTTCATAAAAACAATGGCTGTGAAAGCATCCTCCCCCTCCCACCTCTTACTTTGATTCTTAATCATGCACTCTAAGTGCTTTTGCACTTGGCAGATTTCAGGAGAAATGAATAGCACATCCTCTACTTAATCATACAAAGCACCTAAGTGAAAAGAGATAATTTTACCTGGAAGCAACTTCTTCGCTGACATCACATCATGAGTTATTTTTCAAATGTATGAGCTTTTAAACTTTATAATCTTAGTTGGTTCTAATGATCATGATATAAATTCAAGAATCTTTAACTTTTTCAGTCTCTTAGTGTTGGGGGAGGGTAGCTCCAGTGCATTTACCAAAATCTTATTTTGGAAAAAATAAAAACAAAATATTCTATACTTTCTCTGTGCTTCCAGCTTGGCTACTGTCTTTTTCCCACCCCAGGTCACGCTAGGTCTCAGCTCGCAATTCTGACACTGTGGCTCCTTAATTCCTGACTCTTTACTCATCCTGTTTGTGACTCTGAATTCACATCATGGTGTGTCCAATGTCTCCTTAGCTGACCTCACAACCCCTTTTTTTTTTTTTTTTTTTTTTTAAGTTTTGGTTTAAAGTCTGTTAGATATTAGAATAGCTATGCTCCTTGGTCCATTTTGCTTAGAAAATCTGTTCTCAATACTTTACTATGAGGGAATGTCTACTTTTATGTTTCTTATATGCAGCAAAAGCATGGATCCTGTTTTCATATCCATTTTGTTAACCTGTGTCTTTTTGTCTTTGTATTCACTAATTGAGCACACTGATATCGAAGGATATTAATTCAGGTTATTTTGTGGTGGTTGTGTGTGTGTGTGTGTGTGAGAGAGAGAGAGAGAGAGAGAGAGAGAGAGAGAGAGAGAGAGAGAGAGAGAGAGAGAAGAGAGAGAGAGTAACTTATTGCCTGTATTTTGTAGATGTAGTTAAATCACTTTTGTTGGAGTTTTGTTTTTTGTATCTTCTGTAGGGCTGGATTTGTGGATAGATGTTTAAATTTGACTTTGTCAAGAAATCTCTTGCTTTTTCCATCTATGGCAACTGAAAGTTTTACTGTATATCTAAGTCTATGATGGCATCGTCTATCTCTTAGAGTCTGCAGAGCACCTGTCCATGCCTTTCTGGCTTTTAGTCTCCATTCAGAATTTCGGTGTAATTCTTATGTGTTACTGTCCCCCTTTCCATTACAGCTTTTAATATTCTTTCTTCTATATATTTTGTCTTTTGCTTATTGTGTGGTAAGTGATCTTTCTTTTCTTATTCAATCCGTTTGGAGCTCCATAAGATTCTTTTACCTTTATAGGCATCTCCTTCTTTAGGTTAGAAAAATTTTCTTCTATGATTTTATTAAACATATTTTCCACACCTTTAACCTGGAGTTCTTCTCTTAATTCTCTTTTTATTATTCTCAGGTTTGGTCTTTTCATAGTGTCCCATATTTTCTGCATGATTGGGTTAGAAATGTTCTATTATTAACATTTTCTTTGATTGTTGAATCTATTACTTCTATTGTATCTTTAACACCTGAGACTCTCTCTCCCATTTTTTATATTCTGTTGGTGATGCTTGCATATGCATTTCTTGTTTCCTTATCCATTTCCATTCCCAGAATTCCCTCATTTTGTGTTTTCCCTGTTGCTTCTATTTTGATTTTCAGAACATGAACAGTTTCCTTCTTCTTTTAGATTTTTCTTGGCTTTCTTGGCATTTTCTAAGGGATTTGTTAATTTCTTCCCGTGCATTGCTTGTCTTTTCCTCAGTTCTGTAAGGCAAAGGACACCATCAATTAAACAAAAAGCAATCTACAGAATGGGAAAATATTTTCATCCACATCAGAGAAAGGGCTAATATATGAATTCTATACAGAACTCAAGAAAGTAGGCAACCACAAGCCAAATAATCCAGTTACAAAATTGATTACAGATCTAAAAAGATTTATCAACAGAAAAATGCCAAATGGCAGAGAAACACTTAAAGAAATATTCATCTTTAGACACCAGGGAAATGCAATTCAAAATGATTTTGAGAGTTTAATCTAAACCTCTCAGAGCGCTAAGATCTAAAACACAAGTGACAGGTTAAGCAGTGGAGGATACTGAGCAAGGGAACACGTTTTCACTGCTGGAAGGAGTTCAAACTTGCACAAAGACTATGGAAATCAATATGGTGGGACTTGATCTATTTAAGATCCAGCTATACAACTCCTGAGCATATACCCAAAGGACACTCCACCCTGCCACAGGGACATTTGCTCAGCTATGTTTTTAGCAGCTTTATTCATATTAACCAGAAACTGGAAACAAGCTAGATGTCTTTCGACTGAATAATAGATAAATATGATATATTTGCACAATGGAGTATTACCCATTTGTTAAAAAAAAAAATCACATTAGGAAATTGGCAAACAAGTGAATAAGAATTGAAAAAGTCATCCAGAGTGTGGAAACCCAGACCCACAAAGACAAACATGGTATGTACTCACTTTTAAATGAATGGATTTTAGTTGTAAAGGAAAGGATAAGCAGGTTTATGGTCCAGAGACACAGAAGGCTTGGGGAGGGGCATGAAAGGAACTCTCTGAGAAGAGGAAATAGAATAGAATTCATAAGTGTATTGAAGGCATGTAGGATTGGGAACAGGGGGATCTATTGGTTGGGAAGGCAGAAAATATTAGGAAAAGCGTCTGGAATTAGGGAGCATTGTGGAGGTAAGGTGTAATCCTAGTACATTGGAAACAACATGGAATCTATGGGGAAAAACAACAAAACAACAACAACCCCTAGCCGTGACTTCTAGTGGGACAAAGACCCTGAACTGGTCATCTTCCATAAGGCCTCAACAGGCAAGGGTAGGTAAAGGGATTGTGATACTATCTCAGCCACGAAACCTTCCACCTACAGTGTGCTCTGCTGTGGAGTGTTCTGAGACTCAAGGGTAGATAATGCTCTTGTACACTGTAAAGATTTGTTACTCCTATAGGTTTAATAAAATGCTGGTTAGCCAGTATCTAGGCAGAAAATAGAGGCGGGGCAACCAGACTAAGAGAATTCCGGGAAGAGGAAAGGCAGAAAAGGAGACACCATCCAGAAGCAGAGGAAGCAAGATGAGAAAGCTGGACTGAGCGAAGGTACCAGACCACATGGCTAAATGTCGATAAGAATTATGGGTTAATTTAAGTGTAAGAGCTAGTTAGTAATATGCTTGAGCTACTGGACCAACAGTTATTTAATATTAAACCTCTGAGTGATTATTTCATAAGTAGCTGTGGGACTGGCCAGGCAGGACAGAGAAACTTCTGACTACACTGGAGCCTAGCAGAATCTTCTTCAAAGGGAGCAGAGAGATTTCATCCAGCACCTGATGGGAGCAGATGCAGAGTCCAACAGCCAAGCATTTAGCAAAGCTCAGGGGAGTCCTATAGAGGAAGGAAAAGGTTGTAGGAACCAGATGGGTAGAGATAACAGGAGACCCATAAAATCAGTTGACCATGATTCATGGAAACTTGTAGAGATCAGGAAACCTGTACAGATCTGACCTAAATCCAGTACATATATGTTATGGCTGAGTAGCTTGGTGTTCTTGTGGGACAGTGAGAACTGGGGTTATCTCTGACTCTTCTGCAGGCTTCTGTGACCCTTCTTTTCCTACTGGTTTGAATTGGCCAGCCTTGATGTGAAGCTATGTAGCTGGTATTATTGAAGCATGATATGCCATGTTTGGTTGATATCCCTGGGAGATCTGGTCAGAAGGTAGTGGATCTAGGGAAGAGGGGAAGAGTAGGGAAGAGAATGGAGGAAAAGAGGGAGGGGAAACTATTGTTACAATGTATCATATGAGAGAAAAATAAATAAAAATAATGGTAACATTAACGATAGGTCTTTGTTTTAAGCACCTTTAAATGTTCTTTCATTAAGCAAGCTTAAGTGTTGTGGTTCATTAATTCATCGACAGCTCTCAGACTTGTGTCCTGATGGGATGAGAACAGCCCCTCACTTGGTGATGCCAAATCTTAGCTGTGGCATCACAGCTGCTATGAATACAGAGTACTTAACGAAAAGACGTGCCACATTGTAACCACAGCTGCAGTAGAAATCACAACTTCTGCTGAGCAAGGTCTGGATGCAGCTACAACTGCTCCAGCCCCATTAATCCCGAAAACATCCTCAGAGATCTCCAGATTACTGCATTTCCTCTGCTCATGTGACCTTGGAAATGGGTCTTTATGTGAGGTGTATGATCCGAAGTCATTCTGTGACTGACGGAACCAGATGAGCACATTTTTAAATAGTTAACCAGGCTGATTTTTAGGCTTGTTGGCTCGGTTTGGGAGACTTATCTTGTACATCCCCTGGTGTTGCAGCATGTGGCCCCAACAAAGGCTTCTCTTGTGTGGTCTCTTTGCGGGCTGCTGGCCTCTATTATAGGTAGGACAAGGGGACTTGGATTCAGCGAGCCACTGAAGCCAAGGGTCCTGACACGGAGAGCTAAGGACTCTAACGCCCACATTTTGAACTATAACATCAGAATGGGGCTGAAGAGTTGAAGGGAGCAATTAAGGGAAGAAGAGGTGAAGACGCATGGGCTGTGGACACTTGAGGATGGGAGCTGAGACAATGAAGACCATGACCCAAGGTCACCGGGTAAGTTTAGGAAAGTTGCTGGAGGTTAAACTGCTTAAAGCCTCAGCTTTCAGAGCTGTAGCTGTGGCTGCAAGGTTTCGGCACCCTTAGCCTCTACTTTAAGCACCTACAGCAATAAGCTCCAGTTTTGAAGCTTCTGATACTTGTGGCTTAATGGTGTAAACCCCTGGGAAGCAAGCACATCCTGTGGTTCCCTCTGGAGCCCAGGGCACTCAGTACTGTTCCTTAAAGAGCTGTGATGTTTATCTTAGAGAGAAAACACACTCCCAGCCAGTTGTTTGTGTCAACTTTAAATGTCATGTGACACTGATAAGGACCAAGTTTCTATCTTCAATCAGCACCTTCCGAGGAGGAGCTCCAGAGTTATACATTGAAATTCTTTAAAAAATAAATTTTATTATTTGTTGTATATGTGATGTCTCCCCCCTCCCCAATGTGTGTGAAAGAGTGTGCATACGTCGGTGCATGCATGTTATGGTTGTCCTGTGCAGGTCTGAGGTGTATGCGAGGTAGTCAGTTCACTCCTCCTATCTTGTGGGTCCTGGGAGAAGTGCCTTTAGCTGCTGAGCCATCCAGTGTACCCCCTAATCTAAATTCTGATAGGAAATTCTCACTTAGATACTGAATAAACATACTAACCTTTTCATACCCAAAGGACTTCTTATCTTCCTCAACTTACCAAGCTTTCCTCACAGTCTTTAACTTATCTGTTCACAGCAACTTGAATTTCTTCGTAAACTACTACTTAACTTTTTGAAGTTTCTATTATATATTGATTACTCTACTCTTTATAAAATTCATTACTTACAATATAGTAAGTGTTCAAATCACCCCATATTGAAAACATAGATATATAAAAGTCACATTATAAAGTAGATTTATTAGGCCGTGAGGTACATTATTCACAAATGGTATTACTTTGTATTTTTCAGTACTTGAGATGGAGCTCTTTGCAGTGTGAGTGCTGGACAATTGCCGTGTCACTGAGCTATATCCCTAAGCCCTTTATAAAATTAATTTTGAAAATTTGAGATATGGTCTCACTAAATTGACTGAACTAGATTTGTGTCATAGTTAGCTTCCTCTATGAGCTCGACACAGACCTTAAGTCACCCAGGGACTGAAGAGCTACCCAGATCAGATTGACCTGTGGCAGACTGTGTTTATTCTCAGCTGATGCAAAAGTCCCTAGGCCATTCTGGTAGTGTGACTGCCACAGTGTGCATGTACAGGTGAGAGAGCAACTTTGGACATCGTCTCTCATCTTTCTGTGTGTCTCTCCACAGTTTCCTCTGTTCTGCACTCCACGGGAGCTGGTCCATAGACCACCGCATCAGTCCTTTTTCCATGGAATAGGGTGTCAAGCTCAGGTAATCAGGTTTGCATGGCTGAACCATTTCCCATCTTTTCTCAAATGATTTAATGTGTTCATTACCTTTGGCCTCCTTCCTCAAAACATGTAAATTAACTGAATATTGCTTTTATTATTCATTATAATTTCTGTACTATAACCTTGTGTTTCCTCTGAAAGTTGGATTATGCCTCCTTTTTCTTAATGAGACACCACAAATCAGATTATTGATTAGCTTTTTTTCAATTTTTATATTGATTATGTCAGCCAAGTTCAGAAAAGCCAGAAGAAAATTACTTCCGTGCCAGAGACCTGTAGATCAAAAAAATGCATTCAATAAAACACTGGAAATTCCACATGCTGAAAGGATAGAAGTTTTATACTTTCTAAAAAAGTTAGAGTAAGTGCATTTAGGAAGAATTATTTCAGGCACTTACAATGGACATTTTTATGAGATATTGTTGATCAAGGTCTCTATCGAATGGTTTCATTTTCTCCAACACTTCTTTTATAGGTATTAAATAGCTATGATGATAATTGGAAGGCATTGCTGGATGGACAGAAACTTCACTCTATCATGGCCTGGCAGCTTTTTCAAAGAGCTCTGCACATGGAGACTCCTCCTTCTCTCCTTACTGAAGCTCCCTGTTCTCTACTTACCTTTTTTTGGATAATGTCCCTGGGCCTGGAGGGTTGACCTTATCTGAAAGCTGTCTCTAAATCAGGCTGATTTATCTTTAGCTTGATTCTTGGCTGATTCCTGTTTGAAGGCTCTCTTGCTCCACATGTGACATCAAAGGTTTGTGCTAGGAACCTTATGATAGGACTGTGCCAATTAATGACAGTTAGGGATTATCCCCAGGCTCCCTAGTCCTGTATATTCCTTATACTCTGAACGAATGTTGATCTGATTCACTAAAGTCAGTCTCCTGAAGGGCTGTCTCCATCATACCCGCATCCATCCTAACCCTGTTTCCCTCTGATCCCTCCACCCTTGTAGAACAATGCAGTCAGAGGTCCAAGGGAAGAAGTAGAGCCACAGAAAATTCTTATTTCATCGTGCCTGTCACAGTCAATGACGAATAGTTTATCGAGCTTTTATTGGTAAATATTAGTAAATATCACAACTTAATACTGAAGGAATAGATACAACAGTTGTTAAAAGTCTTGGGGCTGCCTGAGCAGTTTTCTTTTTGTGGAACAGTCCAATGTAAATAGAAAAATATGGAGTTATACACCAGGGACAACAAAGCCATCCCCAGCAACTTTTTACCTTTCTTCCCCTCTTTCCATCCCCTCCTCCACTTTTCTCTTCCTCTTCCCACTCACCCCTTTCTTGCTTATAATGCTGGTGTTTTTAATGCATGCTTTGTGGTCCCTTAAATTTCAGGTAGGATATGATCAGACACATTAAAAATAGCTTAGATTTTGTAATGTTTATTAGAGAATTGTAAGTGAAAAATATCAGAGGCAGTACATATCAAATACCAAGAAGTTAATAATCAAAGTAAGTGATATTACAGTTTTACTTGCTATGGGCTTACATCAACTAATACCTAAATATCACTCGTAAATGAATTCAAAAGCAATCACAAGCCAGTTAAGGGGTAGACTTACCTGCAGTTTAAGGTATTATGTGGTAGCTAGTTTCTTGTATTTTAGCCTTTATCTTTGGCTCCTATTATTAAGGCTAAGAAAGACTCATGTAATTGGGATTGATTCCTAGGTCGAATGTGTATTAAATACCCATTCTTATAGCTAATTATTAGGAACAAAAAACAAGCCTCTGGGTTCATATATATAAATCTAACAACATACATCAATTTATCTTTCTGTATAAGACAAATATGCTATCCTCTTGCTTTTAATTTTGCATTTAAATAATATCAAATACTTTTTTCTTACCCTTCATTCTAAGTAAAACTTAAGATACTCTGTGATCATATTATGTAAGCGTGAAGGTTGGCATACACTTATTAACATTGCAAACTATACAGCTCTATCTGTCCTCAGCATATCTAATGCCGTCTGTCCTCAGCATATCTAATGCCGTCTGTCCTCAGCATATCTAATGCCATGGAACAAGGAAGAAGGAGGTAAGTGCCCTGCATTATTTCAGGAGCACTCCTCTGTGCTCTGCTGATTGAGTAGATGAAATCCTCTCACATAAAATGCTTTGTGACCATTAAGTTCATTACATTTATTTACTTCGTCTCTCTCTCTCTCTCTCTCTCTCTCTCTCTCTCTCTCTCTCTCTCTCTCTCTCGTTCAGAAGTCAATTGTTTCCTTCCTTCTAGAGATAGGATTATGTTCTAAGGCTTGGTATCCTGCAAGTGCCTTTGTGCACAGAGTCACCCTGCCAGCCTCCTACATATATTATCTTGTAGCTGTGTCTTACATAGCTGAGACAAAACACATGACAACATTTAAGTAATAATCACATATTACTTTTATTGATGAGTTCGTATACACTTTAAGTTTTTCAATAATATGTTACAAATATCTGTTTGAGCCCCCTTATTGTTTCTGATCTCTAATTTTAAAAAGATAATATATAAATATAAATTTATTGGGAGAATAATGTAAAATAATATTCCCAGACTTTACGTAAAGTCCAAAGCAAATGCTAATGTATAACAAATAAATGTTATTATTTAATTTGTAGTTATAATTATATGTTATATATTTAATGTATACTTTAATAAACATAAATATATGATTAACTTTTAATTCAAATAGGATTTTTTGCTCCCTTTGATTCTATGTGTGTTGAACTACGTAAAATGATTTAGAAAACTAAACATTTCTTGAATTGCCTGACTAGATATGTATAGATTTTAAAAGGCGCATCTTGTCTTTTTTTAAGTGATAATTTCTTAATCGTTTCAAAGAAAGATACTTTTCCATATTTACTACATTGATTCAACATTTAGGAGAATACATGAAATAATCAAAAAGAAATAAAATAAACTTTGTAATAATCCAGCTCAATGCAGTAGCACAGCAAGGACACCCATTTTTGCTTTATTTTCCCCTAAAATTTGGTCAAATTAAATATTTACTAGCCCTTTTCTCCTAGCTCCATAAAGCTATCATTTCCCTTATTCCATGTGGCATATTGTGATACACAAAGGCAAAACATAAATGTAGGTGGGAAATATAATAAACTTTAAATTGAAAATTCTGTTGCAAAATGTTATTTTTAATATCTGAACAAAATCATAAAGCTGCAGAAAATCAATACTAACCTTTTCTAAGTTCTGAAATTTATTACCAGTATTAATTAAATTCCTTATGCTCTGGGCAAACTTTTCCACTGTATAAACCCAGAGGGAGGTGACTGAGCACAGGTGTTTGAGGACTGACTGAGGGTCAGGAACCTGCTTTTGGTGCACGACGCCTGCAGACTTGCCGTGCTTCTGGTTTCTACAACCATAGATAGATAACAAATTTATATTCTCCAGAGAGTGGACCAATGTTAGAGAAAAAAAGAAGGTAGGAAAGAAGGAAGAATGGGTATGGAATTAGTTCTACATATCATGTGCTAATGCTTCTGGTGTTTCTCCAGTCAACCACTGCAGTTGTGTATTCTGGAAACGCTATTTAATGTTTGCCTTTTCAAGTCAGGCTTTCACTCAAACTGTAAGTAGGTTAATAGTAGTTAATCGTGTGCTGAGAGGACATTTATAATGATGTACTCATCTGCTTATGTAATGTGTATATAACCTGCTTAGAATTAACTGACTTCTAAGAAAAGCATTGTAATCAATTTTACTATACTTTGTACGTTCCGTATAATTAACTCCTGTGAGTTCTGCTGAATGCACAGCCTCCACTGTGCCACGTTCCCACTTTTCCTGTGTTTCCCTTTCACGTCACTGGTTCCGAGCACTGTGTGTGTGTGTGTGTGTGTGTGTGTGTGTGTGTGTGTGTGTGTGTGAAATAAGGTTACCAGGTCTAAGACCATTCTTTGTAAACAGTGAAATTTTGAAAGCAACATGTGGATAGAGCATAATAATATTTAATTGTGGCTTTGTGCACTCTTCTAAATCAGTAAGGCAAGACAAATAATTTTCTTCCTTATGAGACTCCTGCAAAAGATTAACACAGGAATTCTTTATTTCTTTTTTATTACTGTATTTTCTTTTCTGTTATAAAGTGGATGACCTTTGTTCACCTCCAGTTTTTAGATTAGATTTCTTTAGATTATTACAGGATAGATCAATGCTCTTCTGAATAGACCTGGCACACTTTTGGATAAGTGATACTATGTGTAGATTTTTCTTGTTTTATATGGCACCCTCACAGTCTAGATACTTGCTTCTTGATCCTTGAATATTTCACCCAGGGAGCTGATGAGGAGACCTCATCATGTGTGCCAGGAGACCTCACCATGTCCTATAAAGGTCCCTCTTTTGGGGGCGGAGGATTATTTGGCTTATTCTTACATATCACTGCTCATAACTGAAGTTAGGACAACTCAAACAGGGCAGGGAACTGGAGGTAGGAGCTGATTGAGAGGCCATGGAGGAGTGATGCTTATGGGCTTTCTCCCAATTACGTGCTCAGATCAAGGCCCTTCTTAATTAATACATTTTTTTTTGGATAATCAGTAGTTATGACATGTTGCCACTTTTGATTCATTTCTTCTAATAATTCATGATATGTGTATTTTTCTCAAATAATACAAAGTGACATATTTAGTGGGTTTTAAGTAGTAGTTGATTTGCACAAAGTATTTGTTATTCATTCGCTTATTCGTATATATATATATATATATATATATATATATATATATATGTTCAATTATTCAAAATGTATTATGTATCTAATCGTCATGGGGAGTTTAAGATTGAGGCGTTAAAGAAAACAGAAGGGGAGAAAAAGCGCCATTCTCAGCCAGTATTCACAAAAACACAGGCACAAGGAATTTATTGTTATTCAGAGAAACATTTCTTTTTTCCCAGGATCTTTACTGCTATGCAGACCAGCTGTCCTAGAAGCCATTTCCCCTTGGTGATAAAAGAGGAACATAAAAATATTCATGGCTCCACTCATTTAAAAAATTTATGGAGTGCCTCATATTTCAAGCATGGTGCTTGGCATTTGGAGGATTATTAATGAATGAAACTCATTAATTACTACTGTTAGAAGTTTTCCTATACCTCTGAGGAACTGTGAAGTAGAAAATAACATTTCCAAACCTGGTGTGGTGGTGTACTCCTGTACCCCAAGGCTGTGGGAGGATGAGATGGTCAAGGGTAGCCTCCCTTAAGTAACCCACTTCGGGCCAGTATTGCCTATATGTGACATGGTCACAAGGTTAAAAAGAGAAGAAAAATCAAACATTATTTACAAGTAGGAAAGTTTAAATTCACTCACTGATACAAAATATAGCCACACAAAATTTCCTAGCCAATATCTATAGGAATTATGCCATATTGAAAACAATTTCTGCTTGTGAGTGTCTGAACATCTTTGTTCCTTGTGCTTCATGTTAATGTCATTCTCCTCTACAAATTTTATCCATTTTAATCTCATGACAACTTAGTACTTTAGTACAGAAACATTCTGAACACAGTGAATTTTGTATTTGATTTGTCTTCTTTGTTGGAATAATTCACATTTGGCACTGATAACATCTCTAAGCCTAGTTCCAGACCTGTGACCCATAAACCTTCATTGTATTTCACACCTTTGCAGAGTAAACTAATTTGTTCCCTTTGCAGCTTTCCAAGGGATCCACCCTGCCTGTGGCCATCTCCACATCCACATGATTAGGTCCAGATCATAGACCTTCAAACCTGCTTTGTTCAAGAGCCACCTGTGAGAAATGAGGAATTTTTTCCTCTCCCATCTTTCTCTTTACCTGCTGCCATGCTGTGATCTATGGCTTAGAAGCCATCTTTGCCTGGACCAGTTAAAGAGCTCATCTACCAGCTTTACCAGGTCCAGCTCAAGTCTCAGAGTTCTTGCAGTGGCCCAGCCTAAGAAAAACAGATTAACACATACACATATAATCAAAGAAGGAAGTCTAAAACAAGGCCATGTAAAACTTCAAAAACAATATCAACATGAGTGGCCAAAACAACATGTCTTGCATAAAATTTGCTAGTCCTATAGAAGTGATAGGTAAATACTGAGACACAGAATTTAAAAGACTAATCATTAACTGTACCAAATGTAAGTGTAATGAAGGTATGAATAAACACTTCATTAAACTCTAAGACAACAAATGACAAATTGATGTCCATTAAAATACAAACACACTGCTGAATGGAACTAAGAGGAATTTGAAAACTGATTTAATAAAGAGATAGAAATATTTAAATGGTGCTGAGATTGAAAAATTCAACCCAGTTAGAACGCAAACCAGCAAAACCAAAACCCAACAAAATTACTGCAATTTATACACATCTTTCAATAACAACATTAAATATTTTTGTTTTGTTTTTATGTAAATACTTTCATACAATATATACTGTCCATGTTCTCCTCCTTCCTCTCAGATCTGTCCTCACCCACTCAAACACCCTTTATTCTCTCTCCTTAGAAAGCTAGAGACAAACAAGCCAAACACACACACACACACACACACACACACACACACACACAAGCATGCGAGCACGCATGCACGCACACACACACGAGCACACTGCACAGGCGCACACAACTTCTCAACCTTGCCAATCACCCAAAGAAAAGCTTAAGGAACATTCTTATTTAAGAAAACTATTAGTTTTCCTGTTATTGAAACAGATTTTTTTCTCTCACGTTTATCCTCAATACAGTTTCTCCTCTCTATTCCTCCAGCTCCTTCCAGCCTCCCTTCCCATCCAAATTCATCCCATTACTGACTCTCGCTAGAAAACAAGCTATTATGATATAACAATAAAATAAAATGAGACAAAACAAAAACTAGCATGTTGGAATAGGCCAAACAAAAGGAAAAGATCCCAAGAGAAGGTATAAGAAAAAAAGGTTCACACACTCAAGAATTCCATAAAAACACTAAACTGTAAGCTATAATGTATGATATTATTTTGTGTGTGTTGTGACAAGTAAAGCTTTCCTGGTGATCAGAGTGCAGAGCAAGTGACTAGTTAACCACAGAGGCCAGACAATGGTGGAAAACATCTTTAATCCTAGCAGTTGGGAGGAAATAGCAGGAAGATGTGTTCAAGGCCACTCTGGGCTACATAAGATTGAATCAGTCTAAAATAGAAGCAGCCAAGCAGTGGTGGCTCACACTTGTAATCACAGCCCTTGTGAGGCTCACAGCCATAATCCCAGCACCAGGAAAATGGAGATAAGATCTTGAGCCCCACTGTCAAAGGCTATGGAGAGGCAAGATGTTTCTGGTGGCTTCTCTGATTCTCTGACCTTTCTGGTTACTATCCCAATATTTGACTCCTTGTTTTCACTGATAAGACTAGTTGGGATCACATTTCACCATAATAAGTATGGCAAAGAATCTATAGGATAAGAAGAGAGAAGAAAAAATATATATAAATTAAAAATAAGAAGAAAATTTTAAAAAGTAATAAAGGAAGAGCCCTGGCAAAACAGACATGAAACCAGAAACCTTCAGAGATGCAAATGAGTTTATTTTCCATTGAAAGTGTACTGCTGGGCATGCAGCCCACTCTTAAAAGTAGGTATTTTTCCTGTGAGACTACCTAGAAGGAAACTAAATTTTCATTTGCAAGTGTTTATTTATTGAAGATAACTTCTGAATAGAGACAGAAATATGCATCTGCTTTCCCTCCCAGCTCTATGATCCCATCTAGGGCAGACCCATGGCTGCCCAGTGCACACTGCCTCCATCTCTGTGATCCTATGTGTACCTTGATCATGTTGGTTTACAGGGGCTTTTTTTTGAAATATCCCTTGACCCTTCTTTCCATCTCTTGTTACCAACTGAAGCTTCCATTACCAAAAATAGATTACAACTAATTGAATTGTTGGTGAAAGGGTGCCTGTGGGATCCCCAATGTAGCTTTTGCTAAATTTAGAGGTTTCTCTTGACACATTAGCATTAATGTTTCATTGCTGTAGACAATACCTAAACAAACAACTCATTGACCTTGGAGATGTGGAGCCAGTGCCTACACAGAGCCTTCACCCAGTGCTGGTTTAATCTCACCAATTGAGAATAAGACCATTACCACAATTTAAAGCTAAATTTGAAGCAAGATTTATTTAAATATTGGCTGATATCTTGTCAGGTCTGTCTCTGTAGTCCCAGAAAATGGTCTGTAGTCATGTTTTGCAGGGCGCTAAAAGGGCAAATCCCATAATTTATCAGAGGCAAGCATACATCCTGGCATATTTTCTGACTACATACTTCCCACTCACATGTGATTAAGCACATACAGGATAAACAAGAACATATTCTTAACTGTCATAAATGCAAACAGAAAATTTGCAAGTTATATTTTTCATGTTTTTTTCTCACATTAGTGTGCTTGATACAGGAATGTTCTCTATATGCTACCAAAGGAGAAATGTCAGCACCAGGCCCAGCCACAAGCCCTTTGATCTACAATGCTGTCCTGCCTGTGTGGGATGCTAGTGCAGTGGTACCACAAAGTTGATTCAAATTAAGGATGATTTCACAAGACAAAACTCATACTCAACACTCACTGCTTGGGTGATTAAGAACCTGAAACTGGATAGCCTGGGGACCTGAGGAAAAGCAAATATTGTACTAACAAAATTAAATTCTATTTCAAAATCAGCAATAAAATTACTCCTGATGACACTCTGCTGTACTCATATCAATTCCTGGCTCAACCATCATCAGAGAAACTTCCTTCTCCTTCTGCAGCAGATGGAACAAACACAGAGATTCACAGCCAGACATTGTGCGAAAAATGATAGACCTTGCAACTCAAAGCCCTAAATGAGATGTCTCCATTAAATCCCTCCTTTCAGGGTTCAGGGACCCCTGCTGAAGAATCATACTATTTTATCAAAAGTTATAAATATATTATCTCATAATTGTCATGAGTAATAAGAAAAATTATGCTTTTAAGGAGAGCTGTCAATTATTGTTGAAAGAGCTGTCAAATTCCCTGCCCTGTGCCATATATGCCGGTGTGTGTGTATGTGTGTGTGTGTATGTGTGCGCATCTGTGTATTTATTATATTTTATATTGAAAACATATTTTTAATTAAATGTATTCTGATTATAATTTTCCTCCCCAGCTCCTATGAGATCTTTCCCAGCTCTCTTCCCATTCATTCCCTTTCTGTTATAAACAAAAAAAAAAACTAGCATCTAAAGCATAAGAATAAAATAAAACAAACAAACTCTATAGGACAAAACAAACCAACAAAAAAGAAGAGAAATATTCAAAGAAAAGGCACAAGAGACACACAGACCCAGAGATACACACATTAAACACAGAAATCCCCCAAACACAAAGTACCAGAAACCATAGTATCATAGTATACACATGAAGAAACTATAAGAAAAAAAAACCAAGAAAATAATTTTGTGACAGAGTAGTATTAGGAAACTCCAAAGATACTATTGAGTTCATTTCCTGTTGGCTCTCTATAGCTAGACATGGAGCATTCCCTTAAGGGTGATCTGTATTAGACTTCATTGAATAAAACTAATTTTTATCTCTAAGTTGTCACTTAGAGATGGACTCTGTATTAGGCATGGGAGCTGTGCCCACTTCTCTCAGAGCTGGGAACCCATCTCTGGCAGACCTGTGCAAGCCACGCTGCCACAAACTCAGTGAATTCATCTATGCATTGTTCCTTCTGTGTTTAGAAGGTCTTGTTTCCTTGGAGTCCTCCTCATCCTCTGGCTCTTACAATCTTTCTGACTCTTCTGCAGTGCTCTTTAGCTTTGAAGGAAGAGGGTATTGGAGTTATTCTATTCAGGGCTGAGTATTCCAAATTCTCTGATTCTCTGCCTGTGGGCTCTCTCTGTTCCCTTATGCTGCATGAAGAAGCTTCTCTGACTATGGTTGAGTAAGGCACTGATCTATGCATATAGTAAATGTCATTCACTGTCACTTTACTGTTTTGTTCCTTTAGAAGAACAGTAGTGTTTGTGTATCACTTACATGCTGGGCTATCTATTCTCAGGGTCATGACCACCCTAGTAATGTAGGATGGTTTGCATCTCAGAGAGTAGACCTTAAATGTAGTCAGATACTAATTAGTTATTCCTACAAGCTCTGTGTGACTATTTTCTTAGCTCATACTACAGAAAGGTCATCAATCTAGATTGAAGAGTGGTTGGTGTTTACCTTTCTCTTTTGATACCATGCAGTTTGTTGAGAGTAAACTGTAGGTAGTCTTGGCAATAGCATAGGGTTATTTTTTGTTGTTTTGTTTGTTTGTTTTTGTTGTTGTTCTATGGTGCCCCTTTGGCAAACAGCTTGATTAGGTGTAACTCATTCCTGGTACTGGGGGTGTCATTGGGAGACTAGAGATGTCCAGTTGGCACTCTGCTTCCTCTGTTATTTGTGGGTTTCATTCAGATTGTCTTTATAACTACGTATGTTTTAGGAAGCTTCTACTGGAATAGTTTTCTATATAACACTGAAAATGGGCCTTCGTTTTGGCTGTCCCTCATCATATCCCTCTCTCCTCTCCCTTCTTCCTACCTTTGCCCATCTGATACAATCATTCTAGTCCTACCACCCCTTGTCCACATCTGCTCTATTTCCTATTCCTAAGGAGGTCCATTCCTCCACTCTGGTTCCTTTCTCTATGTTTTTTCTTTCTGTTGTTATACAGATTGTAGCTTCCTTGTCAAATATTTCATAGCTAACATTCACATATAATGAATACAGGCTGCACGTTTTTGTGGGTCTGGATTACCACACTCAGGATGATGTTTTTCTAGTTCCATCTTTCTGTGGATCTCATAATTTCATCTTTTTGAGGCTGGGTAATATTCTGTTGCGGAAATGAACCACATCTTATTTTTCCTTTCGTCTATTGACGGACATATAGAATGTTTCTAATTTCTGGCTATTATGAATAGAGCAGCATTGAAGATGGTTGAGCAAGTTTCTTTGTAGTAGGATAAAGTAAATATTGGGTATATGCCTGAGAATGGTATAGCTGAATCTTGAAATAATTCTACTCCTTCATTTCTGAGGACCCGCCACAGTGACTTTACAGTGGCTATAAAATCTGTCCTCCTACCAGCAATAGACAAGTGCTCACTGCGCTCCTCACCAGCATCAGCTCTTGCTTACCTTACTGACCTGAGCCAGTCTGACTGTTACTGAGTTGAAATAGCAAAGTATTTTTGATTTGAATTTTCTTAATGGCCAAGAGTATTGGACATTTTTTTCTTGGCTATTTGGCGTTCCCCTTTTGATAATTTTCTTTATATATGGACTCCATTTTTAATTGGTTTGTCTCATGTTCAAAGTGTGAGTTCTTCATATCTTCTCAATATTAGTCGTCTGCTGGATGTGTAGTTGTTAAAAATCTCATTCTGTAGCTTGCAGCTTTGTCTGTAAAGAGCATTGTCTAATATCTGATTTTGTAAAAAAGTGTCTTCACTATCTTTATTTAGTAAAATGCTGGCTACAGTGTATTGTACTCAATCTTTATTATTTTAAGGTATGTTCAGCTTCTTCTCAGAGTTTTATGTCATGAAAGCATTATGAAAACTGACAAATGACTTTTCTGCATCTACAGAGATGATCACTTGATTTGTGTTAAGTTTATCATATATTGCATCACATTAATTTGCACAGGCAAAACCTCATTTTTCATGATGTATAGTTTTCTTAATGTGCCCCTTGGATTCAGTTTATAAGAATTTTGTTAGAATTTTTTTGTATCTAAGTTCATTAGAAAAAGTGTTCTGTCTTTTTTTTTTTTTTTTAATCCAGTTTTATGTCAGGAAAGTACTGGCCTCATAGTACTGAATAGTATTGTGATAATGCTGTCTTCATAGAGCGAATTTGCTGTCTTCCTAGAGTGAATATTTTATCTTCTATTTCAGTCTATAAAACAATTTGAGAAGTGCTGGTATTAGCTCTTCCTTAACAATATTGTGGGGACTTAATAAAAGCTCCAGAAGTTTAGGAGATCTAACCACAGTCAGTCTAGGAGGATCAGAGAGTGGTGATTCAAACCTTTAATCCCAGCACAGGGAGTATCCTGACAATGGTGACCTATGCACTTAATCCCAACTGAGTTCAAGGTCACTTTAGATTACAGAAGGTTTTCCAGGTTCCTAGACAGGCAGTTGTAGGGCCATGCCTTAACTTTTCAAGAGAGTATTTAAGGCTTGAGGCAGGCATAGAGGAGGAGGAAGCCAAGGGAAGCCAGGCTGAGGAAGCTGGAAGACAGCTGGGTAAGATCTGACTGTGGTGTTTATTTTCTCTAATATCTCCGACTTTCTCAGAGATCTATCCCTGAGTCTCATTTATTTGTGCAATACACTTTGATAGAATTCAGCAGTCAATCCACTTGGTCTTGGGATCGGATTTGTTGGGGGTGTGGGTCATCTTGATTACCGCTTTGATCTCACTGTTTATTTGTTGTTTATATCTTTTGGCTTGTGTCTGTGTGTTGTTGATGATAGAACCCAGGGCATTGCACATGCTGGCAATCTATCTGTCTTGTCTAAAGAATCTCAAGTTGCAGATCTTGCTCCTCACTAATAAACTCAAAAACTTGTCTGAAACTTTTAAAGATAGAAATCATACTCTAAAATAAACATCTCCATAAATGGTTTGGGATCTTGGAAAAGGTAAGTTGTTCATGATCTATGATCTCCTTCATTATCTACCTTCTCTGTAATCCTGTAAGAATAAAAAACCAAACATCCATAAAAATTAATTGTTTTTAAATATTTTAGAGAGATTTTTGAAGTCCAAAGAACTATATAACAAAATCCCTGTACTCATAACTAACCTCTGTAGTCAACAACCTTTGCCAGTCATGTAAGGACTTTCATTTAGTGACACAGCTTTGAAATTAGTCTTGACAATGTACTGCAAAGTTTGCACTCATATGTAAAAAAGGACTTAGAATTTTAGTTTGATAGTAAAAAAAATCCTAGCTTATGGTTTCTTAAGGTGTTAAAGCAAATGATGTGCCATTTTCCCCAAATACAATAAAATACAATTTCTTTTCTTCTGCTGGAGAAAAAGAAACCAACGAACTCTGTGTACTCTTTTAAAAATATGAGGATTTCACATTTAATAAACTTTTTCTGTCATAATATTTTCATTAAAATTTTTAAATTAAATGCATAGGACATTTAATATCCATAAGTAATATTCTGATTTATTTATTTTCTATCTGTAAAATCTTATTTACTGTGAAATGTTATTTGTTTTTAATTTCAGCAAATCTTTGGCTGACAAAATATTTTAACTGTATATCTGAAAAATATAATTATGATAATGAATGATATTTAGACATTGTATAGGAAACAGCTAAACATTTAAATTTGTTATTATATTTCTCCAGAAAAATACTGATGGAATTCATCTATCTAGCAGCCACAGATAAACTAAAATTAACTTTGACTGAAAGCTATACTACTATATTGTCATATTTAAAATGTGACTCCCATAATCTTATTTTTTTTACTGTCTGCTTTCATATTTCTGATTTAGGAACTATGTTCATGCCTCCTAAATTAAAATGTAGTTCCTTCTCTGTCTTCATTATTGTTTATATACCTCAAAACCTATTAGGCAAAATAAGAGTATTTGGTTACAAGACTTAGGGTTTTATGTTCACCTACAAAGGTACTGGAAACAATAACTTATAAAAGTATGAATATTTATGAAATAATGTTGGAAGATCCTATTTTTAGTGATCCATTTAAATCACTGCTTTCAGGATTAGGAAAATTTTCTTACACTTAAGAAATTAAAAATACTATGGGAAAAGAGATTTCTCTCTTAAGGGTCAGGAGGACCTGCTGATCTTTCAGAGGACCTGAGTTTGGTTCACAATACTCACATTGGACAGCTCACAGCCACCTGTTATTCCAGTTTCAGAACATTCAATGTCCATTTTTGGCCTTTTGAGTGCCCATGTTGACATGCTCACAAGTACATATACAAATCCACAAATATAGAGACAGATGCATATACATACAAAAAGAAATCTTTTTGAAAGAAATTATAAGTACTAAATGACTTTTCTGAAACATTGAATTCAAACAACAACCAAATAGCTATTATAGTCTATTGGAATAAAGAGCTTTTAATTACTCCTTAATTATACCACCTCTAATGCTCGAAATTTCACATTAATAAATAATTTGAAATAGATTAAGCTGGATGGGATGATAAATTCTTATTATCCCAGAATATAAGAGATGTAGAGTGAATAGTCATTGGAGAAACTGGACTCAGCAGAATACATGGCAAGGTCTTTTCTCAAAAACCTCAAATAAATAAACATTAAATTTTAGGAAGGATGACTTTTATGTTGAAATAATTTTCTTATTTTAACTTAGCACAACTGAATTTGTGCACTATCTTTGTTTCTTTTCTATTTGCTGTAACCAATAATTTGACACAAACAATTTTAGAACAAAATTGGCTCACAATTCTGTTACCAACCATAACTGCACAGATGGCTCACAATTCTACTACAGACCATCACTACATTGGTTCAAGGCGGCAGGAATTTGAAACACCTGGTCAACCACAGCTACGATTAGAAGCAGCATTCTAAACTGAGACTCATCACACAGATGACACTAGTTAAACTATAGGACATTAAACAAATTCCAAACTAGTAAACAGGAGAAAACGAATTGTAGTGGTAGGAAATCTGGTAAGGGAAGGAGGGAAATAGGAGGTTGATGGGGAGAGAGTAACCATAAGGTACAATGTATATGTATAAAATTATGAAAGAATAAAGTTTATTGATAAAATTAAAAAAATATAAAGCTTTAGGGAAAGTGTAAGTGCCTTTCTTATCGGGCCAAAGTCACTTGATGTGACCATGAGGAGTGAAACCAGGGTTAGGACTGAGGGACAACAGTAAGACTGAGATGATGACATTTTTTATTGAGACCAATCACATTTTCTAGACCCTTTACAGAAACAGAAATTGCCAGGATTAACATCTGAGGTTGCCAGGATACAGTGAAGTTTGCAAGCCATACAAGGTACACAAGATTAGTGTCTAAGACAAATCATCCTATCAAGCCTTCACTCTTCCTTGACTTCTAAGGGAACCCATGCTTAAGGGAGTGCATCAGTCTTTCAGGAACTGAAATTGCATATTGTTCCTCAACAGCTATGGAATATAACCCAGAAAACCTATATTGAGTGCCTCTCAAGGCAACTAGGCCAGGCCAACTTTACGGTTACATGAAGAAAGTAAATTAAATGTTTCTAGTCATAGGAGGTTGTGGTGATAAACATCTAATAAAATTGGTGTGGAATTAACAGAGAGTCAATTGCCAAGTCAAACCAGAAAGGCACAAATTTGAAAAAGAAGCTGGTAGGCACTACAAATGGCTGAGGTCACTACATGGCTGGCTATGTTTTCTGTTTGAATCTGTTTGAAGTTATCTTCCAGCCTTAGGCAGAGCCTGACACACATGTTTTTGTTTGGTTGGTTGGTTGGTTGGGTTTTTTGTTTTGGTTTTTTTTTTTCTTTTTTTTTCCTGGACCCCTCCTTGGATTGCTACCCATCAGGTAGCTGCCCCACTTACAGCCATCTTAATTGTCATTGAAAATTTTGGTAAGTAAATTGTTTAAGACAGAGAAAGATTTTTCCCCCACATTAAAAATGGGAAACAGTGGTATGATGGAAGGTGACTGGTGTTTGTTTGGTATTACTCTAGCTGGTTTGAAACTGGAACCAGTAAAGGAGAAGATAAATAATGTAGATGGACTATCATAATGTCTATTATGAATAATATTGATTTGATTAGTTCTGTTTTATTATTAAAAAATCAGTTAATGTGAGTGCCAAGATGAAAGTATTAGAAAAGCTAATTAAAAGAGAACATAGAAATATTTAGATGCAGATGGAGGAATTTAAAGGATCAATCTCAACATTGTCTGATAAGATTACAAGGAAACAGCCCAAGTCTTTCAAACAGCCAACCTTAGTATGTTCAGTAATCTTATAGAAATTGCCAAATGATAGAAACTATGCAGAGGTTGAATGGACTCTGGTACAAATGATATATTTAAGGAGTTTCAAGGAAACAATAGTCATTTACTTATGATATGTACTCACCATTTGTAAAACAAATCTTAAATTCTTGGTCAACCTGTAATCAAATTATGCCTAAAGAGTGGACAGATATGGCAATGGCTGACTTGGGCCATAGTTACAGTGGAAGACCTGGTGGAAGAAGGAAGCTAAAATGATAGAACAAAGAAGCACAAGTATAGGCATAGAAATATCACAAGACCAACTTCTTTTTTGGAAGGGAGATTATGCTAATGTAGAATGTTGCAATACGCTTTCTTGGTCCCCATCCGGCCAGAGGTCCAGAGCCTCAGACCTGCAGTCAGTCCCAGACCACTTAGCCGCCCACCACTGCTTAGGCTTCAAAAATGACTCAGACACTTATATTAACTTCATGCTGTTTGGCCTATGGCTTAGGCACATTGCTAGATTGCTCCTCCATCTTACCCATTTCCATTAAACTGTCTGCCATGTGGCCTGTGGCTCACCTGTATTCCTTACATGTTTCTTATTTGGTTGTCTGGCTTGATCTGATCTGACTCTGCCCTCCTTCTCCTAACTATTCTGATTCCCCTCCTACTTCTTCTGTGGTGCCTACCACGGCCAAAACAGTCCTTTATTTAAAGACTGATATGCGCAGCATACAGAAAGACATTCTCACATCAGTAGAAAGGCAATCTTTATATGATTAACATACCCTGGATTTATACCATATGGCAACCTTGAAGGCATAAGATAGAATTGAAGAAAGAGGAAAAAAAAATTAAATCCTTTACAAAAGTGATTCAAGGGCCAAAGAAACCTTTACACATAAAAAAAAAAAAAAAAAAACAAACAAACAAAAAAACAAAATATACAAAGATTGACTGCTGTGGTAAATAGAGTGGTACCAGAAGCTAGGCAAATAATAATTGGATCTCTGGCTCTTGAAATGGTTAACTCACACTACAAAAAGATAATTATACAGTAAAGGCAAGGTCAACACCCTTGCAGGTTTAGATTTGTAATACAATTAATCTGGAATCTTATAACTATGACAGTAACTGGGTAGGAGAGGTTAATTCCAGAGATTTAAAAAAAAAATCAATATCAAATGTTACAACTGTGGGAAACAAAGTCATGTAGAAAGGAGCTGTAAACAAGACATTTCTAGAAACATTGTCATTGCTAAAACACAATAACCCCAACAGATAGCCACTCTCTTCTGGGGTGTGCAGAAGGTGTAGCAAAGGCATTGGACTAACGAGTGCAGGTAAACAACAGACAGGCCAGGTTACTTTTTTGTCTTTGTGAAATACCACGAGGGGCTTTTGAAGGCCCCTGTATCGATTCTAGTTCAGTCTCATCCTGTCATAATGGAGTGAAGGCCTTCCCTGAGCAATTAAAAAACTGAAAGCCTATTCTAAAAAACCACACTTCTCTGAGCAATGAAGCAGCTATAGAAAAGAGAACAAAAAATCACAAAACTCATAAAACAAATATACTTGACAAATTATATGAAGGAACAAAGGCCAAAATTAAAAATACAAATAAATGATGTTGTCATTGAAGGTTTGGTCAACATCGATGAATATAACAATAATTTCACCAAAGTATTGGCATCCAAATTGGCCCCTTCAGGAGATAAATGTTCAGATTTTGGGAACTGGAACTTTATCCCAGGTAAAACAGAGTGCATGGTGGTTCAAATGTACAGGATCAAAAGGACAGAGATGAAAATTAAAGCCATATGTGGCTAACAATGCTATGATTTATGGGGACTGAAACTTATTACAATAGAATACTTAGATTATCATTCCTCCAGTCTTAGTAATGAACTGAAACTAACATATATTTCTGGGAAAAATATTATAAGGTATTATGAGAAAGAGTCACCAAGATTTAGGTTGTATGAAAACAAAGCAGAACAGCTGCTGATATTTCAAAGGTACCAGCAGCTCTACCTTTACAGTGGTTAACAAATGACCCTATATGGATTCAGCAATGGCATTTAACAAAAGAGAAATTGCAGGCCTTAGAACAGCTGGTACAGGAGCAATTAAATGCTCACCATATTGAAAACTCAACTAGCCCTTGGAATTCTCCTGTATTTGTTATCAGAAATAAATCTGGAAAATGGAGAATGTTTACAGATCTAAGATCAGTTAACAAGGTGAGTCAGCCAATGGGCTCTCTACAATATGGAATTCATTTGGTTTCTCTCTTACCTCTAATGGCCTCTTGTAGTTATTGACTTAAAAGACTTACTTTTACTATATCACTACAAGAACAGGACAAGGAAAAAATTGGCTTTACTGAGCCCACTTACGATAATTCTTGACCTATAAAAATATATGAATGGAGGGTTATTCCACAGGGAATGCTAAATAGCCCCACTCTGTGCCAAATTTTGTATGACAGCTATTAGAAGGAATATATAAGCAATTTCCACAGTCTATTATTTACCACTACATGAATGATATTGTATTGGCTGACTTAAATATAGATACATTAGAAAGAATGTTTAAAGAAGTGAAATAAATTTTGTCTGCTTGGGGATTACAAGCTGCTCCTGAGAAAAATATAAAGGTTCTATTAATTATTTAGCATACAAACTATTTCAACAAAAAATTAGACACCCAAATGGTGCAAATCAAGAGAGATAGATTGAAGACACTTAATGATTTCCCAAGATTGCTAGGAGACATTTCCAATATATGGTCCATTACTGGGATAAAAAATATTGAACTAGGTAATTTGTTCAATACCTTATAGGGTTATAAGGACATGGGTAATCCAAGAAAATTATCAGCTGAAGCTGGGTGAATATTAGCTTTATTTGGAAATGAAATTACAAAATGCACATGTAGATCACGTAGGTCTAGACCTTAATAGCATTCTGGTTATTTTACTCTCTAAGAATTCTCCTTCAGGAAATTTTAATGCAAAAGGGAAAATAATATATTGGAATGGTTATTCCAAACATTTAATCTAAGTAAAAAATTTAAAGACATATGTAGGAAACATTTCTGATTTTATTTTTAAATGAAAATTAAGACTTTGTCAATTGACAGGAAATGGACCCAGCAGAAATTAAAGTACCTTTTACTAATGAAGAAACTGACTAATTATAGGCAGAATGTGAATCTTAGCAAAGAGTTTGCAGTAAGTTTTTAGGAGAGATTATCAACTGATATTGTCAAAGGAAAAGAATTCAATTTATAAAGGAAACTAACCAGATTCTTCCTCATGTTGTACAGAGACCACCAATTTCCGGATCTCCTACAGTTTATACTGATGCAAATAAATTAGGAAAGGCAGATTACAAATCAGAAAATGTAAGTAAAGTGTCTCAAAGCCCTTAAAATTCCGTTTAATAGTCTGAATTATATGCTTTTAATCATTTTTTAAAGAATCTCTTAACATAGTGACTGACTCTCAGTATGCAGAAAGAGTTGTTTGACACATTGAAACTGCTGACTTTTTTCCTGGTGAGTCAGAATTAACTTCATTATTTATTCTGTTATGAGGAATAATCAGGATAGAAATCACCCTTTCTATATAAAATATATCTGATTCCATATAGAACTGCTAGGCCCTCTAGCACAAGATAATCACAAAGTTGATAAATTATTAATTGTAAATGTCCTAGAGGTGTCAGAGTTTCATTAAAAAAATAACATCAATAGCAAAGGTTTAAAAAATAATTTCTCTATCACTTGACAACAAGCCGAAGAAATTATATATAAAAAAGTCCATATATATATATGGACTTCTATAACCAAACTTTATTACCAGCAAAAAGCAATCCTAAGGTGTACATAAAAATGAAATTTGGCAGATGTATATGTTTTATTTTATAGAATTTGGAAAATTAAAATATGTACATCATATAATAGATATGTTTTTAGGATTTTCAATAGGCAACTGCTTAGAGTTCTAAAAAGGCTGATTCTGTAATTGCACATTTGCTAGAAGTTACGGCCATTATTGGGATACCTGTCAAATTAAGGCTGACAGTGCTCCAGCATATGTCTCTAGTAAATTGAAAATAGTTTTTTGCTTATTATAATATAAAGCATATTACAGGTACACTGCACAATCATACAGGCAAGTAGTCATTGAAAGATCAAATTAAACTCTAAAGGATGTGCTAAATTAACAGAAAGGGGTAACTTAGACACCCCAAAATAGACTACATAATGCCTTATTAACTTTTAATTTTATTAGAGCTAATGAGAAAGGAACAACAGCTGTGGGAAAGTATTGAATTATAGAAAAAACTACTGAGCTAAATCAGCCTGTCTACTTCAAAGATGTATTGATCTCAGAATGAAAATTAGGATATGTGCTACAGGTGAAGAAAACTATGGATACAATCAAAATTTAAAGTCTCTATTTGAACATGAAAAATTTCTTGATAAGGAGAAATGATGGCTCACTTACTGATATGACAATTCTTCAGTTAGTCAAAAAAACTCACCAAAAGAGAGTCAAGGCAGGGTTTTGTTTTTGTCTTTACAAAAAACTATAAATATCCATCAAGAAATCAAAAGACTTTGGAAATCTAGATGCCTAAGAAAATTTATAAGCTAAGAAGTATAGGA
Organism: Phyllotis vaccarum; assembly: GCA_033318265.1. Classification (NCBI taxonomy): domain Eukaryota; kingdom Metazoa; phylum Chordata; class Mammalia; order Rodentia; family Cricetidae; genus Phyllotis; species Phyllotis vaccarum. The sequence goes on along the minus strand of JARWLC010000006.1, from coordinate 29,108,690 downwards.
CCTCTTGGTACCAATATACTGTATAGTGTAAAATCTCACTGCTTAAGATCTATCTCTTTATTTATAAGCAAAGTTGAAGTCCAAGTTCAATTGTAAATTATAGCTGGCTTTGAAGTTAGAGTGTGGCTCTTTTCTTCTCTAAACCCAAGTATGTTTGTTAAAGGAAAATACAAAATCTCTGTATCATATCAGAAGAGCCACCTTAACTGGACAGAAGAGTAGCTAAACATTAGAGACATCTCCTTATAACTAATCTTACGATATATAAATATGTCCAAATTTCTACAATCATATATATTAAACTTTTATAATGATATTAATAATCATATAGAGTACTACTTAATTATAGAAAAATGCTTTATCTAGCTTTTGTCGTTTTTTTCTGGATTTGAGTCTGTTATTAGTTTTTAGCAGTGAACCATGACAATGCCTACCTGAGACCTTTGAAGACTCTAAAAGGAAGGGGTCTCCACAAAGATGATTTCATATGTACTATGACAATGTCATTAGGCTGACAAACACCAACCAAAGATGGAATTTAGAGTACAAACTTCTCAGGACAATTTTGAGGTGGCTTGCTGAAGTGAACCAGCTTCTCAGACTATTCTACCCAGGATTTGATTCAAGCTCTATAACTTCCCATTTTCAGAGAATGAACAACAAGTTATACAGCTACTTATTTCAGGACTTGACAATTAACATTTTTTTCTGTTCAGGATCCCCTAAAGATGCTGTTGCCTCCAGACATCAGGAAGTAAAGTTAAGAACACGGTGCCCACATTCCCAAGAGGCGGGGTGGGTGGTTTATGGTCGTTCAATGGGCTATGAATAATTGTTATTATTTAGTATCATTGGTTGCAAATTGTTACTGGTTATGATTAGGAAAAAAGCTAAACAATGGAGATTTGATTCAAGGTTTATTTTTGAAATTAAAAATAAAAATGAGAATATAGATCTGATAGGATAAAAGGGTAGATTATTGGATCTACTCTTAGGAAAGGGAGATACAGATTTGATAGAATATAAGGGTAGATTCTTGTATCTACTTTCTTCTTCATTTTTTATTTATTTAAAAGCTTTTTTCCCATATCTACCACTGTTTCCCCTTCTTTCTCCCTCCCAGTCCTTCCCAATCCTCCCTCAACCTCTCTCTACAATATCCCCCCATCCATTCCCTAAGGAAAGCAAAAGGAGTCCTAAGGTGGGTCATTTCAGTCTGGCATATCCAGATGAGGTAGGTCCAAGTCTTTTGTCTAGGTATTAAGGCTGGGTTAGGTGTTCCTCCATAGGGAATGAGCTCCAAGGTGCCAGTTCAATATTGCATCTACTTTTAGAAAGTAATTACTAACTTTAAATATTTTACATTGGATTGGATTATTTGTATATTGCATATAAATATATTGTATATTGATACAAAGTTGAGATTAATTTTGTTATTTTGCATACATTTTTATGATTTTTCAAGGTATTGTACCTATACAGTTTATCTAAAATGACTAGTCCTTTAAAATTATTATTAACAAGTAATTAGGCTACAAAGAAATGCAATTTAGTATTTAAACATTACAATCAAATTTGTAGTCATATTAAATACTTTTTCCAGGTCAATCAGAGATATATTTTATATAGAAAGATCATCTTCAAACATTTCAGAGACCTATAGAATATGACATTTGATATATTTTAATAACATAGGTTCTTTTTTATTTTATGACAATAACACATGTCTACTCCTGGCAGCACCAATCTACTTCAGAGAAGATGATGTACATTAAAGAAACTCCACATAGAGTTGACTTTCTTTGTGGCAAAAATGAGCCACTGAGCAAGAAAGTACTCTCAACTGCTAACAGTATGATTAATGATAACCTTGGGGTACCAGCCCCAACAAGGTTTTTTCTCATGGTTCAAGAGGGGAATGTTTTCTAGTGAAGGAAACTATAGGGTCAAAGATATTCTCACACTCTTTCTTTTTACTTATTTCGTCTTTATTATAAGCCTGTAACAGTGAAGGCAAAGGCTTTATACTCAGCAGGCAGTTATTCTTCGGCAGGGCAATGTGGGGCTTGAATTCCTCAGGTTCACAGAGAAGGGTGATAAGATTTACACACAGGTAGTAACTGTCATTTTTGGCTTATGATAGAAGGTTGGAATGGCTAGTCAAGGTTTTTCTGGTGGCGGTCAACTAATAATTAGAGCAACGAAACAGTCTAAAAGGGGAAAATCATGTGTTCTAACTACATTTCTAAATGTGGCTAGGCATAAGGTTAAAAGTTCATTAATCAGCAAAAAAAAAAAAAAAAAAAAAAAAAAAAAAAAAAAAAAAAAAAAAACATGAACAAAGTAAAGTTCTGTGCTATTTCAATAAGGTCTTCTATCAGCTGTTTCTCTGACAGGGCTGGTCAAGTGTTCTTGGTTGCTAAGTGACCAGACCTGGAGGAAAGGCTACTATAGCTTTTCCCAGGAGGGGGTCTTTCACTGTTAAGGCTCAGTTTGCACAAGAAACTGGACCTGTCACCTTACACCTTCAGAATAAATGTTTGTTTTAACACCTGCAACTAGGAGTTGGTTGATTACCTTTGTCTTATAACACAAACAATAAATCTTTAAGTTAGGATCTTGTGCTAGTAAATCCATGTGCAAGTAAGTGTAGGGGGTCCTAAGATTAGTGGTGTTAGCTCTGGAAAATTCTCTTATCTGTAAAGGTGGTACACTTAAGATATACCAGTGTGTCATCCATCTGTGGCTGTCCTTGGATGTCTGAGAAATGTTTCAATTGAAATACTTTGTGCAAGAGCTGATTCTGTCCAGATGTTTACTAGTAAAGACAACTTCAGGAAGGGTAGACACTGAGTCTGTTCTGGGCAAAGGAACAAAGACTTGATTTGTGAGAAAAGAGATCATGTCTGTGTGACTGTTTTCACACACAGCTAGGGAAAGTTGTCCATATGCCCTCAGATGTATGAAGATAATTTTGCCCAATAAATGACCAAGCACACTGATAAAGGTTTGTGTGAAATGAATTGCAAGGAAATAACATAATGGGAAAGTTATAATCACACACAAGGAATTTTCTGCAGGAAACAGCTAACATTCAAAGGGGCTAACATTCAAAGGGAATTAACACCAAAACTCCTTGATATTTGCCTTTATCTCCACTAGGGCTCTTGGCTCTAATGGGTCAGCCTGGCCAATGCCAACTCAATTCCTACTTCATATTTCTGTGATTTCCAGCATATGATGTCCAAAATGGACAAACAAGATATACAAGAAAGAATTGCCAAAGTTTGGCAGGACAAGGTAGGAAGATCTTGAAGAATATCCTGTTTCACAGAGAAGTGTGTCAGATATGCTAGGCCTATAGACCAAAGACGGATGCTTCAGCAGCACAGAGGAACCTTGGGTGACTGTCCTGGCAATCATCTGTTTCATTTTTCACTTTCATGTACTTCCTATTTATTTATAGTATTAGTTTCTTCTTGAGTCTCTGAGGGAGTTTAAGATATAATAGTTATAATTTCTACTGACCATTTCAGAAAGAAAACTCACTAAGAGGTTAAAGTGTGTAAGTTTGAGAAACATCAAAAGATAGCTTTCTGTTAGTAATACAAGTAAGTAAAAAGTGAATTAAATACAATTTTTTGGACTCACAAAAATAAATAATGGAATTTTTCTTTGAATTTATCAATTGTTCCTGGACTGGACATTATTGATATAATTATTTTTTGTGTATATTATAAATAGTTGTTGTACTTATTGTACATAGTTTTTCTTACATTAGTTATAACCTTTTTAATTTTTGACACAAAAGCAGATATGTGGTGATCTATATTTAATAAAATTAGTCTGGAAACCTTGAAAGTCAGAGCATGGCGATCCACAACCTTAGTCCTAGCTGTAGGTATGTGAAAACAGGAAGCTAAGATAGCTGGGTGGAGGAAGAGAGGAGAGATTTCTCAGATTTCCCAGATACTTGTTGATGGGCAAAGGACAGAAACATTTGAATCAGATGATTTCATGGAGACAGGAGTTGTTGAGAGAGACGGGGCTGTGGTGTGTTTCTCTATCTCTCTCTAACATTCGAGCTTTTCCCCAATATCTGGCTCAGGGTTTTCATTATATACAAAATAGAATTTGTGCAATGGGGGGGGGTGGCCTGACTGCCGTGGATATATTTTATATTGATGAGCACAGGAGACCCTGATCAAGAAGACCCTGATACAGCAAAGGTGAAGACCTGAGAGTATAGTAGAAGCTACATTTGTCATAGAAGCTCATTTGTCAAAGGACAATTGATCACATAATTCGGGCCCACCTAATTTATGTATTATCTGTCTTAGATATATTTTTAAAAAATTAAAGTGTAATTTTGACAAAAATAAAAGAGTAGATATTAATGAATAGATGTTAGTGATTAGCCTGCTTTATTCAATATTTCCAAGATTTTTATAGTTCTAAAAGATTCTAGTTTAAGACAATGTATGAATAGCTCACTTGAGCAAAAAAAACATACAACGCCACAATAATGAAAATACTTGAACTGAAAAATTTATTATAAAATTATTAATACTTCAAACACACATAGCCCACCGAGGAGTCTTGTCCAACAAAGAGGTAGGCGATGAATGAACCAAGGGTATAGATATGTTGATCTAAAGTTTTACTTAAAAATAAATTGTAAAATGAGAAAAAAGTAATGTGTAGATAATTATGAAAACTATCAATAAAATATTTATAAAGACTATTGACTATTTGTAAATTACAGGGAGAACAAAAACCCTAGAAATGATATGAGCTATTACGTTTCATGTTTATAAAAGGGGCAGCTAGAACCAGAAACTTAAGGAAATGTTACCTCAAGAACTGAGAATATAAAAATAAAATTTTAAATCATTACAAGCTTTCGAGAATATAAACATTTATTAAAATTAAGAATGTACTGATTTTTTTAGCATAAAATTCCAATAGAAGGCTATAAGCAATAGGATATTATATCCTGAAGAATGATAAATAAAATCAATGTTTCCATACTTATAAAATAATTCACACATAATACACACACACACACACACACACACACATTAAAGAGATGTTGGAAAGGACAGTTGCTGGAATATTGAAAGTGATTATCATGTTAGAAGTTACTTTAAATTTTATAATTAACTTGTTAGTTAATAGAAATAACAACTGTTTTGTTAGATTACAAATCATCCTTTTAGTCATCTATAATAAATATTCCATACAACTGACAGGTGCAGTCAACCACTCATATTTGAGGGATGGTTTTATTTACAGAAATTCTAAACAGAAGCAGAACCCTTGGATCAAACACCATGTCTCCTACATTGCCTTTTGATTAGGATATCAGATTCAAATCCAGTAGCTCTGAGGATAAAACTGCACTTATTTCTGTAGTACTGATCAAAAGTTCTGATTTCTGATGATATTTTCAGTCATTGTCTTCAAATAATTTTGATTTACTAACTTGTCTCACTAAGGTTCATTTGTCAAAGTTAACCAAGCTGATATAGACCGATTCAGTTAGCATGTTGGTGCCCAATGAGCAAGCAATGCATGCCAAGGAATAGGAAACTCTGATGGCTTGCTGTGTTTGGCAGTGTTATCCTACGGAGTTCATGTGTTGAAACTTGGGTATGTGGTAGGAGAGAGATGAGCTGAGTTCTTTTGACTTCTCTGGTGATTAAATCTCTCACTGATGGCCTCTGCTGCAGCCACGAATGCTTCATTAAGTTCTGCTTAAGTGCTCGGGTGTCCTCATCACTCATTCTGTGTGTTTACAGCAGCCCAAGTAATTATACTCAGCATTAATTTACACAGAGACATTTTTCAAAACCTTTTTGCTTGACTCTTTATGTCTGTACTGTATTTTAATGAGAAAACAGCATCAGTCTTTGTTTTAAAGTGATTTACTAATGAATCGAACACACTCCTTCCTGCTCTTAGGAAATTGCTTACTAATAAGTGCTTTGAATTCACAAAAGCTTGAAGATCATGTGTCATTTTCTCCAAAAAAATGTGTATCTTTCTAGATATTTTAAAAACTTTTTGTATTTTTCAACTGTTTCTATCAAAATATTTCTAAGGTGTAAGTTTTAAAATGCTAGCCACAGGCATATGCTGGTAATCTCATTGCTCAGTAATCTTAGTTCTGTTACTCATTTCTAGCTAGCCCAGGTGGAGCAACACAAATATATTCTTATCAGTGAGCATGGAAGGAGATTAACCACATGCTGCTTGAGATTTAACCTCTGTTCCCTAGAGCAAGGAGGAGAAGAAGGTATAGAATGAGGCTTCAGGGTCATTCTCCTTGATTTTTTTTTTTAGTAAAATAAGAACAATTTAGAGGTATGTTGAATGTTCTTAAGCATGATCAGACCATGTTTATGCTTTGTCTCAGAAGGCTGGACTAACGGGTAATCTTATTTAAAATGACAAACCTAAATGAGTTGCATTTTGTTGAGGATACGCACAAGGAAGACCAGAGATGATTTTTATGGTATCACCATCAGCAGCCTAATGAAGTTTTAGGAACTAAAATTGTACAAAACCCAAGCTCATGGCTTCACTACTAAAAAGAAATTCACTGTAGCTGTATTATGATGCAGAGCTAGAGATTTTATTCAAGATATTTAAATAGGAACTTAAGTATGAGGATTAATGAGAGAAAGGCTTTCAGAAGGATATAAAAACCATACCCTATTTGAGGATTTGTACCTCCCCAAATGATTGTCTCAGAAAGTAAGACAAGCTTGAGTATGGGTATGTGCTCTTCAGGGCAAGGGTCAAAGTGAATGTCTCAATGATCATCTGATATATCACTTTTCTTGCTTTTAAGTTACATTCCAAAACTTTCTAATAAATCTTTGTTTTACTTTCATTTTGGATGGGTAAGATCACAGTGGGTTCTACATACCTTCAATAGAGTTTTGATCTTAATGTAATTGAAAACAATTAGAGTTGCATTAGGAATCTTTTTCTTTAAATGGGCTTGGGGTCAGATTCCTAAAAATGTAGAAGTTTACAGATGAGGAAACACATAGACCTTAATTAACTGAATCCCAGAATGAGGGCTCATTTTTCTCTTTTTATGTCCCTAAATTCTTCTACTTTCCTCTCATACCTCAAGGACCCTCTAGTGACAAGTGAGGATCAGTTAAACCCTAGATGGCTAGTTTTGGAGGTTAGGAAGTAAAAGGCTATTATGGACTTGGATCACCCATTCTCGTAGAGGCAAGTCTTTCAATAGTTCATTTTATACAAATAAAAGAAGTAAGAGGGGTTGTAGGGGGATTGTGTTGTTCCATTGTAAATAATTGTCCCACCCACTGGTTTAATAAAAAGTGCTGATTTGTCAAAGGCAGACAGGAAGTATGGGTGGGGCTACCAGACTAAGAAGACATTAGGAACAGGCAGAACGCAGCAGAATGCCAGAGAGAAGCCAGAAGAAGCAGAGGAAAACTATGCTGCTCTGAGAAAAGGTACCGAGCCGCATGGCTGAACAGGATAAGAGTCAAGAGTTATTTTGCAATAAAATTCTCACTAAAACAATGTCCAAGAGAAGGGAAAAATAATCTATCTAGCTCAGATTCTAAGCAGAATATGCAAATTTTTGTCCTTCATACTTAATCTATAGAAAGAACAGATAAATAGATAAAGCCAAGTTTATTGTGTGGCACAATATTTAAGAAATATTGTTCACTACACTTTGGGGATTTCTCTCTGTGCAATTATAAAGTTATTAGGCAAGTTTTAGCAGACATTAGATCAAGGTGACAACACTTCCTACCCTGGCAAATATCCGATATCCGAGGTGCTACGATAACCAAAAAATCAAAAAACAAACAAACAAACAAACAAACAAACAAACAAACACCTATCAGCGAATATGAGAAGATTCAAAGTTAATTAAAGCTTGCAACTAAGATACTTGTAAAAATTTCCAAACATTAACTGAGACATAAAACTCTGTTTCAGTTCAAGAACTGATTTTGAGGAAAAGATTACTTTTCTTCAGTTTTGTGTAACTAAACATTCACTATTCACTAAAGAGTCAACAATAATTGAACAACTGATTATAGACATTGAAATCAACAAGAGTTTCTCCCTGGCTTGTCCAAAAAAAATACTTTTTGAGCTTGGAATTATTTAAATGTTTATATTTCTTAGAAACTGCCTTAAATCTTGATTTCTTTTATTGCCTTGTTCATATGCTTCTGCTGAAACCTTCTAAGTTGTATCTCATAAATTGCAATATTTGCATTTATTATGACTCTAGGTTGCTATAAAAGTGTTTTATGCAACTCAGCCATAGAGCCACAACATACAAGAAATACTCCAATAGCATAAAACACACAAAAAATGTAGAAAATAAATACTATGCCAAAAAGTAAATGTAAAATTAAACTAAAAACAGTGTAGAACATGTAGAATTTAATAATTTAATTGACAACTAAAAGGAAAGACACAGAGAGGTCTGGAATCCCAGTATACTGGACAAGATAAGTTTAGATATACACAAGTTTGAAGGTAAGAAATTGAAACTATATGTTTCGACCCACAGTCTAAAAATTCCATAGCCAAAGTCTGTCATCATTAAATCATTAATGATTTCACACAAAATGTCATCTATATGACATGAAAATGCAGTCATTTATTTCTCTGTGTATAATCTATATATCTTTCCATCATTTATATGATCTATATAGCTATGATTATAGATAGTATACAATAGTACACATATGTTTTATATATATATATATATATATGTATAATATATATTACTGTCTTACTTCCTAACCGACAGTTATGCAAATAACCATTATTAACAATTGTTCTAACTTTATAGGGAAGTAATCCAGACATAACCACTTTAGACAAAAAACAATTTATAATAATTACATATGTGTATCATGCCTTTATACAAGACATAAAAATAGACATAAAAATTTCATATTTTACATTATTCTGTATCATTTTATATTTTGAAATTAAAATATAATTACACCATTTTTCTCTTCTTTTTCCATCTAGGTCTTTCCAAATCTTCAACTACTTGAATGTCCTCCCCTATAATCATACTGATAGCTGTGTCTTCCTTAATTATTATTGATGTGTATGTGTGTGTGTGTGTGTGTGCATATACACACAAACTAATAGATACAACTTTCAAAGTTCATTTTGTGCATGTGTTTATTTCATTTTAGGGCTTTCTAAATTTTATATTGGATCTCCAGTTAGAGGGCTCATTGCTGGGAGAGGCTAGTGATCTGGTAGTCACTGTCTTAGGCATGTTAACATGAAAGGTGAAATTCTCACAGGGTTTTGTCTTAGGAAAAGGAATTAAGACAGTATTGCCATTGTTAATAACTTGCTTATACATATGTTTCTGCTTCACAACAGACTTCCTGGTATTCTGACTTACAGTCTTACAGCCACCCCTCCTATGTTATTTCCTGAGCCACTGATGCAGAAGTTATGGATGTAAAATGTATCCCTTTGACTGGGCTCTTGACAATTAGTAGATCTCTGCATTATGTCCACTTGTAGTTTTTGTAAGGGTCTTTCTTTTTTATAAAAAGAAGATCTTTTTCATGAGGAGTAATAAATGCATTTACATACGGAAATAAGAATAAGATTTATAATGTAGATAGGAATTGTGCTGGTCTAACACAATGGTAGTAGAAAGTTTTCTTCTAAGATTCATATTCTACAAGTGACAGGAATTTTGCTAGGTTTCTCGAATAAAGTATTCTCTTGTCAAGTAGGTCTTGAGTCCAGTTAGATAGCTATTAATTACTATCAATATGTGAATGCTCCTTATTGCACCTTTATAGATCTCTTGCTATGCTGCTCACTGCTGTGCATATTATAAAATTATCTTCATAAAGAAGTTATTGTTTAAAGGTGCCTAGCTGAATATGACTGTTGTGTCCATCCCTTTGTATTAATATTTTGTAGTATTATAGATGCTAAACAACATAAAGAAAGCTTCCAGGTTAGATCTAGTGTAAATTATGGAAACCTTCTGCCTTATGTGTGGCACTATCTTTATAAACAGAGAATAATTTCAACCTCCAAGAGGCAATCAAAAATAGACAGCCATAATCTATTTTGTTTGGTAGTCACTTGACCTACTCTAACTTACCATTCTAAGAAAAGATTTCTTGTTCCCAGCACTGGAGTTTCTGTTAGTTTATGGCTATTATTGTGAACTTTATCAGATTATTAGTCCTAGTAGCATAGCATCCATATATAAATGTGTATATATAAGTATATACATATTTAGATTAGGTCATTTATTTTCTTGCTTTTGTGTATATGTATTCTTTGTATATAATGCATACTAATCCTCTTCAAGGCATACAGACAGCAAAGATTCTCTCCAGTTCTCTTTATTCTGCACCAGATTGGTTGTTTCCATATCTATAAAGAGGCTTGTTTGTGTTATGGGTTTTCACTTGTCTATGGCTAGCCTTAATTCCTGGGTAATGGAATCAGAAAATACTTTTCCACATATAAATCTTGTAGAGTGGTACTTACATTTTCTTCTGGAAAATGTAAGTTTCAGATTTCAAATGAGGTCTTTGTTTCGTCTAAAGCTAATTTTTATTCAAGGTAATAGGTATAGGTCTAAATTCATTCTTCCACATGTAGATATCCAGTTTCTCAGACTATTTGTTGAAGATGTCTTTTTTTCTGTGTATGGTTTTGCATCTTTGTCTAATATCAGAATATCATGGATACAAGTACTCATGTCCAGATCTTATATTTTTGCCTGTTTTTATATTATTGCCATATCGTTTTTATTAGGATAGCTCTCTAATATATCTTAATGTCTGGAATGGCAATTGCTTCAATATTTTTTTTCACCCAGAGATTTTTGGCTAGACACTTTTTCTCTTCTGGTTCCATTGAAATTTGGGGATTTCTCTCTGTGAATAATGTTGTTGGTACTTTTATTGAGGTTACTTTTTATATGTAAATAGCTTTTGATAGGTGGTCATTTCTTTCAATATTAATTTAATCAGTCCATCAGCACAAGATGTTTCTTTTTTCTAGTCCTTTCTCAATGTCTTCCTTCAGATATTGGAGGGCATCATTGAAGTGGTCTTTTACTATTTGATTAAATTTATTTTCTTTGATGCTATTGTAAATGGAGATGTGTACATTATCTCTTTCTTGGTGTATTTGGTGCTTGTGTGCAGAAAGGCTATTGTCTAAGTTGAATTTGTACCTTGCCATTTGCCTAGAATTGTTGATTATTTCTGGAAGTTTTCTAGCGGAATTTTTGCAATCTCTTTTGTATAATATCATGTCAAACAATCTGATTTTTCTTTTCCTATCTGGATCCCTTTGCTCTCCTTCATTTGCCATATTCCTCCAGCTGGTGTTTCCATCACTGAAATGAGTGATGAAAACAGTGAGTACCTGCTTTCATCCCTAATTTACAGGTGGTGTCTTAGAGTTTGTGTCTACTTAGGATGATACTAGCTGTGGGGTTGTTACATATGGCCTTTACTACGTTGAAGCACATTCTATCCAGTCCTACTTACTCTAGGATGTTTATGATGTAAGCATGTTGCAGTTTTAAAACCTTGCTCTATGGAGATAATCATGTTTTTTTTTTAAGTCCATTTTATAATTTATTATATTCATTGAGTTTGAATATTTTTCCAACCCTTCATTTTTAGGCTAAATTCAACTTGATCATATTGGATGTTCTTTTGACTTGTTCCTGAGTTCAGTTTGCTAGTATTATATTAGGATTTTTGCATCTATGCTCATCAGGGATATTAGGATACAGGCTTATTTTTCTTTGTGTTTTTACATGACTTCACAGGGTAAGTTTGGGTGTGAATCTTCTACATGAACATTTTTAAAATAATAATTATTTGCTGTAGTTTTTGACAATTAAGTAAAATTCTGCAGGGACTCCATCTGGACTTGAGATTTTAATCAAAAGACTTTTTATTACTGTTCCAATCCTATCATTTCCTTTATTATGGGTTAGTTTAGGTTAATGAGCTCTTCCTGATTTTACATTGGTAATTTGGTTAAGAAATCAATCCCTTTTAGATTGCCTAGATTAGTGAAGTATGGTTTTTTTGAGTACTCTTTTTGTAATATTCTGTATTTCTTTTGTGTATGTTATAATACTTCCCTGATCATTTTTTTTATTGTGTTAATTTGGATTGTAATTTTCTTTGGTTATTTGAATCAAGAGTCTGTTAATTGTTTTGTCTACTCAAAGAATAAGCTTCTAGATGCATAGATATTCTTTGGAATTTTTTGTTTCTAATCAGTTAACTTCTGCTTTAAATTTTAATCATAGCCCATTATTTTCTGGGCCTAGGTTTTGTTTATTTTTCCCCCTCCAGATTCATTAATTGAATAATAAAATAATTTTTGATGCTTGTTTGAATATTTTAATGTAAATTTTCTTTTTAAAACTGATTTGATGTAAACCAAGGGTTTTTGGTTTGGTACTTTTATTTTTATTTAGTTCTAGGAATATTTAAATTTTTTCTTGATTCATTCTTTGACTGAACTCATAATTTAATAATGACTTGTTGAATCTGTATGAGTTCATCCATTTCCTATAATTATGTTTGCAATGGATTTTAAGTATTCATGAGTATGTTGAGATAGGATACATTGAATTATTTTGTTTTTGCAGTCTTACAATTTTAATTTTAAATAGTTTGTTTTGTCACCCAGTGTGTTGTCTGCATTAGAGAAGCTATCCTGTTCTGCTTTTTTAGAATGTATATTCTTTGGTGTTTGGTTAGAATATTCTGCAGATGTCTGTTAATTATCTTTGATATACGGTGTCATTGAATTCTGAGATTTATCTGCTCTTTACCCTAATGACATATCTATTCCAGAAGAGAGTGCTACATAAATTCTGGTTGTGTTGAAGGAAAGTCAGTGCCAGATCTCAGGGAAAGGCTGAGATATCAGAGGAAACACCAGAGTCAAATCTCACCCAGCTGTCTTCCACCTTCTAGCTCCTCATGGCTTCTACTGCATGAATCTGTCTTTCTATGCCTACCTGCCTGCCTTAAATACTCTCTTCAAATTGTTTCACATCCAGGTTAAGATTAAAGGTGTGGGATACTACTACTTGGTATCTTGAACTCACAGAAACACAGAAAAATCTCCTGTCTCTGGAGTTGCAAGATTAAAGGCCTGGCACCACCCCTGCCTGCCTGGGAGCTTGGGAACTCCCTCTGTAAACCAAGATGGCCTCACACTCAGATCTGCTGGGATTAAAGGTGTAGGTCAGCACTCTCAGATCTTTTCTCATGCTGGGATTGAAGAGGTGAGTTCACTCTCTGGTCCTCCAGGACTGACTGTGGGTGGATCTCTTCTCTGATATTTCAGGCTAGTTTATATTAAGTATGAAACATATTACCACAAGAGAGTGTTGAAGCTGCCATCTATTTTTAGGTTTGCCTTAATCTTTGTCATTAAATCCATTAGTAATATTTTAATGAAATTCATTGCACCAGACTTTGGTGCATATATATCTAGTGCTATAATTTCTTCTTCAAAAATCAATCCCCCAATGACTATGAAGTTCCTTTCTTTGCATCTTCTCATTAGTTTTGGTTTGAAGTCTCTTTTGTCAGATATTAAGGCAGTAACAGCTACTTGCTTCCTGATCCTATGTTCTTAGAATATGTCTTTCCATATTTTCATTTAAAGGTAGTGCCCATCTGTAAAGCTGAGTTTCAATAAATGGATTTTGTTCTTTAATCCATTCAGCTATCAAGTGTATTCTAATTAGAGAGCTGAATCCACTAATATTTAGATAAGCATATAAGACACCATGTAGATTGCACCAGAAAATAAATTCCACCATGACACAAAATAATCAAAACACTAAATGTACAGAAAAATAGAAGGAATATTAAAAGCTACAAGGTAAAAAGACTAAAAAGCCATATAAAAGCAGAGCTATTAGTATAACACCTTATTTTTTTTTATGAAAACTTTGAAAGCCAGAAGGGCTACAACAGATGCTCTACAAACTCTGTGAGATAAAACATGCCAGCCTAGAATATTATATTCATCCAAACTTTCAATCCACAACAGATGAATAAAAGATATTCCATCCTAAAACTAAATTTAAGCAATATCCATCTACAAATCTAACTCTGTGGAAGACTCTAATAGGAAACTTCAGCTGAAGAGGTTAACCGCATGCAAGAAAACATAAGTAATAAAAAAATCTCAAACCAGCAAATGAAAAGATGGCAGAAAATAAACACACCACCTCAATAAAATGGAATGAATCAACAATGTTCATTGATAACTTTCTACATCGATAATGCTCACAATTTTCTCTTGTGCTTCTGTGTTTTCTTCTATTTATGTTTGTTTGTTTTGTTCTATACCAGTTTGTCTATCTTTTTAAATTATTATTCTCTAAATGCTTGTTTTCAAATAAAAGGCAAAGAGGGTGTATATGGTAATTGGAAGGGAAATATGAAGAATCTCAGAGGAGTTAATGGAGGGAAGCCATAATAAGAACATGTCCTTGAAAGTAAATGTCTTCTACAAAAGAAAGATGGAAAAAAATAAATATTAAAATTAAAAGTATATAATGTGGCAAAATTTAACAAGGCCCAAACTACAAATCTTCAGCCACACTAATGAAGCAAAAATTCAGTTTTCAAAAGAAGAAACAGAAATGACCAATGAGTACACTGAAACATGTTCAACATCCTTTGCCGTCGGTGAAAGAGATAATAAGCTGCTTTGAGATACTATCTCTTTGCAAGATGACTTTCATCACGAAATCAAGCAGTGTTGGGGAGGATGAAGGATTACAGTTAGGAATTCTTCTTTAGTGTTGGTGGGAGTTCAAGCTTGTATAGCAAATATGGAAACTGATGTTTCCTCAAAAAAAAAAAAAAAATCAAGACAGGACTGTAATGTGACCCAGTGATATCATTCTATCCATTTATCCCCAAGGACTTCACATCTACAACACTGATACTTGCACAATCATGTCTATTGCTGCTCTCTATTCACAATAAAGAGGGATCAGCCTAGATGGTCATCAACATATAAAGGAATAACGAAAATTTAGAACATAACGGAAATTTATTTCACTGTAAAATATGAAATTTGATGGGGAATGGATGGGTCTGCAAAGTATACTATTAAGTTAGGTAAGCCAAATGTAGAAAGATAAAATAATATCCTCCATAATGCCAGAAATTGGCATAAAAGGTACTTGTACTAAATTCATCAAATAAAGTAGAAATAATAGAGCATTCTCAAGTCCAGTTATTGAAACTTTTTTTGAAAATTTTATATACTTTATAAAGAAACTCTGACCGGTTTATTGGTTTTTTTTGTTTTTTTTTTTTTTAATAAAAATTTAACAATGATCTGGTGATAGTAAAATTGGAAAGTTAATTTTGAATTTTTTGAGCCTTTTGACAGTAGTTGGAAAGTCCAATAAATGGTCAGTGACATGGTGCCTCACCCACTCTCAGAGACAGCAATATCATGTCTTCCCTTGTTCATAGCTGGAAGGTTTGTGGTACTAACAGCAGATTGGTGGCAGGTTTGGGAATAGCTCGTTTAAAAAGAGCTTCAGAAAACTTGGATATTTCTTAGTGCTTTGTCACTACACTACGAATGAAGCCACCAGTAAGAAACGCAGAATCTAAATAAACATCAGCTTGAAAACACACTGGATCAGGCGATGCTGTGAGCAGATACCAAAAGAACTGCTTTGTGGAGACCAAGGGAGTCAGGTGGTGGCAGTGAAGGCAACCAAAAGCTCCATCTCCTCGTGCCTGGCACGAGCCTAAGCTATTTGGAAGCTTTCTGAAGAGTGGAAGTAGGGCCCCAGACAATACTACACAAAACGTAGCAGGGCTTCTGTCTACCCTGCTCATTTGACAAGTAGATACAGCTAAGGAAGTGGTTTTGAGAAAAGGACTGTGGAGACACCTGACTGTTGAAGCGAACCCTTTGCCCCTTCCCTCACTTAGTGGTTAACCCCTGTGTGGATACTTGTGGGTGCTCCTCAAGGTTATGCTGCTCTCTGAGTTTTTTTGTTCATAAGGTGGTTACAGTCATATCTCACTGGCCTTGAAGGCATTATGTAACCCTTCAAAAAAGCATTTTGTCTCATTTGTATTTCAAGATTAACTTCTATATCCTTTTAAGGTTTTCTCAACATCATTTAGACATTATGAAAATGATTTGAAATATTTTTCCTAAACATTTTCATAACACCAGTTTGTTTTGTAGTTTTAACTCTTACATATGAACTCATCAAAATTCATTTTTTTCATACAATGGACATTTTTTTTAAAGTGATCTCTTCTCCTTCTTGGATTTCAGAGGAGGTGTGTTTACAGCCAAAACTCTTCCTCAATATTTGTTTTTTTCAGTATTTACTATTTTTTAACTGACAGGTGATACATTCATATCTGCTGGTTTTGATTCTGTCAGTCTCAAATCTAGCCTGTGAAGAGTGACAACCATGTTCTAGTTACACTTAAGTGTTGGTAGTCTGGAGGACCTGGTACTAAGAGAAATTCTATAGCTGAGTTTGGTATTCACCATATACAGGTCACTTCTAATCTATAATGTATCCCAAATGTAGCTTCATTTTCCAGGTAACTTGATGCAAAATAAAACATTCATCATTTTTTTAAAGAATAAAATCTTTGGATTCTATAAAAGACCTCATTCCAAAAAAGAAAAAAATCAAAACCAAAACAAATAATAATAATAGTTATTATAATAATCCAGCAGAAAATATCTGATCAGTCCCTAAAGATACAGGTGAAAGTCATAGGACTCTGGTTTTCCATTTCCTCTTTTGCTGGCCATTGTGGATTAGTCCTTCAAACTGGGATGCACACCGTGAAAAATTGACCTAAATCTCTGGGAAATATTGTGACTACAACATGGTTTATTCAGTCTGTGTAGAGCGGTATTTATAGAATTACTTTTACCTCTAAAATGTATTGTAAATATATGCTTATTTATGGGAAAGAAGAGAAATTCATTGCTGTTGTTAACAACAATTTTGAGTTTTCAAATGTTTGCAGGATGAGAATCTGTTGGTGATATTTGTCAGTGTTCTGTACACTTATTTGTGTTTTGGATAAATATTCTATGCCAATCTCAAAAAAAAATCTTTTCTCCCTAAAAAGCAAATGATTTTTTAAAGGACAGTAAAGAAATCTATATGAGATCTGATATGTATTTTACAATATTAAGCATGATAAATACTCTTTAATGCAGAATTTCTTGAAATTCCTAAAATATGCTGAGAAATAGACCCATCCCATCAGTTCTCATTTCTCAGAGTAAATGTTGGAAACCCTTCTGTGTAAGAGAAAATTTGTATACTCTTTACTGCATTTTTTGGCTGACGTATATGCTATCATTTCTTCAGAAACAAATATTTACTGTGAAACAATTGTTACACAGCCCTAATTCAGCATCCCCTCTGCCAAATTCTTCAGCATTCATAAGGCAGTGGAGCTATAACCTCACGTTTTTTTTTGTTTTGTTTTGTTTTGTTTTGTTTTGTTTTTTTTTTCTGGGAATGACAGTCTCCATGGATTTGTTGGCTGTGAGTTTCTTAATCCTTATAAAATGCATGTACCCTGTAACTATCAGCAAGAAATAGTTTATTTTCTTGCATGTTAGCATCAAAGAAGAAAGATTTCTGTTGGGTTTTATTCGGAATGGATATTCTTTAGTTCTTGCCTTTGTATGTAAGAAAATACTTAAACCCCTAGTCTATTCTTAAAACTGAGCTCTCCCTGATAAAATTTCTCCTTCATCTCTGCACATTAAAAAACAACTCTGTTTTTATCTTGTACACAGTGCAATAAACAGAACATCACATAGTTGTTAAGGTGAAGGTGTATTATTTAAACAGATGTGACAAAATATCTTTGTTTCCTTTCTAAAGTCCTGGCTATTTTCTGGTGACACTATATTAAAATATCAGCCCAATATTCTTACTCAGCTATTTCATTAGAATTAAGATCTGTTGTTTTTTTTTTCCCTTGAGTGACTTACATACTATTACTTGCATTGAATTTTATTATTGTTCTAAATTGTGTATTAAATCTAATAGCAATTTTAATTTAAAAGCAAGAGAAGCAAAAAAGAAATCTTAAAGAATATCATTTAAGATATTATTGTAATAAGTGTGCAGTCAAATAAATCATTAAGATTTTGATAAAGTCATTTGCAGATAATCTCAGCAATTGCATAATATGAGTGAGACAGAAATAAAGCTTGTATGTTTGAGTCCCTGAGGTGAAGAGCTGCTTGGCAAGTCTTTGGAATGACCATTTAATCAGTCAGGGAAGATGCCAGGTGTTTCATTAGTTCAGCAGATGCTCTGAGTGACAGAGAAGGTGATAGCATTTATCAGCTGAGGTCTCCTAACTGCTGGTCTGATGTTCAGAGCAAACCAGCACCTGTTCCAAGAATGTGCAGCAACTGTAGAATTAGGAAATGTCTTCAAGTTTGAAGTTTAAAGTGATTGCATAGTAAGTATACTTCCTTTATATCCCAGTAGAACAGGCTTCTTCCTGAAGAATAATGAAAATACAAAGAAGGGATTGGGAAGAAACAAGTAACTAGGAAGGTTTAAGTCAATGCCTCTGCAAATTACATCTTTCAAAGAGGATCTCTCTTCAGAAAGGTGTAAGTAGATAGACATTGCTATTACTAAATGTATCATTGCTTACAACAAAAACAGAAACTCATTCACACACAGTTTTCCTTTCATTAAGGACAAGATTTCAAAGCTGAATCATTGCAAGATAATGAGTACAATTTCTCCAGTTCTTCACAGCTAGTTTATCCAATTTGATACACTCTTCAGCAGAAAAGAGTGATTTCACTTTTTTGGATAAAAGCTTCTGGTGGAAAAATACATTATACTGGCCAGCTTTAAGACCCAGGCAGGCCATCTTTGTATACATGGTAAGGACCACCTAGAGCCAACAGAGGTATCTATGATTCTATTCTCCACTCCCCACTTTTCAACCAATCATCGGCCAAATACGCATAGCACACATATTCCCTAGCTCTTTGATCTTCCATCTGTGAGACAACTGTGGTAGTTGAGGGTCCCAGGGCCTCTTTTAAGGTATGGTGGCATTGCCAACTTAACGGGCAATTCATTTTCCGTTTTGGGCCCTACTTCTGACACTTTTAGTACACTGATGTTTATGGTATTCTCTAATTTAAATAAAAGGATTGAAGATGTTACTTGCTAACAAAAAAAAAATATGTTTTTTAATCACATCCCTGATGATATTCAGAGTTTGGTAGTAGTCTTTTCACAAACTATTTGAAATTGCCGCCAGTACTGTAAATGCTACTTCACAAAGGAAACCCTAATCTCTCTGGATTCTTAATTTGTCTATTATTTACTTGTATCAAGAAGTCTTCTTAATTTCTCATTCTCCAAGTATACCTCTGCTATTCTTTGTGAAAGCACCTCTACCTTTAAATGATAGTCTTTACAAATGTGTTTTTCAGTATGACAAGTAGGTTCAGTTTGTCATAAACATTGGTTTTCAAACTGGTTTACTACCTGGTTTACATGCATGTGACATGTTACTGTGACTCCACTCTCTGAAAGTCCCAGACAAAAGGATTAGGTGTTCAAGACCAATATGAGACCAGTCTTATCTACACAGCAAGTCCTTGTGTCAATCATATAAAATAACACTAACAACAACAAAACTCAATAGTGCAAAGCCAAAAATGACTTATTAAAATGGCCTATTTTTCCCTAGATCAGATCATTCATTATGTTTTTTTTAGACAATGCCTGAATTTCATCAAAATAGCACAAAATGGAACTTTACATGGCGTTTCAGAAGAGTTTCCTAAGCATTTTCTGTGATTAGATAGTTCCAGAAGACAATGTACAAGTATCTTCATCATATAACACACTTGCAAATTTTATATACTATGTCCACTCCCTAGATCATCACTTAGTTTATAAACAGATGAAAAGTTATGTGAAGTCTTGCAAAAGAGAATTACTTCTAGCCAGATATGATGGCATATGTCCATAATCTTGGCACTCAGGTTGTAGAGACAGGAAGGTCAGTAATTCAGGAGTTTGACACCACCATCAATCACATAGTGAGATAGAGGTCAATTGGGCTACATGAGAACCTTCCCCCGAAAAGTACTTGAATTAAAAAAAAAAAATGTTTTCTGTGCTCTAACTTTTAAAACAAGACATGTCACAGAAGCTCCAAGCCTGGGTTATTTTTGCATGAATGATCTTGTTGTGTAGTTTTACATATTATCACTTAGCCTCGGGGACTCATCTCCCCTGTTGGCCCTATCACACTGCACACTGACACAGCCTTGTCCTGCATCCCAGAATTTTAATACTGTCAGTAATTTTAAAACTAATTATAAAACAGTTAAAAATAGAATCAGAAACGACAATCTGAAAAGAATATCAGTAAACATGACTCAGGGAACAAGTGGGAACTCCATTACTAATTTTGTAATTAAAGTTTTTTTGGAACACAGTTATAGTCATTCCTTTGCATCCTATCTACATGCTTTCCAGGTGTTAAGCAGATTTTACAGTTTCAGAGAGACTGTAAAGCTTGCAAACCCTACATTAGCTTCTTTCTATTATAGAAAAAAGACTGTTTCATGATCCCAAGAAGACAAAGAATGCTGAGTGTAGCCTTAGATGGAAAAGTAATAAAAGTAAAGACAAAGGTCTAAAAGACTTTTGTTTAAAATAGACCTGATCACTTCTTTTCCTGTTATATTCTTGGATCACAAGATAAGGTAACTAAAGTAAATCTCTTTACTTTAACAGTTCTTTTGCGGAAATATTTACTATCCAATAAGCATATAGGCAAATATATAAGAAGTTATATCAGAGAAGTTAAAAATTTATAAAATATACATAAAAGAACTTGCTAGTCTTATTCCACACATAAGATGATGTTTCTTTAGGCATCTCTACTACTGTTTCCTCTAATGCTTCTGTATAATGCCACAAATATGTCAGAGCAAAATTATTTTCTTCTGGACAATTTTATATATTCCATAACATAAAGAAATGTAAAAATATTTAAAAGTTGTTTTGCTAAATGAGAGTGTCATTTTCATCCAAGTTTAATTCCCTCTACATTTGTTTTTTACAAAACAAAACAAAAAAACACCTTGGGCAAGAAAATTCCAGTTTATTGCAATAAAAAATAGTAATTTGTTCAGACAATTGTGAAAGTTGAAAGTTTATTACCTTGAATGGACTATGGTGATAAACTTTAAAGTCATCAACCCAATTCAAAGTACTTAAGGGTAGGAAGTACGGTACAATGCCAGAATATATGACATAGAAAAAAAATAAAATGAAATATTTTTATTTTTTTAATCTTAATTATTCTTTTTTGATTTATGACAACCATTTATAACCATATATGGTGGCAGTCCCATGGTTCCATCACTGGGAATCTGAGGGAAGCGGACTCTAAATTTGACATTTGAACAAGCCAGAGTTCTTATCTCTGGGCTTTAAATATCAATAATAAACTCCTGTTTCAGGTATTGTCTTTCTTTTTATTCATAATCACCCTCTGACATTTGTTCAAATGCTGCCCTATCTGAGGGACTCCTTAAGCAATCTATTTAAAAGTTCACCTTGCCCCTTGTCTCCTGTGGATACACAGGCTTCCTATCTGGAGTGAGGTCCACTCTTCACAGTGGACTTGCCACTTACCTCATGTACTTTCAGATATTTCATTTTTTCTTCTACTTGAAGCTCTTTGAAAAAAATTCATCTCTTGTTCACTGTTGTGTAGGCAGTTCCTAGAGTAGTACTTGCCACTTGTTTCTACAAAACTTAGTAGAAAATTAATGTGAGGCAAAATGTATGGGAACATTAAAGGATGGGATATAGTCAAGGTTATAAAGACTAAAATGTCTCTGCAGGGCTTTATTAATATAATATTTCAAGTGGCAGTGAGTGGGCAGGCCTTTGTAGTCATGTCCTTTGAGTACATGGGGAAACTACTCTCCCTAGCCCTTTCTGAGAACATGGCACTGTAATATTCTACACTAAAAATGTATTTCTTTATGTCTTTCTATTGAATATCCATATTAATGGGACATTTAGAAATAAGTTGGAGTCTTTGGGATCTGTAAGAAAAACATTAAAGTGGCAAAAAGCAGAAATTTTTCTCTGTAGTAAAAGTGCCTTCATAAAACAATAAATAGAATCCTCTGTGGTCTAATTACAGTGAAATACATGAAATTGACATTTTCTGAACTGTGTATTGACTCTGTGTTCATAAACACATTTATTTTGGCCAGTAGGATTCCTGCTCATTCTTTATAAGATGATATAATAACTACAGAGTTAAACTTAAGTTAAATCTTATTTTTGTTATGTTAATATAATGCCATATGCTTCTTTGTCATGTTTAAACCCAAATGTTGTATTTTCTTAGTGCTTTTGATTCATTTAAATTTATGTCACACGAACTTATTAAACTTTTATTTTGTTAAGTCTGATGAAAATTATGTACAAGAAATGCATTGATGCTATCTAAACACTAAAAAGAGGATGGCTATAGTAAAGTTTAATATTTTATTTAAAAGTTTTTTATTTTACATATCAATCACAATCTCCTTTCCCTCTTCTACTCACCCACAGCTTACTCCCCCTCCCCCATGCCACCACCCATCCACTCCTCAGGGAGTGGCCTCATGAGGAGTCAACAAAGTCTTGCACACTAATATGCAGCATAACCAAGCCCCTCCCCATGTATCACTGCTGAGCAAGGTATCCCTATAAGAAATGACTTCCAAAAAGCCATGTTATGTGCTAGGAATCCTGGTCTCACTTACAGGGGCCCCACAAACTGCCCAAGACACAAAATTGTCATCTACGCTCAGAGGGCTTGGTTTGGTTCCATGGTGGTTCTTTAATTCAAAATCCACAGTCAGTTAGCTCCAGCAGCTCAGGTCAGCTATGTCTGTTGAGTTTCCTCATCATGATATCTGCCCTTTTACTTATATAATACTTCCTCTTTCTCATTAACTGGATTGGGATCTCAGAACCTGCTTCCATTAGTTGCTGGATGAAGGTTCTATAATGATAATTAAGGTGGTCATTAATTTGATTTCAGAGGAAGACCAGGCACTCTCTTTACTATTTCTTGGAGTCTTACATGGAATTCCTGGAAATCTCCCTAACATCAGCTCCTCAATAACTCCCAAATGGCTCCTTCTATCAAGATATCTGTTTCTTTTCTCTCCCTCTCGGTCAACAAATGCCTTTCCTTTGTGTTCTTTTTCTACCTCTACGGTCTCAATTTACTCAAGATAATTTATCTATTTCCCCTTCCAAGGGGAATTCATGAATGTGTCTCTTAGGGTCCTTGTTATCTAGCTTCTCTGGGGGTGTGAGCTGTAGCCTGGTTATTCCTTGCTTTATATCTAATATTAATTTGTGAGTGAGTATATACCATTTTAGTTTTTCTGTGTCTAGGTTACCTCACTCAGGATAGTTTTTTTCTAATCCCATCCATTTGCCTGCAAATTTCAGGATTTCATTTTTTATTGCTGCTGCATAATACTCCATATTATAAATACACCACAAATTTTTTCTATTCATTCATTGGTAGAGGGGTATTGAGGTTGTTTCCAGGTTCTGGCTATTACAAGTAATGCTGCTACGAACATATCTGAGCAAATATCTTTGTGATATCCTTTGAGTATATGTCTAAGAATGCTATTGCTAAGAACATGAGGTAAATTGATTCGCAGTCTTCTGAAAAACCATCATACTGATTTCCAAAGTAGCTATACAAGCTTATACTCACATAGAAATGGAGTAATGCTCTTTTTGCTCCACATTCTTTGGAGCATAGGCTATCATCAGTGTTTTTAATTTTAGTCATTCCGACAGGTATAACATGATATCTCAGAGTTGTTTTGATTTGCATTTCCCTGATGGCTAAGAATATTGAGCAATTCTTTAAGCATCTTTTAGCCTTTTGACATTTTTCTATTAAGAATTTTCTTTTTATATCTGCACCCCTTTTTAATTCGATTGTTATTTTAATGTCTAGTTTCTAGAATTATTTGTATATTTTAAAAATCAGCCCTCTGTCAGATTTAGGATGGTGAAGGTGTTTTCCCATTTTGTAGGCTGCTGTTTTCTTATTGACTGTGTTTGTCTTACAGAAGCTTTACTCAGTTTTAGCAGGTCCCATTTACTAATTGTTTCTCTCAGTATCTGTGCTACTGATGTCATATTTAGGAAGTAGTTTCCTTGGCTAATATATTCAAAGCGACTTCCTACTTTCTCTTCTATCAAGTTCAGTGTAGCTGAATTTATTTTGATGTCTTTGATCCACTTGAACTTGAGTTTTGTATAGGCTGGTAGATAAGGATCTATTTGCATTCTTATACATGACACAGTGTTGAAGATGCTTTCTTTTTTACGATTGTATATTTTTGGCTTCTTTCTCAAAAGTCGGTTGTTCATGGGATTAATGTCAGGGTCTTTAATTTGATTCCATTGATCCACAATCCATGTGTCTGTATGCCAACACCAAGCTATTTTTATTACTGTTGCTATATATTAGAGCTTAAAGTCAGGCACAGTGATGTCTCCAGAAATTTCTTTATTGTGCAGGCTTGTTTTGGTGATCCTGGGTTTTTTGTTTTGTTTTGTTTTATCATACGAAGTTGAGTATTGTTCTTTTGAGATCTATGAAGACGTGTTTGGAAATTTTAATGGAACTGCATTGAATCTGTAGAATACTGTTGGTAAGCTTGTTATTGTTACTAGTTGATTCTATAGATTCAAGAACATGGAGATTTTTAATGTTTGATGCCTTTTTAAGTTTTTTTCTTCAATGATTTAAAGTTCTTGTCATATAGGTCATTCATTTATTTGGTTAAAGTTACCCCAGGATATTTATGTTATTTGTGCTTACTGTAAAGTATGATATTTCCATGGTTCCCTGGTTCCCTCTTCAGCCCATTTATCATTTGTATATAGGAGGAGTATTGATTTTTCTTAGTTAATCTTATTTTCTCCCACATGAAGGTATTTATTAGCTCTAGGAGTTCCCTGGTAAAATTTTTAGGGTCACTAAATGTATATTATCGCATCATCTACAAATAGCTTGACTTCTTATTTTTTAATTTGTATCCCATTGGTTTCCTTTTGATGTCTTTCTAGCTAGAACATCGAGTACTATATTGAATAAATGTGACAAGAGTAGATAACTTTGTCCTGTTCTTAGTGGGATCAATTTGGATGTCTCTCCATTTAGTTTCATGTTAGCTATTGGCTTGCTGTATACTGCCTTTATTATGTGTAGGCTTCTTCTCTGTATTCCTGATCTCTCCCAGACCTTCATCATGAAGAGGAGTTGGATTTTGTCAAAAGGTTTTTCAGCATCTAATGAGATGGTCATGTGTTCTTTTTTCTTTCATTTTTTTTTAAATGTGGCAGATGAGATGACAAATTATGAGATGAGAATTTTTTTTTTTATGTTGAACCATCCCTGCATCTCTAGGATAACTATCTAATTGATAACTTTGGGGTTTTTTTATGTGTTCTTGAATTGGGTTTGCAAATATTATATTGAATATTTTTACATCTATGTTTACAGGGGACATTGGTATATAATTCTCTTTCTTTGTTTCATCTTTGTATGGTTTGGGTATCAGGGAGATTGTAGCTTAATAAGAAGAGTTTGGCAATCTTCCTTCTGTTTCTATTGTGTGGAAAAGTTTGAGTAGCACTGGTATTATCTCTTCTTTGAAATTCTCATAGAAAACTGAACTGATACTGCTTCACCCTGGGCTTTTTTGCTTGGGAGACTTTTAATAACAGCTTCTATTTCTTAAAGGGTCTGTTAAAGTTGTTTATTTTGATATTGATTTAATTTTGGTAAGGGACACCTGTCCAGAAAACTGTCCTTTTCTTTTAGGCTTTCCAATTTTGTGGAGTTCAAGTTTTTGAACTATGACCTAAGGATTCTCTGGATTTCCTCTGTGTCCATTATATCCCGCTTTTCATTTCTGATTTTGTAAATTTGGATGTTCTCTCTCTGCCTTTTGGTTAGTTTGGATAAGAGTTTGTACCTTTTGATGATTTTTCTCAAAGACCATCTCCTTGTTTCATTGGTTCTTTGTATTGTTCTCTCTGTTTCACTTTTTTTATTGATTTCAGCTGAGAGTATGATTATTTTCTGCCATCTACTCCTTTTGGGCAAGTTTGCTTAATTTTGTTCTGGAGCTTTCAGTCTACTACTAAGTTGCCTGTGTGAGATTTCTCCAAATTCCTTATGTAGGCACTTAGTGCTATGAGCGTCCCTCTTAGAACTGCTTTCATTTTGTCCCATAAGTTTGGGTATCTTGTAAACTAATTTTCCTTAAATTCTAAGAAGTTTTTAATTTCTTTCTTTATTTTTTCCTGCCCTAGAGGTGGTTTAATTGAGTGTTATTTAATTTCCCAGAATTTTTAGGCTTTCAATTGTTTATGTTGTTGTTGAACTCTAACTTTAGGCCATGGTGCTCTGAGAGGATACAAGATGTTATTTTATTTTGTTTTATCTATTCAAACTTGATTTATGACTGACTATGTGGTCAGTTTTAGAGAGTACTGAGAAGAATTTATATTCTTTTATGATTGGGTAGCATGTTCCGTATCTGTTAAGTATATTTGAGTATACCATCTATTAGGTCCCTTATTTCTCTGCTCAGTTTCTGCCTGGCCAACTTGTCCATTGGTGAGAGTGGGGTGTTGAGGTCTCTCACTATTAGTGTGTGGAGTTGATGTATAATTTTAGCATTAGTAATGTTTCTTTTATATATGTGAGTGCCCTTTTATTTGGGTCATAAATCTTCAGGATTGAGACTTTGTCCTGATAGATTATTTTTTTCTGTGATAAATATATGATGCTCTTTCTGATGTCTTTTGAATGACTTTAGCTTGAAATCTGTGTTGTTAGATAGTAGGACAGTCAGGCCAGTTTGCTTCTTGAGTCCATTTGGTTTCAGTCTTTTCCCAAACATTTACTCTGTGATAGTGTCTGTCTTGGAAGTTGAGGTGTGTTTCATGTATGCAACAGAAGGATAGATCGTCTTTTAGCAACCATTCTGTTAGACTGTGTCTTTTTATAAGGTTTGTTAATGTCTGTTATACTTTGGTTATAGTGTTCGTGTGCGTGTGTGCGTGCGTGCGTGCGTGCGTGCGTGCGTGCGTGCGTGTGTGTGTGTGTGTGTGTGTGTGTGTGTGTGTGTGTGTCTTCCTTTATTGGGATTTGCTTCTGTGAGATTATTGCTTGTGTTTTCATGGGTGTATTAACTTTCTTAGGTTAGAGTTTTCTTTCTAGCATTTTATGTTAAGGCTGGACTTGTTGATAAGTATTATTTGAGTCTAGTTTGTCATAGACTATCCCTTTACTATATCTACGGCAATTGAGAGTTTTTCTTGGTATAGTAAGTAGTCTAGACGGACATCCATGGTCTATTATTGTCTGCATAATATCTGTCTAGGACCTTCTGGATTTCATAGTCTCCATTGAGAAATTGGGTGTTATTCTCATAAGTATGCCTTTATAAATTACTTGGCCTTTTTCCTTTGTATATCTTAATATTCTTTTATTATTTTGTATGTTTAGTGGTTTGTTATGCGGTAAGAGGACATTTTGGGAGGTCTAGTCTATTTGGTGTTTTTGCAAGCTTCTTGTGTCTTAATAGGCTTTTATGTTGGGGAACTTTTCTTCTATGATTTTGTTGAATATATTTTCTGTTCCTCTGAGCTCTTCTTCTTCTTTTTCTGTTCTATAAATCTTAGATTTGGTCTTTTTATTTTGCTCATAATTTTCTGAATGTTTTGTGTTACGACATTTTTGGCTTTAGTGTTTTCTTTGACTGGTGATTATATTTCTTCAATCGTGTCTTACATGCCAGAAATTTTCTCTTTCATCTCTTCCATTCTGCTGGTTATACTTGTCTCTGAGATCCCTGTTAGTTTATTCAGATTTTACGCTTCCAGCATTACCTCAGTTTGTGTCTCTTTATTGCTTCTACTTCAATTTTCAGGTCTTGAACTATTTTCTTCACCTATTTGATTGCTTTTTCTTGGCTTCCTTTAGGGGTTTGTTGATGTCTTCCAATTTCTTGTTGGTCTTTTCCTCCATTTTTAATTACATTTTAAAATGCCTCTATCATCTTCATAAACTTATTTTTAAGGGTCTTTCCTTCTGCTTCCTCTACATTGTTCAGTTTCTTGTAAAGCCGCTAGTTCCTGTAAAGCTCTTTATTATACTGATGTCTACCATCTCTTCCTCTAATTGGTGCAAGTATTGTCTGTGTCTCAGGGACAGATTCTTGGTTCAGTCTGTTCTGGCTTTGTCTGTGTCTCAGGGAGCCACATTTAGTCCAGTCAGCACTCTTTGTCCAATCAGAGCTGGCAGGTATTGTGATTGCCTTTCTTGGTCCAATTGATGCTCTTGGTACAATCAGAACTCTCAGTTCCATGGGGGATAGTAAATTCTGTGTCTCAGGGAACCACTTGCAAGAGAGGTGGTTTGGGGGGAAGAAAGTGAGTCTTATAGATTGCAGAGTTCAGAAAGGGGTGTTGGTAGGGGGGCATGCAACTGGGGCAGCATTGAATGGCGGTGGAGGAGGAGGAGCATAGGTTGTTCCCATGTGCCTAGGTTCTAGAGACTGAGCTGACTACAGTAATTTTAACATCTGTGAAATCTAACCATTAACTTATTTATAATATAAACAAAAATACTTATTTTAAGCTATAATCTCTGTGATTAGTGACTTTTACTTAAAAAAAATACAACAAAAAGTTTAAATGTCTTAAAAAAAAACCGTCTAGTCAAATATCAGAAGAAATTATAAGATGCAAGGCATAAAGACCTGTTATTGAAAATACATAAATAACTCTTAAAACCCAATAAAAGAAGTAAACCAGTTAATTAAAATATACTCAATAAGGTAACACATACCATTTCTCAGATAGCAATATATAGAATACAAAAAATATATTGAAATATGTTCCTACCAAGTCACTAGTGAACTGAAAATTATAGCAATGAGCATACACACACACACACACACACACACACACACACACACACACACACACACACACATGTGCTACTCTGAGAAAGTGAGAAAGTTCTGGGCAATTTAATAGCACAGGGAGCCCAGAAATTACCTTAGTTGTTAGTAAGGTTCCTAAGTGGCTGTAGAGTACATGTTATGACTTATGGCATGTATAAAGTAAAATAAACACTTAAATATTTCTTTGTACAGATAAGTGAAATTGTGAGAAATTAGATACAAAAGTAAGATTCTGTCTAGAATGGTCTATATATGAAGAGAAATATCTGTCAAGAAATGTTCTCCTTAAGACTTTCAAATATTCACTGCTTTAGTGGGTTGTGGAAGGAGCTGGAAATACTGGGAGCACTTGTTAATTGCTCTTTAAGAAGGTTCTGGAGCATTTGATGACTACAGTAACAAACTGATGTTACTAGAGAGGAGCCATGAAAACAAGAAAGGTTTGGAGAAAATAATATGTCTGTATATTAAAATGAGATTAATTTTTGCATTTTTTTGATCCTAAACATAAATGAGCTCTTCAAAATTCATGATGAAATTATTCAAAGGAATTGAAGCTAATGTAAATACCTAAGAAATAGGATCATACTCAACTTTAAGATTAATTAATACCAGAATTCTCTAATGTTTTCTTAAGCATCATGGTTCAAAGTACATACTGAAAGACTTTTAGACTGAGATATTACAAATGAATATATGCTATTGTATCCAAGTCTACTGATTGTGAAACAAAAGTAGAAGCTGCAATTTGAGTTAGGATAAGCACTTAAAGTTTCCATTGAAGTTAACATGTTGGGAGTAGGTCCCAAATATTTATACTGGTATAAATATTTCATAAAGGTCCACACAAATTATTGAGAAATTTCAAGCTGCTAAGAAAGATGGGCATACCTTTATGCTCTGTCATTTAATACATAAGGTTTGCAAACTCAGAAAAAGAATGTCATGTATATGTGGATTTTCTTCTACTCCTTTTTATATCATTCTGCCCTTCTCTCAAATCCAAATATTCCAAAGCATGGTACAGAACAATCAAAGAATGAGGTTTACAAAATAATTTTAAAATATATATTACATTGCTTATATGAATATAAACATGTATTTAAAAATAAATCTAAAAATACCAATGTCTCAATGTGTACAAGATACTTCTTATGTGGGTGAAAGTCTCCAGTGCTAGAACCAGAGTTTATATTGTTAGAGAATTCTGCAAATTTTTAATCTAAGAATTATAATGCCTTTCACCCTTGGACTTGTCATACCTTCTGGGTCCTCCACATTTGAGAGTATTCTAGAGCACAGAGCAAACTCAAGAGGTATAATAGATATCTCTTCTGGTTGTCAGCTCTGTTGATTCCACCAGCAACAGCCTCATTCGGGGTCTCACTTGTCTTTAAGCAAACAGAAATGCCACCTGTGTGTCCAAGGATTGAGCAAGCAGATGCCCTTCCCTGCCACATAGAGGCGGGCAGACCACGCCATCCTCCCCTCACTGGGTTTCTTATTAGAACCCACTAGGGCTTTGTTAGTAATATTTTTACTTTTTTTCTGTGATCCAGGATCTTCCTCTGAAGTCTAGACTGACCCAGGTCTCACCATTAGACAGGAAGGACTGTAGGTGGCTCCACTGATGAGAAATGTGCATGAGTATTTGGTGGAGAAAAAAATAATGTAAGTTCATTCTAAATAGGGTGTGACTGCATAGGCACTTGAGTGATGAAAGTGGAAAGAAAAGAAGGCATTGCTGGGGACCAGTGAAAACACAGGAAGGAGTATGACCATGGAGCATGACTTACAAGCTTCATGGAACTTAATGATGAAAGGTATATTTGACAGAGCACATAATTTGGGGCAAGAATCCTGCTAAATACTTAACACTGACAACTCAGTGGCAGCCATGACACTTATCACAGTCCTTATAAGCCACCTCTTCAACAGCAGCTCTGTTCATATAAAGTCGTGCTTAATTACCTTTTCTAAGAAATAATAATGGCAATTAAAGCCATAGCATCTTAAATCAAAGTTTGTATGTTTCAGCTGGTGAGTCTGTGGGAGGTGATATCCAGAGGAGCCACACTCTTATCTTGTTCTGCTTTTCTGAATTGGACTGTAAAGGGAACTCTAGACAGTCTCCATAACTGTTTTTCTCATGTTACCATTAACCTCAAGTTTTATCGTATATTAAGACAATAGATATAATAGTAATACTATAATTAGGGTATGTAAATTATAGATAAAGAGATATCAGAACGCAAAAAGGAATTATTAAATAAAATTCTCACGTTTAAACAAATACAGCAAAAACAAATTTATGTTTAGATCATTATATACAAAATAAAACTCCATGTGTTTCTGGGCTTAAATTTTTATAAAAGATAGCAACTTTGTGAATATTGTAAGCTCTGTGAGCTTTGAAGCTGAGCATTTGGTGCTGAAGGATAGTCAAATGATTACCAGCATTGTCACATACACTTATATTTGCTTGTCTACTTTGTGTGTGTACAAGTGCTTGTGGAAGTGTGTGTGTGAAGATATGCATACCTACAGGTATGGGTATGTGTGTAATGCAGGGTGTATGTGTACAAGTGTGTGTGTGTAAATGTGTGCATGTGGGAGATTGAAGGTGTATTTAAAATTAATATTTATTAAAATACAAACTAACACTTAGGATATAGGTAATAACTTATGTAGACATTTGAGAGATCAGATTATTTATGTGGTAGATGATAGATGTCAAACCAGTCTCTCCAACAGGCTGAAACAAACAGGGCCTGTAAGATCTCAGCAGCCCCTCTTGAATGGGCCTGGCCACACCCCCTTCAAGAGCCCAAGACCCTAAATAAGTGTCTTCCGACCTTATCAGCTGACTCCTAAATCCTATCACAGGGGAATATATGTGCTTGTGCAGGTGTATGTATGTGTGCATTTGTAGGTGTGTGCATGTTGTGGGTATGTGGTATGTCGGTGTGCACATGTGGGCTATGTGTGCATGTAGGGGTTTATGTGTATATGAGGGATATTATGCATGTGTAGGGGTATGCATGTGAAAAGAGTGTGTGGCAGTTTTGTGTTTTGTGTGTGTGCATGTGGGAGGTATGTATGACATGTGTGTATGTACCTGAGTGTAGAGGCTAGAGGACAGCCTTGGGTGAGTACCCTTGGGAAACATCCATTTTATTTTCTAATACAAAATCTCTCTGGCCTTTAGCTCACCAAGTAAACCAAGTCGGCTGCCAGTGAGCTGCCTGCTTTCTCCCTTTGGTGCTAGTAGTACACTGTGCACTAGCTTTTTTCTTTCTTGCTTTAGTCTGAGCATCAAATATGGGTTCTCATGCTAGGAAACCAGCATTTTCACAAAATAGGTCAATCTCCACCACTCTACCCTCCCAATGTTGTGTTTACTTTCTCTTGAAACAACAACACACACATAAACACACACAAATATGGAGTCTGATTTGTGTTGGCAAGCTACTATTGAGTATGGTGATTATGAGACCTACCCTTGAGTGTAGTTGATAACCATTTTCACACCATTGAAGAATTACGACTTTTCCTTCACCTGAAGCTATCAGGTGAAATAGCTTATTGGATGGGGGTGGGACATTGTGGATGCCTTTCCTTCTCAGTGTTGAGATTTGTCTCTATTGACCTTATAAAGATCTTGTTCATGCTGTCATAGTCTCTGTGAGTTCATATGTGTATCAGTCCTCTTGTGTCTGAAAAATGCTGTTTCCTTGAAGTTAATCATAACCTCTTGCTCTTACAATCTCTCCATGGCTTCCTTCTCACAGCTCTCTGAGCTTCCTCCTCTGAAGGAAGTTAGTGCCACTTAGGACAAACACTTGAACTCACCCAGCAAATCTTTAATAGCTGAGCCATCTCTCCGGTCTCTTTATTACATATATTTATAAGGTAAAAATATTTTATTTTTTGTATTCCAGAAACATCTCTGATACATATTTTAAAGGTGTTGAAAAAAGATGAAATTCCCAGTCATTCTTTAGATTATTTAAGGTCATAAAACCTACTCCATAAACAAAATTCTAACTCTATGGAAAAAAAGGAATCAATTTGAAATTTTACAAGGGCTCATACTGTGTTTATTTTGCCTGATTTTTACAAGCCTTTTACAAGAAAATAGTATTATTATTATTATTATAATTACAGACTTAATTAAATCATGGTCAAAATTGCTCTTTTGAGGGATAATAGTGATAATAAAAATAATAAAAACTCATATACTAACATTTAAATTTCTAGATACACAAATACATTTAGATGAATTTATAAATTTATTTTTGCTTTTCATTGAAATGTGTTTTTGATATACGTGTATGTTATGCTCACGTGTGTGAGTTTGTGTGTTTGTGGTATTTGTGCCACAGCTTGTGTGTGCAGAGGACAAAATGCACTTAGTCCTTGCTGTTTGCCTGGTTTGAGAGATAGTGTCTCTTATTTCCCCTGGCTGTGGCCCACCTCCTGGTGAGTCTGTTGTCTGTGCCTCTCCTCTCCCAGTAGGGCTGCACTAAGGTTGTAAATACTTTGCCTACTGTGTTCTTTTTTTCTATGAGTTCTAGGAGTCTCAGCTCATGTCATTAGGATTGCATAGCCAGGACTTTACCCACGAACCATCCTGTTGCTTTCTACTCACTTCTACATAAGGAAATTTCTGGAGTCTTACACATTAAGCTTTTATTAAAGTTAGAAAAAAATTCTGGTTCTTTTGGCATTTTCTATTTGCTACACTTCAAAATCCTTTGCTGTGAGACAATCACAGGAATATTTACAATTTAAAAGGTTACTTTGCATTCTTGTTTTTTTTGTTGTTGTTGTTGTTTTAGATTTATTTTTAGTGTATGTGAGGGTAAGAGGGACACGGTGGGTACCACAGAGTGATGTGTGTAGAGTTCAGAAGGCAGCTGGAGGGAATTAGTTCTGAACACCCTAGTGGGCACCATACTGCAATACAGATCATCAAACTTGACAGGAAACACCTTTATCTGCTGACCCATCAAGCTGGCCCACTCACTGCTTAATTCAGAAATTTGATTATTAAGTTGTTTTCCTGTGGAGCAATTTGTTACTGGCTTGTGCTGCTATTATTTGTTGTGACTCAAGAACTCTCAAGAGCACCAGTGAACAAAATGGCTCACAGTGAGGGCTATTCACATCATTCCTGGGTGTCTTATCCCTTGGAACACTCATCTAGATAGTCTGAACATCCTGTGATGGGCAGCTCATGTTCCCTGGCATGAATGATTGAGGACAGTGAGTATGTCTTTCAGCTGATCAATAATTCTGATGTATTTTAGTTGTTTTATAGAACAGCCCTTAAACAACAGATAAGACTAGACCACAGAGTATGAACTTCAGGAGCAGTAATCACTCAGGTTCGTCTTGGAAGTCAGCTGAGACACATTTAAATGGATACTGTTTGAAAATTTCCTCTAATTTTTGAAATCCAGCTTACTGCCATTCACAGCAACAGTATTCAATGTATGAAGCTACCTGACTCAGGGTTATTATAATGCATGAAAACATTTCAGTAAAGGCAAATGTAACCTATAACTTTAATGTATCCTCATTAAATTTATGTTGAGTATTGACAGTGACAGAACTCT
This sequence comes from Phyllotis vaccarum, assembly GCA_033318265.1. Lineage (NCBI taxonomy): Eukaryota > Metazoa > Chordata > Mammalia > Rodentia > Cricetidae > Phyllotis > Phyllotis vaccarum. The sequence goes on along the minus strand of JARWLC010000006.1, from coordinate 29,073,885 downwards.
CAGGAGAAAATACATTTCCATTATGAACGTAGATGAGACGAGCAATTCAATTTACATTCCAAACAGTTTTCAGATTAAAGCGCATTTAGGTCATTGCTAACCTACACTGCGGAGATTCTTATGGGTGACCAGTTTCAATTAAAACCTTTTAATGACTCTACTTTGGCAGAGTCTTTTGAATTTCACCTGAAAAAATATATTAAATCAAAGAAAGAAAAAAGATAATTATCTTCCACTAGGATCACTGTATTGCTTTATCTCTGTCTCTCCCCCTCTCCCTCCGCGCTCTGCTCTCCTTCTCTCTCCCTTCCCCCACCTCTCTGCGTATTTGTTATCTCTCTGTGTAGGTGTGTGTTCTTTGTGGTGATATATTTTATATTTAATAAAATCAGTTTGGAATATCAGAGAACAGAATCACCCATAGTCAAGCCATAACGGTCAGAGAGTGGTGACCCACACCTTTAATCCCATCACTCAGGAGATAGAGGTCTTCCTGTATTTCTATGAGTTCAAAGCCTAAAAACAAAACAGTAGTAGATCACACCTTTAATCCTAACTCTAAGATTATGATGCAGAGTTGAACCAGGAAGTGAAACAACTGGGTAGAGAAGATATTTAAGGCAGGTGTAGGCAGACATTCAGATTTCTTTAGAAGCAATAAGCCAGGCAGAGGATTCTTGAAGATAACTTTTACCCTGATCAGCCTGAGGAGGTGGCTGGGTGAATGAGAATTGACTGTGATCTGTTTTCTCTCTCTGATATTCCAGACTGATTTTATTAAATATAAAATATATTACCACAGTTCTTGTGTATATTCATGTATATGTGTGTGTATGTATATGTGTATGTACATGAGTGTGGAAGCCAGAAGTGGATGGTTTCCTTAATTATATTTTGCTATATTTTTTTGAGACCAAGAATCTCAGTAAATTAGAAGCTTTCCAATTCATCTAAGTTTGCTAAACAATTGATTCTGGGGACTCTTCTGACTCTACATCCCAGCACTGGAGGCTACAGATGTGCTTGCTGCCCACTTGATGTCTGTGGGTCCTCAGGTCCTCATATCACCTGATGTATACAGTCTCTCTGGTCCTCACATTTGCATAGAAATCACTCTACAAACTCAGATATATCCCCAGCCAGGTTCTACAATACTTTTACATACTCAAAACAATATGACCTTGTTAAAATAAAAATAATAAATATTAATAATCAATAATTTTCCCACATATTGAGATATTAAAATGTCATTAGGAGGAAAATATTAATAGTGTAAAATTCATTTGAATGTTTGGAATCTGACATACTTCTTGTATTTCAAGACTCAGCTACTTTTATCTAAACTCTTTAGATGGCTATTGGTTTCAAAGTCTGACTTAATGTTGAAAACAGCAACATTTTTATATCTAAAATTCATTTCATATTTGATAATTTGTGGTTGGTAGTCATTTATGGACTTTATAACTCAATTTCTTCTCTATTTTTTTCTCTGGATTAATATCAAAATATAGTTAAATTAAGAGCCTTGAATGAATTTTCAAGGAACGAAGGCTCCAGGTACTTTGGCACTATATTCCCTGTTCTTGCATTTAGGAGTTGGAGAAAGTTGTGTTTATATGAATGTAAAGAAAAAGATAAATATCTTTAGGAGCAAGGTAAGTTCAAAATATCAATATACTTGTATTTTTCATTCAATTTTGTTTTTGAGCTTGTGTTTAAAGTTGTAATATTCCAAAAAATGAGAAAAAAAATTATATATTTTTGCCTTGGTTTATCAAAAGGTCAACTTTCTATATTATCTCCATAATGTCTTCCCTAAGCATCATATCCTACCACTAAGCATCAAATTACTACTATTAATTATTGCACTTCATTGCACAAGCCTAAAAGATACCATGGAACATATCTTCCTATCTTTCTTATTATCCATGTGAGTATATTTTGGGGTTTCTTCTTTAAAACTGAGTGAGTAACCTTTCAGATTGATATTACTTACTTGCAACGTATGTGACTCTGAGCAGTAGGATTGGATCTCCCAATCTACTATGGATATTTAGAGATAAACCAATAACAAGTGTCTGGTGATGCATTCCTGTAACAGTGAGGGTTTTTGGTCTTGCCTAAATCTCACCACACATTCCTACAATCATTGTTACTTAAGATTGCAAGTCCAAAGTTTGTCTGGGCTACAGATTGTGTTCGAAGTTAACCTCAGCAATGTAAGATGTCCCTGTCTCAAAATAAAAAGAATACAGGGTATGTGGCCGTGTTCTTACCTAACATATAGAGTGACCTGGGTTTAATCCCTAGTACTTCAAGGTTCAGGGAAACAAAATCATTGGGTGACCTATTTTATTTCTAGACATGCAATAGCATTTGCATTTCCCAAATCTGGAAATAAGAAGCAAAGAAGAATATTATCTACTTCTAAGTCTATTCTAATCTTATATTTAAAAGTGTAACATTCAATGCAGAACACTTTTCTTTCTTCCTTGAAATATGTCCATGGACAAACAATCATAACACTCATGGAAAAGTACATGGTGTTAATTCTTAGCCAAAAGATGGAGTTTGAGCTCAGTCCCTTGCACAAATAGCACAGAGAACAACTTTATGACCCCTTTGTCTTTATCCAAGGCTTGGCATATGTCAAACCCACTGCAAGGGATTTGTTCAGGAAGAACTGGGAGAACACATACAAGATAAGTTAATCTTTTACACAAGGATTTTTCTTGGACTGAGATAGCATGGATGCCTTGCTTATAATCAGTGCCAGTTTCTGCTTCTCACTGAGCACCTACCATACAAGAAGGCCGAAGGAATTTAAGAACTGGAGAATTTTGGCTACACAATATTCTGAAAATATTTCTTAGATTCTAAGAGACAGGAACTTTTGCTTAACCTCACAGACAGTTATTAACATTCCTTGAGGTTTCTTAAGACTTATGACTGCTAGTCTACTGTGTACTCAACCTACCTAGCAGAGAACAATGTAACAATCAACCTTATTTGCCTTGGATTTCTCATGTAATCAATTTTTATAATCTGAGCTAATGCATAGCTGCAATTTTAAATTATGTATTTGTCTATGATTGTGATTCAGAATAATCATGCATATCATGTTTTGAAAGCAGTGAATACAGAAATTGAAAGCATCTTTTTAAAATCTAAAATAAAGGTCAAATGCAAACATTTATGGTTATTGGTTGATGTACAATGTTTGTTATTTGAGGTCAACTGATTTCAGATATGTTATTGTTTGTTAGTTGGTATCAGAGAAGCTAGTGGCATGATTCATTTTAAAACTCAAAGATATTTACAATAATCCTTACCCATGTAATGCTTTATTTTACTCTTCAATAAACAGTGAAGTTGTTTTGTTATAGAAAGACAGTATACCACTCACAGATATACAGACATCTCTTTCTCTCTCTCTCACACACACACACAGGCACAGATACACATAGGCATGAGAACAATAGAGTCGCAAGACAGCATTCAGGTAAGCAAAGATTCAGTCTTAAACAACAGACAGAGGATGGAAGACATAGGGAGCATGAAGTAATGGATTCAAATGTGGACTCTTTCTTTGTTAAATGACTAAGGAGAAAGTGCTGTTATTTCTTTCTTTGGTGTGACACCTATGCATTATTGATAACTTTGGACTAGATAGGAATGTATTGTAATCTTCACAGAGAAAGAGAAGGAAATCTGTGAAATTCCGACTTGTGGAAATGACAAAGCTGTTTGCTGTCATTCACTTAGAGCTTCCATGATTATCTCCATAAGTTAAAGCCAATTAAAATTCCATTATTGTGTACTCCCGAGAAGTGTCCCAAGAGGTCTCTCCCTTAGTATAGATGCTATTGATAGTTGGTGGTTATTGAGTTAGGGACAGTCATTTTCCTTTGGAGGCATGACCACTGGGAAGTTGTTCATGCCCCAGTGGGTGCCTTTGTCACATACCCCTGGGAAACACTAATTGAATTCAGGAGTTTATCAATACTGACAACAATAAAGGAGAACATGAAGTTACCGGAGCAGGATGGGGACACCATGGTTGTTGAAAGGAGGTTATGCTGGATACATATGATTGAAATACATTGTATAAGTCTATACATGTTAATAATAATTATTAAAACAATGAAAAATTTTAGTAACTTCTCACATCATAAGTATGGGCAATGGTAAAGCTAGAAGCAGCTTCAGCTAGTCTGGATACTTGGTGTGTTGTGTCTAGGCAATAAAAAAGTTTCAATGTCCTGGTATTATGTTTCTGACAAATTGTAGTCTCAGTTTATATTTAATATTAGGTTTATATGATTATTAAATGGCATTAATTCATAGATTAACTATAAATTAATATTTTGATAATGTGATAAGTAACTAGTGACTTCTTTATTATGTTTCTTATATCCAGTATAAAGAATATTCAAGTGCTTAATAACTATTTAGAGTCATGATGCACTCATACTTTGTTATCTAATTAAATATAGTATTGCTTAAATTCATCAGTTTTGAGAATGCGAAGTAGAATATGTATTTTAAAAGTATTACTCCATCCTTTTACATATGAAGATCTGATTCACATCATGATTATTGTGAATCATTTACAAGAGAAACTAGCTTCATCAAAACTACACTGCCCCAGTTACATTACAGGACAGATAGACATCAGCATCATGTTTGTTATATTCATATTATTTGTCTTGCTTATATTGTTGGTTTACCCCATTCAAGATGCCAGACAATTTTGTATTAAATTTATATGTTAGATGATAGAATACCAATCAAGAGGTTGTTACATTTTTCCTTCCAATATTTAGAATGTGAACCATGACGTTAAGTCCAAAAGTTGAAGTCACATGTATTCAAGCTATAGATAGTCAACACAGGGTCCTTATATTATAATTGAATTCTCATGTCTCTAACACTCTTTCTCTAGCTGAGTCTGTAAACATACCTTAGTAAACAAGTTTTATACATTAAAGCTGCTAAAACTTTGTCCATATCATTTCTTTACTAAAATTCTTTGTGTCTGTCTGATGTCTCTATATAAAATGAAAACTTCAGTTCAGAGAATTAAAATTTTACAAATTCTATATATTTATAAAACAAACAATATCCTCCATTTGACACTGGGAAGAAATGATTTTGTCTTTGGAACAACAGTGAAGTTATCAAACTATTTGGCATACAGTATGAATTGTAAGATTGTGAATGGCAGAGCTTTTATATGTCAACGTGTCAAAGCTTTTCAAAGACTGCACTCTTTTTAGAACAGGAAACTTCAAAAATAGAATATTTTTACTCTTTTAGAAATTCACACCTTTATAAAATGCACTTTGAGAAAATTTGCCCAACCCTTCCCCCAGCTCCTCCCATACCTGCCTCTAATTTAGATAAATGCTGAAAATAATGATTCTTTCGTAGACTATTGTTTTTTCTTACTTTTTAGCAGGAAATTTATTTACTTTAGTTTTAAGTAACGACACTGGAAATTTTTTATTTGTTTTATAACTGAGAATAATTCTGTTTCCTGGAATTTAGTTATCGAAAAAAATGGAAAAAGAGTTAAAAAATAGAAATTTAATTTTTATCCTAATTTATATACAATATACATTTGGCTTAGGATTTTGACATGTATTATAATATAAAAGGACTGGCAGAATTGAAGGAGTATTAAAGAACCTACCAAATATTGAAACATATAGAAATTTTGTAAATGTTTTTATCTTTTGACCAATGTCGTTAGTCAATGCTTCTCAAGCACAAATGTACAGGATGATATTGTGACTAGAGACAAGTCTTGGTAGTAGAGTCATGCCAACTTGAAAACTCCTAGGCTCTTTCACCAGCAAGGAAAGGACAAAACCAAACAAAGTATACAAATACATTATAGCGTATCCATTAACACCTAGACTTTTCATCCATTTCTTGATGTTCAGTTAGTTCTGTGGTTCCTAAGAACTGTGGAATCATTATAAAGCAGTCTAGTTGTTTTGGGAGAGGTCAATTACAAATTACACTCTGAGATACACTGCTATAAGACCTGGCTTCTCTCTGGTAGCACTATCACTTTCTATTATACAGGCTTCACTTAATAAGCTCTGTAACTTTCTGTGGTGGGGAAAGTACATATAAAGAAGGCCCGAAGCCTTTTAGATATGTCTTTAATTTGTTTGTGTGTTTATACATGAATGTGAATGTCTAATATTCAAACTCTATCTTCTTAATGGTAGCTGAATTGTTAATTGTGGCTATCTTCAATAACTTGATTTCATGCTCAATGGAATTAGTAAGTGACAATTGTTATCTATTAGACAGTGTCAAGTACAGATATAAAAGACATTAATAGCATTGTTTGAACTAGGATCCCAAGATTCTGACTCTAAAACCACTTTGGGAGGACACAACTGTTAGCATCTTATAGAAACACTGTCTTTTTGGGTCATTCTGGCTCTGTTGCATTCCTGATAACTCACCAGCTTGCTTTGGTCTAAAAGTTCTTGCTTGGTTGACTTGAAGCCTCATGCGTTCAACATGGTCAGAGAAGGTAGTGTCAGTAATGGTATTCTCATTAGTTTTCTTTGTGACTAATGTGCAGTTATATGTCTAATCCTCTTTAGTCAGAGAATCAAGAAATAAATATGGAACTTTCATAGAGAAGAAGTGAATTCAGTATATATTAGGAGAATCAAGGCAGTGCCGTCACTTTTTAAAGGGCTGCTAGTCTTACAAGGAAAAACATGTTAATTTTCCTCACAGGGTCCTGAAAAAAGTGAACTTAACACTGTCTAAGCACCCAAAAAATTGATAGGAGATATAAGAGCCAGGGGATCATTTTGACTACTTCAACCAAGAGTAGCTTCGTTTAAGAAAGCTGCTATTCTATTAGGGAAAGAACTCCCTAGTCTAAGAAAAGCAGTTTCAGACAATCTAAATCTTGGGCTCTTATTCATTAAATGAGTAAAATGATATTTAGCTTCTATATCATTCTGCTTTGGAGAGGCAATTGGTGCTTTACTAGAGAGAATCAAGTCATTGTTCAAAGAAATAAGTATATTTTATTTTATTACATTCTAGCCTCTCATTAATTGAGTTTTGGATTAGTTGGCATCCCCAAGTTTGATCATATCTAAGGAATGAGCCAGGCTGAGAAGTCTTTATGTTATCCTTCAGGGCTTGGGAGACCACTGCTAAGTGTATCTCCATTGTTCTGTTTGCATCTTCAGAGAGAGTTACATTAGTGTTTGAGAGTTTTCTCAAATTAAGATATTTTTGTTGTTGGAAAAAAAATAAATTTAGGAGACATCGGGAATAGATCATTGAGAATTGATATCTTTATTGCTTTTTTTTAGGACTTTGCAAAATAAAAAAATAAAAAGAGCTTACATTGGGAAGACTTGCTTCCCCTTCATACATGTTCTTCTAATCCCTAGTTAGCCTCTTCTCAGACCACTTGATTTATTCACATGCTGTCAAATGAAATCTGTTGAGATGTATCATGCACAGATAAGTGACAATTTAAAAACACTTCCGGGACCTATTTTTGCTCATTGGAAAAATCTTCCATAATTATATATTGCCATAACATGAATTGGGTTGTGTAATTTAAGTGCTTCCAACAGTGAGTACTTTTGCAGGTGAATTTGTGGCATAATAAAGCTTATTAATGAGAGTTTCAGTGTAATCGAACACAAGAGTTATTACTAACCTTAGACTATTTTTATACATGCTACTAAAGCATTAGCCTCTCATCTTGTACGGGCACTAATAAAATCTCCGCACATTCTGTAGAGTCTCAAGGCTGATGTTGGCCTCTCCCTCACATTTCACTGGAAGATTACTCTGTGATCTTCACAGACATGCTTTTTCAGAATATTATTATTTTTTTTCAGAAACAAAAGGGGAGAGAAAGAGTTTAGTGAAGGGGAGAGGGAAAGGGACAGAGGAGAGGGGGGAGAGACAGGGAAGGGAGGGTGGGGGATGAGAACAACTTCATTTTCTTAATTGAACAACAAAGGACTTTCCTTGCTTCTAATCAGTGAATTAACAGCAAACTCTAATAAATACCCTTGACACCAATGATTATCTCAGATTAGTGTAAAGAAACATTGTTCTGCAAGCTACTCCAACGTTATACAAAAAAGAGAAAGCATTCTCATAATGCTAGAGAAGGTTCTCTTGATTCCTGCCCTACTTTTCTCTGGAAAGTCATTGTTTACAAGTTTCCCATGAATATTTGAATGTTTGCTTTAACATTATATACTATAAACTAATTTTAAGGAAAATAAAAATTACTTTTAATTGAACAATCAGTTTCTGAATATTTTTTAAAACAAAACTTGCCCTGCCACCTGTGACAGGGAACAGACCCTTTCCCTTATCAGCTGCAGCACTCAGGAAAGTAAGCCCTGCACCTTGCCTGGGGAGCACAATAGCGCTGTCCCTGCTGGTGTAGGTATGGTAGAGCCAGCCCTGAGGACATAAAAGCAACAGAACCAGTTCTGCTCCTCGCTCATGGCTGCAAGGGTTGAACTAAACAGGGCAGTGCCCCAGAGCTCACCCTATTCATAAGAATGAGGGAAACAGTGCAAGCTGACCAACACTGCAACTACCCAGTCCCAGATCCAATCCCCATTCCATCATTCCATCTATGATCTGTGAGAGGTATGAAGGGGATGGTCCTGCAGAACCAAAGCCGCAGGATCTCCATGACACAGGGCAACAATAGGATATCCAGGAGGAGACCCAGTGAGCGTCCAGTATCAGTGGTGTAGAAGAAACCAGAGGACTTGAACCAGACCAATGACTTTCTGCAATGAGCACTTGAAAGTAAAGATAAATGGATAAAAGGAGTCTGTGGCTCACTGTATCACACTACAGGGTCCATGATAAAATTTTTCTTTCTTTTTTTTTCTTAAATTTTATTTTATTTTATTTTATTTTATTTTATTTTATTTTATTTTATTTTATTTTAGGGGAGGTGTGGTTGCAAGGGAAGGGGGTGGACATGAAGGGACAAGGAAAGATGAATGAGATTGCAATGCGGGGTATGAAATACAGAAAAAGTAAATAAAAAGAAAAGTTTAAAAGATTGTCAACCAAGTGAATATGCTTTTATATTATTTTTGCCATAACAAGATAAAGCATGTCTGATGCTTCACTGTGAACTTCTAAAATATGATATGTTTCCTAGTATTCTAAATAGTGTGTTCAAAATCAGTATCCTTTAGTAACAGGGACATACCATCCACCTCCAGAGGGCAAACAAGGAAGATAGCAATAAATTGTGTGGGGAATCTATGGATAAATAATAAAAATAATGTTACATCATAGAAATAATCTATGAACCATTTGAAATGAAGTCAGTGGACTACATCTACTACAGTCTAGATTCATCTGAATTTTGATGTACTGTAGTGTTGAACTTTTTAGACCTAGTTCCAGACTGAGTTGTAGTCTCTATGGAAATGTTAGTATACCATGACAGCAATAACAGTAATATTAATGATACAACTGGAAAATCTAGATAATGAAAACATCATTTTTACCATCACTTCACTCTCAGGCCTCTGTTTTGGAGGACTGATACTTGTAAATGTTTTGGAGGACTGATATGTGAGGCAGTTGCCTTCTTCAAAATTTAAAGCTTCAGAAGTGATGCTGGGTGTGGATCTTATACAGCTTTAATCAGTCTTGATAAATCTTCTCACAGGATCTAAAAACTAGCACAGAAGAGTATTTCAGAACTTCTTTCATATATTGTTAAAATATTTTGAAGTATGAAAAAGTTGAAATTATTTTAAGTCAATATGAATAAAGTCTCACACTGATTTTATTACTATCAATACTTAGTGAGATTTGCTTTAGCAAACATTTTTCCATCCATTTGTCAAGCATGCAGAAGTCTAATTTACAACCCGGTCATGTGCAGATTTATGCGTTATGACTAAGCATGGGATCATGGAGTCACTACCGTAATCAATGCAAAAGAGTTTGATCTCATGCACATAATGTCCTTTAAAATGTTTTCTAAGCATAAGCTGCATATATACAGCTTGACCCATATATATATATATATATATATATATATATATATATATATATATATATATATATGTTCCTAATTGGGTCATTATTTCTTAAAGATTATTTTATTTGGAAGATAAAATGCATAGTTCCTAATACTTTCTTAAGCAATGACAAACTCATAAATCTGACCCAAGGAATGGTGACTACCTTTCAAAAGAACATCATCACCTCAAACCATATCTTCCTTTTGTGGTGTATCCCTGGTCCCATTCTACTGTTCATATTAACATTCACCATTCTGACATTTTATTTTAGGATTAGTTTTGCCTATTCTGAAACTTTATGTTAAATCTTCTTTGTCAATTTTCATTTTAGAATGAGCATTTCATCAGTATTTTTGAAATTGCTGAGAAATGTTTTATTCCATACACATATCATATCGTGTTTATTCTAGATGAAAATCTGAGCTGTTTCTAGCATTGAGTAGCATCAGTAACCAAGTCAGAAAGTACCTACCCACAGATGTAAAGAAGTTCTGAGCTCCATTTGGAATACAGACTGTCTGACATGACTATTCTCTCTATTGAAATAATGGTTGGATGATTTCTGGCAATTTTTGCAGTTTCAGAACCTAAAAGGAAATAAAATGTAGCTCATTTTGAAATATACGAAATAGGCTTATATATTGTAACATTGGATTACTGTATTACTCCCCAAAGTAAAATATACATACACATATTTAATAGCACACATTCACTTATAATTTACCCAAAATGTCATAAATTTCCAACAGTCTTCATCTTTAACTTTGTTAACAATGAAAGATTAAAATATAACTAAATAAATTTTACGTTAATAATTAGAATTTATGAACTTTGGGAAAATCACAGCACTTTTATTAGTCAAGAGATTCATTAATTACATAAGTTATAATCAAGATAAATGAAAGTGTAATATATGCAATATTTCTCAGAGGATTGATATTACCATGAGCAAATATGAACTTCAAGTTCATCTATTTGGGGTTTTAGAGATAATTTAAATTTAAAAGAATTAAATTTGTGAGCAATTTAATTAAGACATTTTTAAATAAACACAAACAAGTTGTATAACTCCCCTTGAACTATTCATGGGACTAAAACGCCTTAGTCGGGGAAGGGTCTTTAAGAGGCTTGTTTCAACAGTCTTTCAGCTATTCTTGTCAAAATGATGGCTACAGAGCATTTGGGAACAGTCAGAAAAAACTCACTTAAACTCGCCCTGGGAGTACTATCCTCTCTTGGGAATGGATGGGAGGATGGGGTGGGGCGAAGCTGGGGGATGACCAGGAAGAGGAGGGAAGGGGAACAGTGGTGGCTATGCTAAAAAACAAACACACAAACAAACAAACAAAAAAAAAACCTTTTAAAATTAAAATTAAAAAAGAACCCCCTTTCTTCTCTCTTTTCTCTCTCTCTTTCCATATATCTCTTCCTTCTTCAAATAGTAAAGTCTTTCCATGAAAAAAAAAAAAAACTCACTCAGACAGGATCTTGATGGGAATAGTTTTTACAACTGAGGTGGCTCTGTATCAAGGTAGGGAAAATCTAAAGAATTATAAACTGCTATAAGAGAACAAAGATGATAAGTCATATATATGAGAAAGACATCTTCAAGCCATTTCATCTTTAAATGGTACTTTTGGCTTACATTTTTATGAATATTGAGAAAAAAATTGAAAAATCTATACCGGCTATTTTTAATATTCTGTTATGGTATTTAACAGGGTTACACACAATAAGAGGTTTCGTTAAAATGCAGTTAAGATTTACCTCTCATGTCAACCTGTCGACATGCCTCATTTTACTTGTCATTGACTTTCAAGAACCCCTGTCTTCAGCAGGGCTTTTCATCTTTAGCAAGTCAAAGACATGACATTTTCTCTGTGGTTTTTATTCCCACCACCTATTCCTGAAAATGCCACATCATCCTTTAGCATCTACTGTGTATTCTAGCAGTCATGAGTTCCTACCAGACATTTGGAAAAAAAAAAAAAAAAGTGAATTTAAAAAAAAGCAAACCTATCTGAATAAATCCAAATGAAGTACTACAAAAAAAAAAAAAAAAAAAAAAAAAAAAAAAAAAAAAAAAAAACTACAAAATCTACTGTTGTTAGGGTTTTTCAGCTTGTTTTTTTTTTTTTTTTTAAAAAAAAAAAATAAACTGCTGGCTTTGGGGCTCTATTGAAGCTCCTACCTCTTCTTTGAAAAGTTAAAGTTTCATTCATTAACAGTTCACTTTTTCCTGCTTGCTAATGCTGCCTGGAATATATAAATTTTAATAAGAAGAATTACATTAATTTTCCAGTGACCTACATGAATACATATGTAAAACAATGTTTTAAAATAAAGAAATTGTTATTCATATGAACTGACTTGGAAAGAAGATTGCTTAATTTAGTTGATATCCCAAAGTGATCTGCAGTGACCACAAGATTTTGTTTTTGGTAATTTGTCTTTCTTTTGTATATTTGAAAATTCATTGGCATTTACAAAGTGTTCTTTTCATAAGCATCTTAAATTACGCATTATCATTTATCTTCACATTTCTTAAATTAATCCATCTCTTATGGAAATGCAGTGTAGGATGGTGGAGATGATTCAGACTTTAAAACCCTACTGCTTGTGGCTGAACCACAGCATGGTCATGTATTCAATGTGACCCTGAGCAAGAAGCTATCTCATTTCTCCCTGTTTTAATATCCTCCTCTATGGAATAAAGATAAGAAATGACTGGCTTCCTGGAGCTTCTGTCAATTGTTGGTGATGGCTAACACCTTGGCTAAGGTAGAAAAATGGACATTCTATTAGTCCCAAGTCTACCACTTGCCAAGTTGTCACACAATTATATCTCCATGTCACGCTTAATTTCCAAATGAAAACAGGAATGAATTTATAATTATATCTAACATAATATAATCATACAAAGGAAAATTGTAAATGTAATATACATTTGACCAGGTCATAATTATATATAATATGATATAACTATGCCTGTACACCTGCAAACACATTATAAATTTAGAATAGATGGTTCTGTCCCTTAACAGATGTGTTTTTAGAATCTAAACTTAAATATGATTACCACTAATATTCTCTTAATTGATGTGACATTACATCATAAAGGCTAAGGAAAAATACAAATATCTGTCCAACACATTCTTAACAAAATTTTACGGAAACACTCATGTCAATTGCAATCCTTGTTTATGCAACTGGTCATGTGGTATTTATACTACCTCCCTCTATTAACCATCCTGTATTTCCTAAACCCTCAGCAAGCACCTCAGCTTGTCTTGGCTCTTTTTCTAGAGAAGTGACCCATACCTTCATTTCTGATGTGTCTATGTCCTTTGTCACTTTCTGGATTAAGCTGTTGGAGTTTCCCATTGTTTTTAATCATACACATGGTAGCACCAATATATGTCCCAAAGGATCTCCTTCACTTCAGGCACAAACTTTCTTACTTTTGAAGAAGTAATACAATTTCCCCTTGGTAATCTGGATCAAGCACCCTTCTTAACATTATTATTCCTTTCTTAGGCTATTGTCTTAAGGGCATCAGAAATCCAAAGTGGCCAGGAGAAGCCTGAGCTTCCATTTCAGTGGAATGTTTGTTGTAGCTCCTGGAAGGAGCACCCCTTCTCGAACCAAAACTTGTAGGTTATAAGAACTTAGGATCAAAGGGAATAAAAAGCAAAAATTTTCCTGTTGTATCACTTAGGATGAAAGCAAGTGGAACTTTCCCACGCTGTGATTCCTGGACTCATATATCCTGGCTATGGGATACTGATTCAAGGAACATACCACCTTTAGGAGAACCATGACTCAGCTCTTGAAGCTGCTGTACCTCATTGGTATTATAACTGTGTCTTTGAAAGGTCATTCTATCTATTTATCAGACACACTGCTTCAGGATAGCGGGAAACGTGAGAAGACCAGTGGATGCTATGATCATGAGCCCATTGTTGCACTTCTCTGGTTGTGAAGTAAGTTTCTTTGTCAGAAACAATATTGTACAAAATATCACTATGGTGAATAACACAATCTGTAAGAGCACATATGGTGGTTTGGGCAGAAATATTATGTTTAGGAGAGGAAACCCATACACAGAATAAGTATCTATTCCAGTAAGGACAAAGAATTTCTTGATGAAAGTGATCAAATATAGTTGACCAGGCACCGGGTTTCTGGCTGGTCGCCCTGTGGAATGATACTGTATTTTGGGATCAGTCTTGTTCCCTGCCACTGAGAGAGCTGGCATCCAACAGTGTCTGTATCCATGTTAGCTTTGGTTAAATGGAAATACATACACATCAAGCCCATACATAACCCCCATTTCTGATATCCTGACCACTTTGCTCATGGGTCCACTGGGCAATGACAGTGATATCAGGGATACCTGTATATTCTCCACACTACAGGGCTCCTAAGAATTTCACCAAGGTACAATTTTGGTTGTATTTATGCCCCATTGTTTTATGCATGTGTTACCAACAAGTCCAAAGTGGTTGCAACCTCCTTGTCACTTGGTCCAATCAACGTAATGTTATCAGAGTAATAAACCAATGTGATATTTTGTGTAAGAAATAGATAGTCAAGACCTCTTTGAACTAAGTTATGACATAGGACTGGAGAGGTAATATAAGGTACTGACTGACCTTATAAATTGCTTCTGGTGGTCCTTACAAAAGGTATCAAGAAAGAGGTATTTGTTGGATCAGTAGTGACACACTGTATCCCAGGAGCTGTGTTATTCTGCTCAAGCAAAGACATCATATGCAAGTAGAATCTTACCTGATTGGGTTTTTAATGGACAACTGTCATTCTCGACCTGTCTTCTGCCCTGATCACTAGGAGAGCTAGAGGGAGATATGGCAGGAACCTCCATCTCTGCATTTTTCAGGCCCTTGATGGTGGCACTAATTTCTGCACTCTAATGCAAAAATTGGTTCACAAGCTAAGATTCTCCTCTGCCACAATCCTGTGTAGCCTTTCTGTCGTGTGTTTCAGAGTTTTTCTGCAGATAAAACACAAATTTGGTAGACTTCTTACTTCATGACTGGAAACACTGTTACTGGTTATTCAGGACCAACAGTCCATAAAAATCCCTTTGCCTGTGTTGACTACTGGGTTAGTCTGTTATGGACATTGCTTTGGGTATGCCTCCATTATGATAACTATGGAGATTGAGGGTTTGCCATATGGTCCTGATACTCCAGGGCCCAATTATACCTATTGCAGCTAATTCATTCAAATGAACAGCAGTGTATTCAGCCATAAGGTGTAACACATTGAGGGGGAGGCATAAAAACTCTTCAGATGTGCTGGTGCCCCCTCACCATTCTATACCTTATAGGATTAGTCAAGGGTATGTCTTCTGGGCCATCTGTGCCCATGTGTGTACAGGATTTATTACAAGCTTACAGGTTATGGTCCAGCTAGTCTAGCAATACTTATCTACTAACAGACAATCTAAGAATGAGTAATCGTTCAGTCCACAGGGCTAAATGTCTCAGCCTGGTCTTCAGTTTACACTGAAATCCTGAAGATGTAGGCAGGCTCTCATGTCAGTTATGAAATGGAATTGCCAATGATAACAGGCAAAGTGAAAACAAGCCTATATATATATATATATATATATATATATATATATATATATATATATATAGAGAGAGAGAGAGAGAGAGAGAGAGAGAGAGAGAGAGAGAGAGAGAGAGAGACTTCCAGCAAAAGTTATGGCCCAGATTAACAGTGGATCTTCCCAACTCAAAATATCTGTATTAATTGTGTATTTTCCTATTCACATGTCTAGTGGATCTTCCACATTATAATGACTTAAGAGAAAGAATCCCTTATAGCTGTCCTAAACATTTGGGTTTTAGTTAACTTCAGATGTAGTCAAGGTGACCAAAAAGGATGTGAGGAGAATCAGATGCAAGAGTGATACAATTTTTAAAGTAAAAGCTACGTGCCTTAGTGGGTTATACAGGATCTGGTGATGCTTAGCTGACAGCTGAAGGGTTGACTCCTCTCTCTTTGAAGTAGGATATAGGTGGGTGGGAAGGGATTTCTTCCTAAGCCTGCTTAGCTGTATCCTTTTACTGGGGTAGCCTGTCAATTAGAATGGCATATTTTTAGGCATGTAAAGTGGAACTTACCTTGCAGACTAAAGACGAGCTGGGGGAAGAGTTAATAGCAAGTAGCTTTCTTAGTGTTAGCCTTCCATTACTGTGATAAAATACCCAAGAAGACGACTGTGAAAGAGAGAAAGTTTTGTTATGGCCCCATCAGCGTGTAGCAGAGGTGAGGCTGACCCTTAGGGCAAGGAATGCATGCTGAAACTGACTGAGGAGCTCATAGCAGACAGGAAGTAGAGAAAGGACAAAGAAGGGCAAGGAACAAAACATGTCTTTCAAAGACAAGCTCTCAGACACTTTCACCCCTTCTTCCTACTGGTGCCAAGGTCTGAGAACCAAATGTTCAGAGCATGCATATTTGGGGAGTATTTATGTTCAAAGCATAGCACTTGCCAAATATGGATTTATAACCAAGAGTAGACCTAATTTCAAGTTGGATCTGATATAGGAAGTATTTCTTTCATGAAAGGAAGTTTGATCAAGAGTAGACCTAATTTCAAGTTGGATCTGATATAGGAAGTATTTCTTTCATGAAAGGAAGTTTGATCAAGAGTAGACCTAATTTCAAGTTGGATCTGATATAGGAAGTATTTCTTTCATGAAAGGAAGTTTGATTAACACTAGCTGTTACACATGACACAAAGCAGTAGCTGTCGTGTGAAGTATGCTAAAAGAGCAGGACTTCACTTACAGGAGAAGAAACGGACATGTGTGTGTCACTGTAACAGTTCTCCAAGTGCAAACAGGACATCTTCAGACAAGCTTGCAGAGGGTGTCTTGAGAGCTAGTATCAAGAGCCACAAATTCAGCTCACACACTTTCTTTTGTGTAATCTTATCAATTGTGAAAATGTTTTGCTCAAAACAACTACAATATCTGACCATGCCTATTTGAAACTTAAACTTATTTGTCCAGCACACATCTGGAAGGAGAGTGAGACTGTCCTAATATCTTTTTCATCTTGACAAACATCAGAGAGCTCATGACGTTACAGTCCTGAACATTTTTCTTTTAAAACATTTCTTTAGCAAACTTGTCAGTATACATTTATTTTTGCCCTTATGAGATATAAATCCTTTTACAATATTTGTTCCATTATTTTCAATGCAAAGACATCTTTTTCTCAAATGTGGGAACTATTTTTAAAATATTCTTTCATATCTTGTGTATGAGTATTTGCCTCCGTGTATGTATGTACATGGCATGTGTCTTGGTTGCCTGTGGGAGCAAGAAAAAGACACCAGATCCCCTGAATATGGAGTTACAGATGGTTCTTAGTAACCATATGGGTACTAAGACCTAGCAGGCTCCTCTGAAGAGCATCCCATGATTTTAGCTGCAGAGCCATCTCTCTGTCCTAAGAGGATAATAATCACCTTCTGAAGCATAATTGTCAGGAAGGCAAGAGTTCTACCTCCAAGTCAATTGAATATCCTGACTTCTGTGCCTGTTCTGCATCTCTGCTCCGAGACATGCAGATGATCCCTGTCAGGGAGAGAGGAGAATGTTCAGGCTTTATCTGGGTAAAGAGCAAGAGTAAACCATGAGGGCTCACCCCATCTGGAGCTCTTAAGGCCCTGTTGTCAGTGGAACTGAGTTCGTGTCTGGCCTCTTTCATGTCAACACCACCCTGACAGAATAAGTCAGTTGGTCTGATCCTCTGGTCTAGTAAACATCTTTTTATCCTTTTTCCCCCTTTACAACTGGCTGGTACCTTTTTTCAGCCTTTCTCTCAGAATTTCCTGAATGTCACCTTACTTACCTTGCATATCATTTAAATGCCATCTGTGTTCCTTCTAAGTATTATTCCTAAAGAAATGAATCCATCTTTCCAATGATTGCTTTTATTTCTACCTCCTATCTCTAAAAGGGAATTTTAATTATTGTTATTTTATTGTGTGTGTGTGTGTGTGTGGCTATTTCCCCTGCACGTGTTTATCTGTATACTGTATGCATTCCTGGAGCTGTCAGAGATGAGAAAAGAGTACCAGGATATATCGCGAGTAAAATCCAAGTCCCCCAGGAGAACAGCCAGTACTCTTATCCACAAAACTATCTCTCCAGCCCAACCCTCTCTCTATTTAAGAACTTTGTTTTTGTTTAATTATTCTATCTCATATAAAATTAGTACTAGAATACTAATATGTACATATATACATACACATATTTACATACACAGTACAATACACATACATATACACAATACAATACAGACAACACACACATACACTTATTCACACATAACTACACATGCATACACACACACATAAATATACATGATAGAATACTACAAATAGCACATGAAAGAATTTTAATGATAATTTTTTTTACAAATGTCTGGAACCACGCTGTGCTTTTTTTTCCTCAGCTCATCATTCACAGAACAAACTTCTTAAGAGTTTTATACTCAGAGGAATTTGTTGAACTTCCATTCACTTGCCACTCCATTTAATAGCAAGCTTTTGCCAGGACTTGTCAGTAATCATTGCTTCTAAAACTTTTAATGATCTCCTCTTATCCATACCCAGATCAAGCTTGTCATCATCTTTAGACAGAGTTGATCACATACTCTTTCTAAATGTCTAGCTCTTATATAACTTATATTTTATTTGGATAATCCATCTATTTCCACAGTTTCTTAACATCATAATTGGGGATGCAATTGCAATTCTTATGGTGTAAAACTGTTTTGACCCATGGCTTCAAAAATATGTAAATAAACTATCATTTTCTTTTGAGATTAATATCATGACAGATTTTGACTGATCACATCCTTATACTTGACTGTCTTAATAAATCTCTTAAATGTTTTCTAGTTTTAATTCCTTCTCTAGTATTATTCTCCTAAGCCTGAGTGTTTCTAATGCTGTCAAGATAATATGAATAGATTTTCAAGCTAAATTCTTAGAATTATTCTGTTATCGCACACAATCCTCCCCACAGCCCACTATGAGTATTTCAAATGCATTTGAAATCGAGTATTTCAAATGCATTTGTAATCTATCTGCTCCTGTCTATTTCTTTGACTTTGTCCTAAGTACAAGTTCTTTTGATATCAATTAACCAATACGATCAATTTTCTAATCAGAGATTTCACTGACTGTTTTAAAATCTAAAAATAAATGAACTGTTCTAAAAGATCATTGATATATACAGAAAATTCTTCTAAACCACTGAAGCAGACAAAGTATAACTTGTGACCTATCTTTAAATAATGCTTCTTCTCTGATTTCTCTTTTGTTGTTTTATGAGCTGTTGGGCCTGGAATCCAGGGCCTTATGCTACTCTGGCACAGGATGAAATTCCAGTTACCAATCTCATTTCTCATTTTTTTTCGTTTTTTCTTCATCTCCATGTGCTGGCCATTTCTATTCCTTTCCTTCTAAGATCACCCTGATGGTTTCTGTGCCTGTGTTTTAGGGTATATTGTCTTCCTTATTTTCTCTTCACTGCCACGTTAGAATTCACATACAGGTTGAATTAGTTGTCTTAATTAGATGTAACAGAATCAATTCTTGCCATATATTATACATAGGAAGCTATTCTTTTAAAATACTGGGTATTGTGGATGATGATCATCACATTTCTGTTTGGTATCTGTGTCCCTAACAAGGCTGACATCAAACGATTTGGGATGATTTCTCCTTTTTCACACTCACTTGTATAGTACACTGGAGACACTTCAATCTCTTATTAGAAGTATGAGTATTGTTGAGAAAAAAATACTTTTACGTGGGTGACAGTGAACATTTGTTGGTTGTCCTAATGAGAAGTCACTACGGAGAGAGTGATTCCCTTTTATGAAGTAGCTGTTATGTTTAATGTTCTTTAAAAATTGTATTTGTGTTTGGTTAAGGTATATTTTATAAAATAACCATAGCTAAATGTAAGTGGATGCCAAAGACTGAATGTCACAGCTGATGTGTGATAACTTGTCACCATGTATTTGGAATCACTGGGGATTTGTGTTCACAGTCACACTATTGAAGGCTTCTCAGTGATACTGCTTGTGATTATATCAAATTAAGTGACCAGAATGTGGCTTTGCCTGAATCAGGCAACCTTCAATTCAACTCAGTCAGCAATCCTGCAAACCACTCCCCTGAAAAAAGCAGATGCTCAAGAACACAAACGAGTTATCAGAACAGCTTTGTTGGAAAGCACATTCAGAGTGTGTTTATACAGCTTTCTCACACAAACAAACAAAATCCTCATGAGCAGCCTAGCTCCATCTGCACAGGAACTCTGTAGAGAACTGCATTTTGGTACCCTGTGATTGTCATCTTAGATTCTTCATTACTGAGTTTTAGGATAAATATTTCCTTTATCACTCATGTGTCTGAAATGGAGTGATTCTTCTGAGAAAGGTGATCAAGCTCCATGAAATCATAAATGTGAATGTTAAACATTAAATATTTTTATTTGAAATGTCACTCTCCTTTTTTTGGGGGGGGAGGGGTATGGAATGGTAAACTTGGATGAGCTGAGTTAAAAGGAGTTGTCTGTTGCTTCTCAACATCAATGATATCCCTAGATTAGTCATTCGAGACTTGCCTGGTTTGAAAGTCTACAAACACAGAGTAAATAAATGTCTTGCTTATCTAACAAATTTCTCTAAACTGTAGAGATGTTAGGCACTCATTTCTCTGCTTTCCCTAATGACTTAGACACATGTACTTTAGTGTCATGTTTAGCAATCCATTTATTTTATGGTACACCGCAGCAGGAAGAATATTTCTATCTATGTTTTCTAGAGCAAAAAGAAAACATCAGGCAAAAAATAAAAATTTAATGATGGATAGGTAATGTTTCCACAAGGATGTTTTACTTTCTTATTACATTTTTAAATTGACAGATAAAATTGAGTATATTTTCTGTGTATAGCATAATGTTTGGGAATGTGTTGATAGATTAGGTAAGAATTAGAAAACCTAAGAATTAGGGAACCTTGGAAGCATATGAGCAAATAATTTGCATATAGAACCACTGACTTCCAGAAAACATATAAGCAAAATGAAAAAAATTCAAACAATCAGTATTCATATGGACACATTGTGTTAGTTAGAGTATCTACTGTGAAAAGACACCATGGCCAATGAAACTCTTTTTGGAAAACATTTTATTGTGGTAGCTCAATTTCAGTTCAGAGGTTCAGTCCATTACCATCATGCAGGACATGTTGGTCTGCAGGAAATGTGCTGGAGAAGGATCTGCTCTATGTTGATATGTAGGTAACAGCATGTAGACTAATACTGGGCATGGTAGAAGCATTCAAAGTCCATCCCCACAGTAGCACACTTTCTCAACAAGGCCACACCTACTCCAACAAGTGTACACCTCCTACAACAAGGGCACACCCCCTATAAAAAGGGCACGCCCCCTACAACAAGGCCACACCTACTCTTACAAGGCCACACCTACCCCAACAAGTGCACACCTCCTACAACAAGGGCACACTCCCTACAACAAGGCCACACCTACCCCAACAAGTGCACACCTCCTACAATAAGGGCACACTCCCTACAACAAGGCCACACCTACTCCAACAAGGCCACACCTACTCCAACAAGGTCACACCTAATCCAACAAGGGCAAACCCACTAATAGTGCCACTTACTTTGGGGGCTATTTTTTCAAATCACCCACATCTGCACACATGGATAAGTATGTCTAGTGATTTGTTTTATACAGAAATAAATTTAAAGAAGAATGCTGTGAAAAAATTTGCCAAACTCTTTCTACAAGTGTGTAGATTGTTTTTTTAACCATCCTATAAAGCAATTGGAAATTATGTAGTAAGCTATGATTAACACAAAGATTCCCATTCACAACGTCCACACTACTTATTAAGTAACATTTAATTGTGGGTTTTTGTGTCAGGTTATGCTCTGATCTGAGTTACCTCTTATCGTGGAAACTGGCTGTTCAAACTGTGCCTTTCCCTGAGAGAAGCAACTTTGCAGCATCTTTGAATTTACTTTGATGACGGAAGATAAATATTTCCTGAGTAGACGTGTGAACAGCTGTGGTGCTTGAATGAGAAAGGCGGCTCTTACAGCCTCACATATTTGAATGCTTGGTCCTTAGTTGATGAAACTGTTTTGGGAAGAATAAGGAAGAGATTTATTTGAAGAGGTGCATCATTGGGGATAGACAGTGAAGTTTCAAAAGCTCATGCCAAGCCTCTCTCTTTGTCCTCCTCCTCCTCCTCCTCCTCCTCCTCCTCCTCCTCTCTCTCTCTCTCTCTCTCTCTCTCTCTGTCTCTCTGTCTCTCTCCCTCTCCCTCTCCCTCTCTCTGCCCCCAGTTTAAGGATAATATATAAACTACTGCTTTAGTGCCACACACCTGCCTGCCTGATGCTATGCTCCCTATCAAGATGGTCATAGACTTACCAGCTGATATAAAAGACACCAATTAATTGCTTTAAAAAATAAATTTTGAACGTGGTGCCTCTCGACAGCAATAGAAAAGCAACTAAGGCAGCAACACTATCTGTCAGCCACCACTTAGTAAAGACAAGTAAATGACTTATTTCTGAAAATAGAGTAAGTTATTCATTGAATTGAGAATGTAGACTCACAGGAGTATGTTAAAAGTATATCAGGTTATCTAAGAATGGTGACTTATAGGACCCAGCAGACAACAAAAAGTGTGACTCCCTCATCTGGGAGACCTCTAAAGAAAAAAGTATTTAACAGTGTGATGGCTAAGGCTCCTACCAACCTATCATCTGACCACACAGTGTGTACTTCAAATACAAACAAGAAGAGAACTCTTGGCTGTCCCCGGAGCTCCCATTTAGCTCAAGCCCTGCTATTGATATGGCCTATGAAAATTACTATCTGCACATCTAGCTATTTGCCTAAGTAGACCTGACTGCCATCAGCCAATTTATGCATCCTAACTTGGTCCTGTGCCTATGTAGGACTCAGTTTTACAGCTCAGATATAATACTACAGTTAGATTCTACAGCAACCACCATGTCTGTGCAGAGACTTCTCTCCAGCTGTTTCTTCACATTCCCATGCACATTTGCATTTCTAAGAAGGGAAGCTGAATTGAGAAAATGCCTTTGGATGATCCTGCTTGAGGGCATTTTCATTATTCGTGATCATAATCATTTATTCATGGATCAATTATCTGTGATCCAGATTGTTGATGCCAGTAACATCTCTGAGCTGTTGGTTCTAGGTTCCATTAAAAACAAAACAAAACAAAAACAAAACAAACAAACAAACAAACAAACAAAAAACCGGTAGGCTGAGCAAGCAATGGGCAGCAAGCCAGTAAGAAGCAGCCCTCCATGTTTTCTGTATTGGTTCCTGCCCTGTTTTGAGTTCCTGCCCTCACTTCTTTGGCTGATGAACTCTTATATGGGACTGTGGGTAGAATAAACCCTTTCTTCCTAGACTTGCATGTGTTCATAACAGCAAAAGTAGCTGAGACAGTCAGTTCCCAGTTTTGTATTTGGTCTCTTTAAAACTCTTTGTCTCATTAATCCCTTGTTGTCATTTTGTGACTTATACAGATAAATTGATTGTATGATATGTAATGCATGACAGAATTATAATAGCAATTAATATTGGAATGAAGTAACTATTTGCCTTTGACAGGACTACCATAAATTGGAGTATATGGGAAATTGCTGTAAAAAAAAATGCCGTATTTTGTCAGTTTTTTTGCTG
This sequence comes from Phyllotis vaccarum, assembly GCA_033318265.1. Classification (NCBI taxonomy): domain Eukaryota; kingdom Metazoa; phylum Chordata; class Mammalia; order Rodentia; family Cricetidae; genus Phyllotis; species Phyllotis vaccarum. The sequence goes on along the minus strand of JARWLC010000006.1, from coordinate 29,049,983 downwards.
TTCAATAAATTATGACATAGTTTTTGTCTATGATTCTGAAATAGCACATATGATAGGAAAATATATTAAATGTACATAAAATCATATTATATTCTACAAGGGACTTACCATTACCAACGTATTTTCACAATAACTTTTAAAATAGGCAATTTTTTAATTTAAAAAGTTTTTTCTCATACCTTCCACTGCAACCCCCTCTCTCCTCCCTCAGCCTCTCTCCACCCCATCCCCCCATCCATTCCTCAGGGAGGGTAAAGAATTGAAAGGTGGGTCAGTTCAGTCTGGCTTATCCAGCTCAGGTAGGTCAAAGTCGCTCCCCCCAGTATCAAGGCTGAGTAATGTGGTCCTCTGTAGGGAATGGGCTCCAAGAAGTCACTTCATACACCAAGAATAAACTTCTGTCCTACCACAAGAGGATATGCAAATTGCCCAAGCCCTTTGAAAACCATCTACATTTGGAGGGTTTAGTTCTTTTCTATGGAGGTTCTTCAGCTGTTTAAAGTAGGCAGTTATTATTATTTAAAGTTAAGTTTAAGTTAAAATGTATTCAACTACTTAAAATATGCCTTGCTCCAAAAGCAAGAATAATTCCTTCATTTATTACGGCTTTACCACAAGATTTTCAAAATGGAATACTGTGAATTTAACGAGCAAAATGAGATAAGCAAACAATAATGGAAGAAAAGTGTGGAGCTAAGTTGAAATACAGAAGATAGATACGTTGACTAAATGTCTCAGTGAACTGATCAGAGGCATCTTTTCATAATAGGATGATTAGATGGTTGAGACGAAGAGTTTGGGGGGATGTATAGAGAAATGAAACCTCTTCCTTTCTTCAAGGAAAACAAACAAGAAAACAAAATAAGACAAACAACAACAAAACCACAGGCAACGGATGGAGGCTGAGCTTGCAACTGTCAAGGAAAAATGCTGTTGTTTTGGAGGTTGAGAGAATTGCTATGGCTATAGTGATGGGCTGAGTCTCACTGTCTGCTTCTGTGCAGGCTAACCAATGGGGAGCTGAATTCAGTTTAGACTGGAGCAGTACCTGTTTCCTGACAGAAGCAAACCCTTCACTTCCCCTCATGTGTAGGGAGTGACAGGTGGAGATGTCATACTTGTACAGTGGCAGAAACAGAAGAAGACTCTGCTGTCTTTCCACAAAGAAATCAGAGCACTGTTCAGTTATGCTTACTTATCACATTTACACTTTCCCAAATTTCTCAGTAGTGCTAGTTTAATAAAAAGCAACACATTAATATGATAAAAATAAAAATATAACCACATTCATTGAACAAAAGACATTTCTGTTGTGCCTCCCAAGATCAGTGCCTTTCCCTATTCATCATCATTAAGTTTGTTTTAAGGAACTAACAGCACACACACACACACACACACACACACACACACACACACACATACACACATACACATACACACACACATACACACACACGTACACACACATACACACATACACACACACATACACACACACATACACACACATACACACACATACACACACGCACATACACACACACACATACACACACATACACACACACACATACACACACTCACAGAGAAGCAAAGCAACATTTTGCATCTCTCCCTTCACATTTGACCTTTTACCCTCAAATCTCTATTTGTTTCATGAGAAAGCATACCGCGGATAATATACTGAAAATTACTGAAATTTCATTTCTAGATGCATTCTAGAAATTACTCAAATTCAGTATTCAACAAAAAAAAAATGTATATTTTTCTTGGATATTTCTCCTCCAGACTAGAGTTACTTGAGCTGTAATGGCTATGTAATAATGTGTTTATTACTGGAGTCTAAGTAAAGGGATATACTGCTAAATGCAGCACATAGAGGTAACTTATTCACACCTTCCTAGTTTTTAAAATAATATTTGATGAGTAAAAAGAAATAAATGTGTGATGAGACATTGTTTTTTTTGAAGCATGAGGAGAGGTACTAAATATCATGCCTGTCACAGTCTGTATCAGCATGAGGCTATTATATTTTTATCCTATTCAGAGTTTTATATTATTATTTTAAAAGAATTTATGTTTATATTTTAATTACTAACCAGAACTGCTAAATTTTGAGATATACACGTATGCATATTGAAATTAAACTTCATTTAATGTTGAATTGTATTAAAATTTAACTTCAAAAATGAGAAAATCTTTTGTGTTCTACATTTTGTTTTTGAAAGAAAACCAGGCCTACATACTTCATAAACATTAAGTTAACGTTCTAAATTGGCATAAACATGCTGCTTTCCACATATTCATTTTCTCTCTAGATAGTTACCTTGGAAGCTCCTGTTTTCTTGCATTTGTAATCTTTCCATTCAATTCCCTACTTAATCTCCTAATGAAGTACTGTGCAATCTTCTGCTCTCTCTCCTCCCAAATGCCTCTTCAGTACTCCCCAAGAGAGGCCTCCTGCCCACTGGCTTCTCTGCACCAAGCAGCCCATGCTCCCCTCCTGCTCCCCTCCCTCTAATTTTCACTCTTGAAGATGTCTTTTTTTCCTTAATTCGGGGTCTTGGTTCATTCTATTTCTGGAACTTAACCAAAGATTCATTCTTCAACTCAATAATAATTCAGCAAAACCTGGTTGTCCTAATTAACATGCACTCATTTAATTCTGTGAGGATGTTTATTCACCTTGGCTGGTTCATCTAGTTAAAAAAAATTACCTTTTTTACTTAGCAAACCTGCCTACTAGATTTAAGTTTTCATATCTCATAAATATTTAGTCATTAATTACATTCACAAATGTATGGAGTTTTGACACACTTCAGGTTTACTTATTTTACTTAAAGAGTATGTATGCTTTAAATAAACCAAGCATTACATTTGTTACTCAAAGTTCTCTATTGATATAATAGTTCATAGAAATATAGCTAAATTCTCACAGACAGGATCATATGTAGCCATACATGTGGGAACCAGGATACTAGAAAACCACTTCCCAGCAAAGAAAAGGAAAAAAAAATGAATTTTATTGGCCATTTTCATTGAGAAACTTAAAACCTTTTGCAGTGGGATTGTGTTCTGTTTCATTGTAAATAATTGTCCAACCTACTGGATTAATAAAAACACTGATTGGCTGAAGGCAGACAGGAAGTGTAGGCATGACTACCAAACTAAGAAGTCTCTGGGACCAGGAAGAGCAGAGCAGAGACACCACAGAGCTGTCAGAGAAGCCAGTAGATACAGAGACAACTATGCTGCTCTGACAAAAGGTACCAAGCCACATGGCTGAACAGGATAAGAATGATGGGTTAGTAAAAGAGTAAAATTTTAGTAAGTTACATGCCTGGGCCCTAGGCCAATCAGGATAAACTTAATGTAAGTGTGTATTTCTGTGGGACTGTGGGTGAGCAGGTCTGAACCCCAGGACCAGGCCCAAAAGTCCAGACCAGAAATTTAATTAAACAACCTATAGTTCTGTGATATAATGATGTGAATTAATAACATTCTATCTTTCCGCTCTTTAAAAATGTATTATATATAACCAATACTAATAATTAAATTAACATTTACCTTAAATTACTTTCATACTAAGGAGAATATTTGAAATCTCACAGAAAAACAAGTCCATTGTATAAATTAGTTTCCATACTGCTTAATTATTTAAATAGGAGCCATCAAAATCACAGCATTAAAAAGCAAAAGGCATGAATCTCACTGGAGCACATACTATTATCCAGAGGTAAGTGTAACTAAATGATTTCAAATCTTCAGAAAAATTCAATTTGAATTTTTAGGTAATATTTCACTATTAGGGTTTGAACATTGTTTTATAACTCGTAAGGACTGTAAACTAGGAATGCACATTTATTTCCAAAAAGGAAAAATTATATAAAATTGGTTGTGTTCTTTTAAAGCTAGCAAGAGAAGGGAAAGTTATTTGTCTCTTCAAAACAACAGTTACTACTTTTCAAAACAGGAAATATAGTACAGGACAGTCTCTTGACAACTGAAGGATGCTTATTGCTCAACTACCTTCTGACTATCCATTCCTATGAAAGCACAGTTGGTTACTAAGTTTCAGCTCTTTGATTTTATGGCTGTTTTAGGAGTAAAGCAGGCATTAGTCCTGCATGATTTTTCTCAAAGCACTCGAGAATAAATTAGCAGGAAAGCTCTTCAGGGATCATTATCAAATAAACATCAAACATGAACCTCAGTGGATGTGCAATGGGATGGAAAGAAATTAATTAGGATGTGGGAAATCAAAAGTCAGATTTTATTTAACTGTAATTAATGTTTGTTAATTTTGGAGAGCAACATCTCAACCTGTGGCATGGGAAAGTCTCAATTTCACAACAATCCCTGCCTCAGCTTTCTGAATGTTTGGATTTTAAACATCAGATTTTATTATATAAAGTTCCTAAAACAATCACACATTCTCCTACTTTTTCTTCCCCAGAAATTTCCCTGCTTATTTCTCATAAAGAGAGCTCATACATTTAAGGTGAAATAATTTTTAGCTGTAAGAGGAAGTTTGATTAATTTAATGTACAAATCAACATGGAAGGTAGGTGCATTCTGCACTTCTATGGGCATCAGTCAGACTTTCATCAATATAATAAAATATCTAAAGAGGAAAAGAAAGATTTTTATTTATAGTTTCAGTCTATCATAGCAGGGAAGATTTGTTAGAACAAAGCAGGTCACGTTGTAGCTGGAAAGGGTGAATGAAAATAATCTAAAAAGTTCGAGGTTTTTTTGTTTTTTGTTTTGTTTTCTGCATCTAGGACTCCTACATCTGAGATATCCAGGACATCCATTGTTTCTTTAGTTAAGCTTGGAATCATCATCACATATACATGAATATACATTCTCAGCAATCAAGTTGACAGTCAATGCCAACCATCACATGTGTTGTGGTTTGTATCGAAGTGTGTTAAGAAAAACAGTGAGGGGGCTCTGTTGGGCGTGTCCTTATCTTGAGAGAATTAATAACAGAAGTAAATTTTCTTTAGTGTCCTATGACTATTTGTGTGTATGCTTGAGGTCCTGGACTGAAATGTGAGTCTGTAGTTGGCTAACACAGAAACAGAAGTACAGCTACACTCAGGTTTACTCATCTAATGTGAGAGAAGAGAGGGCTTTTATTTCTCACACCTTCTTCAGTCTGGTTTTGCTGACTTTACTTAGGAGCTAACATTTACTATGAATATATCATTATAGTTTTATTTGCTTAAATTAATTTCCTTGTAAAACTTTATGGGACTGTTGATACTTTAAATTAAAATTTGCAAATCACCTTCATTTTTATTTGATAGTCCACTAGAAAAGATTATTCAGACATAACATAGAGCCAACAGAAAGTCTTTATGCCACCTGCTGGAATTGGAATCCAAATATAATACCGAGAATGTAGAGCACTCCACAGATGCAGGGTGAGATTTTGTACAAGCAAACACTAACAGAAGCTAAATTATCTGGGACATCTTAACATTAGGGTCCCAGAGGAGAGTTGAGTAACTTTTCATAGGGTAGTTTTTTAAAGGAGATCAAATTTTAGTCAAACTTAAAAGAGCTTCAGCAAGAGTACAAGATGAAGTAACCACTGCACTATCCTGACCAGCTAAAATTTTAACTAAAATTACATTTTACTCATAAAATCTTTCCATTCAAGATCTTTCTAGACAATATTGTAGGGTTCTGTGTAGTTTATTGGTACCTTTGGAAATTAAAAAAAAAGTTTAGCAATATGGTGGCAGTAATTATATTGAAAAATATTATTATTTTTTCTATCATAGTATATTATAAGTAGATATCTGATTTTGGAGGATTCCAAACAGGTGTCTACGTACAGGTTGAGGTATACTGGTTCTTGCATCTCAAGGCAAAGGGTTGTTCAAAAGATACATATTTTGAAATAGAAACAGAGAAAGTAGCTTATCTCACTAAGGCATTCTCATCCTGCATTTTTCTGCATCTGGCTGGTGACTACTGACTCTGCCTGTCCTGTTCTCAGAATTCTCCTAGCCTGGTCACCCTACCTATAATTTTTTTTTTTTTTTTGGCCTGGCTATGGGCCAAAAAGCATTGTATTAAACCAATACAAGTGACAAATCTTTACAGTGTACAAGAACCTTATCCCACAACAGTCCCTTACTTATTATTTGCACATGTTCAGTTTGGAGTCTCTTTATTATTCCCATCTACTGAAAACCTGGGTAATTAATCAGGACCAGTGAAGCCATAGATCTTGGAGTAGAACGTACAACCATTAAAATCTGTGTACTGTCTAACCAAAGTCTGTACGTTTGTTCTTATGCCCACCAGTAAGTGTTATCTTTACCCGTTATTAAGGTTACCCTGCAGAAAAGCACAGCCAACCAAAGTGCCGAGTTGAAGAACCCAGTCCCAGTGGAAACATTTACAAATTATCTCTTTCCTACAGCTCAAATAATTCTGAGGGAAATGAGGTAGAATGGTCATAAGATCAGGGAGTTTTTTGAGGGAGTGTGTCTCCTAATAATATCAGAAGCTATGCTGATAAAGACATATCAGCATGACTGAATAAATGTGAGCTGAACAAGGATGACATAACTATGCATGCTGACATTGGTGAGGATAGCTCAGGAGGCCTCAACTATGCACAGAATTATAGTCAACTGAGATTGGGAAAAATAGTCTTCTCAAGGATAGGACACACCGTTGATTATACAAAACAGAATGGTCAGCCCTGAAAGCACACATACAATTAACATTATACAGACTGACCAGGTTATATGTGGGAATATATATGTATATACATATACATAGATGCATAGAGCAACACTTGATAAAAAGGGGAAATAGATTTGAAAGAGGGCAAGGAGGGGCTTATGGAAATGTGTGGGGAGAGGGAAGGTATATAGAAATGAAGTTATGATCTCAAGACAAAAAGTAAATAAAAAACTCCTGGAGTTTTGGATGGCATTATAGGTGACAGAGTAGTTTCTCTTTCTCATGGAATAAGGCGTTATTCTTAGTATTTTTATTTTTGCATCTGTAGTTTATTCCCAGTTTATGTTTGTGAGAGGCAGGGATACAGGAATGATCAGTTCCAAGAGGGATATAACCAGAGTAATGGAGGCATTAATTTTTCTCACATCTTTCTCTCCTTCTTTACTTCCCTCCCTCCCTCCCTCCTTTCTATTGCCATATTACTTCAGCCATAAAACCCACATTCTTTCTCACCATCTTCAACAGGAAGTAGGCTATTTTAATCTACTCACAGTCCTCAAGCAGCCTCCATAAATGCTTTCACAGTGTTATTCAAATATTAAGTTCAAAGCAAGAAAGTTTTTACACACTTGAACTTGTAATACTCTTTTAAAGTTTTGTTAGTATTAAAATATTCAGGGAGAATATTACATCAAAGTAAAGGCAATCATAATCCAATGTGGAATAGCATGAGGACTGAATGCTGACAAAGTCTTAAAAGCATGATATCTCAGCTGCATATTAGAAATTAACAAAAGATGAGTTTAAAGACTTCAAAAGGAACTACATAATATTCAGTGTGTAAGTACATTAGAACTACAAGAAAATGAGTGTGCTTTTTGATAAGTGTATATGTCCTCAAATCTAAATGAAATAAAAATTCTTAGCACTCAATTACTGACCAGTACTAATACTAAAATAGGATTAATATAAAATTACTAGAGATCTATGGTAAAAATTTACGTATTTTAGAGACTAGAAAGAAAATTTAGCTAAAATACATTTGTATAGTAAGAGGTTTCTGGCCCAGGCTATTGGGCCTAACCTCAAGGTTTCAGCCCGCAGACACACAGTTTCTCAGTCTTACAGTCCCACAGAGATACACAGATGCTTACAATAGTTTTAGTCTGATCAGCCTCAGGCCCAGGCGTATCACTTGCTAACTCTTTACCCTTAATCTAACCCATGACTCTTATCCTGTGCAGCCATGTGGCTCGGTACCCTTTCTCAGAGCAGCATAGTTGTCCTCTGCTTCTTCTGGCTTCTTCCTGGTATTCTGCTCTGTTCTTCTGGTTCCCAGAGTTTTCTTAGTCTGGTTTCCCCTCCCACACTTCCTGTCTGCCTTTGGCCAATCAGTGCTTTTTATTAAACCAGTGGGTGAGACAATTATTTACAATGGCACAACCTAATCCTCTCACACATTTGATATAAAGTTCAGCTTATTTAGATTATGTGAAACAGTTTGAAAGCAGCCTGAGTTAAATTGTGTGTAGTGTGTTTGTGTGTGTGTGTGTGTGTGTGTGTGTGTGTGTGTGTGTGTGTGTGTGTGTGTTTGATAGAATTGGATGCTGTCATTTGGCCTGTAAGTTCCTCAAAGACCCATCTTTACAGTTGTGGTTTCTAGAGCAATAGCACACAGGAGGTGAGAAGCCTTTAGGTCATTAAGGGACACACCACTGAAGGAGATCCTGAATCATAACCTCTTTCTCCACCTACATTTTTCTTTCTGGCCATACATATGTGCTTTCATTCTATTCTCCATCATTGCAGTATGGCAATCTTTCCCAAGAGAAGAAAATCTATAGGACCATACAATAGGATCTAAAAAAAAATAGTCAAAATAACTCTTTGTGTTTTGTAAATTAATATTCTAGGTGCACATTAACTGAAACAGGAACCCATGGAATGCGTTAGCATTTATTGTCTAACAAAAGAGCCTTAGGCAGTCGAGAGCCTCTGGTACTTTAATGTTCATTAGAAGATGACGTTTCCATCACAAAGAACCAGAGACATTAATGAATCTCCAACATCTTCAAGAAATCAGGAAAGTAAACTAGAGCACCTTGTTCTTAAAAATAGGAATCATTCATAGATTGGTGATTATTTAAAAGGAATACACACACACACACACACACACACACACACACACACACACACACACAGTCTACTGTATATGTCTTCTTTTGAAAAGTTTCTGTTCAGAAATATAATATATTTTTATTGGATTACTTTTCATTTTTTGAGTTCTTTACATTTCTAGATTTTTCTCCCAGTCAGTAGGCTGCTTCTTCACTTGGTTGTTCCCTTTGCTATACATCGTATTTTATTTCAGGAGGTTCCATTTGTCACGTGTTTGCTGTATTTCCTCAGCCACTGTAGTCATTTTTATTGTTGGAGGATGCTATGCTGGCTTCTGAGTAAAAAGACATAAATTACTTTCCAGCTGTAAGTCCTATGATCCATGAAACCATGCCACCAGGCAAGATGTCCACCTATCCAATAGTAGCAAGGTGACCAACTATTCTCTCACTGGATTTTAGATTTCCTTGGCAGGAGGAAATTTATACCCGCTACTATAAATATGGTCAAGAATTCATGTTGTGGGAGATCATAGGCCTTGGCATGGAACAGAAAGTTATTGTTGTTTATCTAATTGGTACAGTATTAAGCTGCCTTCTAGTCTGACTATATTTACATTTATAATCATAGACAAATGCTATGCTTGTTCTTAATCAAAGAAAGCACTTTATCCAATAAATAGTAGTAAATTCAAAATGTCTGCACAAGATACCAATAGTAAGTGATAGATAAGTTCCCAACCCTAAATAAGACATTTATATACTCACTTATAATGCTCACAGAAGGTTATGAAAGAGAGAAGTGGAAAAAACAGGATTCAGAAGATAAGGCTTTGAAAATGAAAGGAGGGAAAAATAAGGGCTGCAAATGCAAACTGAAGCTACTGTAATCGTGAACTCGTGGTCGCTGCTTGCCTCAAGTAGGCACAAAATGAACTCACCAACAGTGAGTTATGGAGTCACAAAGTTCTTTCTCTTACTGTTAAATTATTTTCTGCTGGTAGACCTAGAGAGTAGGAGACCATTGCTCTCTGTTGTGCATATTCCAATGACTGCACCAGACGCCAGTTGATTCTTTTAGTCACAGAGATGCTGTTAATTAAACTAAATGTTTAGCCTAGTTAGTTTTGTCAGCTTGAGACAACGTATCATTACCTGGGGAAAGGGAACCCCTGTTAAGAAGAATCTCCTTAATCAAATTGCCCTGTTGTGATGTCTGTGAAGAACTGTCTTGATGGATGAAGGGTACACTCAGTCCACTGTGAATGACTCTGTCTCTCAGCAGTTGTTCTTAGACTATAGGAGAAAGATTGTGGAGAACAAGGAGAGATAGTGAGAGCAACCCAATAAGAACCTCTCTCCATGGTTCTGGATATAGGTTCTGCTTGAGTTATTTCTTTTGACTTCCCTCAGTGATGAGCTGGAAGTGTGAGAGGAAATAAATTCTTTACTCTCCATCTTGCTTTGGGTTGTAGTGATTATCACAGTAAAAGAAAACAAGGGGAAGATTGGGTCACAAAACAAGATCATGTCATGAACTTTGGGACAGGACTGGAAGGGATGCAATAGAGGGTTTGGTAAGGATGGCAAGGACACAAGAAAAGGTAGGTGGGATAAAGTAATTAGAATATATCTTTTAAAGGTATGAAATTTCAAATGACAAAATTAATTGATAAAAATACAACCAAAGAATAAAATATCAAATAAATACTATCAGTTACCATATCTGTAGACTATGGAGTCAATCTAATTCATCAACTATGTATTTCCCATTAATATGCCTAATTAATATTTAAATATAATTTAAACAAGTAAATTATAATAGTTATTAAATAAAACATCAACACATTGAAATATAGAGGTATAGAATGCTTTCTATGAAAGCAACTAAAGGTCATTAAAAAAAAAACCCACACATTTGCAGCTAAGATCTAGAAAATGATAGTATATATTTGAGGACTTAAATTTTTGAGAAATTAATTTTTCTTATTTTCTATTATTCAGTAAGCCTGAGGCAGGATGCATATGTGAAAGCCTTTGAAGTAAATTCAGAACATTCTACAAATATATTTAGAAGGGCCACACCAGATTTATCTGCATAATTATTATATCTGCAAAGCCAAAGCAAAAAAATATTTTAATATAAAATTATATAGTGGAAAACTTCAGTAATACATACAAACATATAAGTGTAAGACGAAGTAAATTTCTAGCGTATGTAACAAATACCTATAACAGCCCCCCAAAATCAGGTCAGTAGAAAAGGATATCAAATTATTATTTCTAATGATAGAAAGTGCTCTATAGTAGTAATTCTGAGATATTCTGAGAGCCAAGGATAAGAGGTATGTAAATAGACTAATCAGGTTATTGGTGACTAATAGAAAATACAATATGAGGTTTTACATATACATTTGTATGTAATTTGTTTGTTTAACATACACAAACTGGCACAGACACACACACTATAGAAGTCTAATTAACTTACATATGATTTCAAATGCCTTCTTGCTTTACGGTCATTTATAATCTAATGTTCCAGTGGTTTTGAAAGCACAATTTATTATTATTAATGACAATCACTAGGTTGCTGAATACATGCTTTGAGTCTATTTCTCCCACTTCACTATAATGTTGCATCTTTTGCCCATTTCCTCATTTCTCATTTCTGTACTCACTGAAGTATCTGGTAACCATGATTATTCTCTGTTTCTGAGAGAATATTTTTGTAGGTTCTACATGTAAGTATATAATATAGTATTTAGTATTTTTTAGCACTTTATTTAGTATGGTTGCATATAAGTTTTCTTTACAAATGACAAGATTTTCTTCTTAATGGCTAAATAGCACTTTATTATTATCATTCCATCAGTTCTTGATTGACATGTATGTTGATTTCATGCTATGGATAATGCAGATAATGCTACAATAAATGGGGGGTACAGATTCTTGCATACAAGATACAAGCATATGAATTGTTTTCCTTGAGTAAATCAGCTAGATTTATCTTGAGTCATATGCTAGATAATTTTAGTTGTGGGACTTAGCTAATTTTTCACAATAGCTGTACACAAATGTAGTTTACAAGGGCTCATATATTGTTGGTGTAGTTGACTTCCTTATATATTTTGGAAACTAACCCTTTGCCAGATGCATGGTTTGTAAATAATTTCCTCATTCTGCATTGCTATAAAGTGGTTACTTAGCTTATGATCTTTTCCTTAATTTGATGTACTTTTGTTAGCAAACAGTGTTTTATAAATAATATTTTTATAATAATAAATATATACACATTTTTCTATGCATTAGAATTTATATCTATAGAAAATTGTTAATAGTATCAATAGCTTGGAGCTCTTTACTTTTCTTCTAGTAATATTTATTATCAGGTATTCTGTTCACCCTTAATACATTTGCTATTGATTTTTATATATAATGTAAGACAATGGACTATTGGGTATCTAGTTCTCTAAAGGGGATTATTTGAAATTATCCGAGGGACCTGTAGAGCTAAAGTTATTTAAAAAAAGTTTCGTGGCCATCAGTCTTAAACCATCACTTTAGGTACCTCAGAAACACCATCTTACCTGTCTTTGTCTACCTGTACTTACAATATACATCACTTCCTTATATCTTTGGAGCTTCCTCCACTTCATTTTGTTCTTGTCATACCTTTTTATATATTTAAGAAAACAAATACAGCATTAATCACATCATCTACTTAGCAGCTCTCTTCAGCATATCCTGCTGTGTCTGGAGTGTCAGTATTACCACTATCTTTCTCTCTTCTTCTCATCAACAAATACAGTTGAGTCAGAAGTCCTTATCCTAAAAAAAAAAAAAAAAAAAAAAAAAAAAAAAAAAAAAAAAAGCCTCCCTGTTATCTAGGCCCCAGTTCCATTCCCGTCGTTAAAAAAAATACATAGAGTAAGTTGATTCCACAGTCTCCTTTAACTCCTGCCATTCAGCTCCTGCAAACACCAAGATGTACCTCTCAGGTTTTAGAATTGTATGTTCTCAATTTTATATATTGTGATTTAAATGTTTTTAACATACCCACCACTGTTCCCCCTCCTCCCATTTCCCTACCCCTCCCGCCTTCCTCCTACCCAAGTTTCCCCCTGCCTCATCCCCTCATCCATTCCTCTAAGAGGATAAGGACTACCAGAGTGAGTCAATGCCATCTGGCGTATCCAGTAGAGTTAGACCAAGTCCCTCCCCCAGTATCAAGGCTGAGCAAGGTGTTCCTATGTAGAGAATGGGCTCCAGCAACCAGTTCATTCAATAGGAATAAATTCTGGTCTCACTGCCAGAGGCCCCACAAACGGTCTTGTTCAATTGTCATCCTCATTCAAAAGGCCTAGGTCAGTCTGATGCAGGTTCCCTAGCTGTCACTTCAGAGTCAGTGAGCTGTCAATAGTTTGGGTCAGCTGTCTCTGTGGGTTTCCTCATCATGATCTTGCCACTTTGCTCATATAGTCTCTCTTCTCTCTTTAACGAGACTGGGAGCTCTACCCAGTGCTTAGCTATGAATCTCTGCATCTGCTTCCATTAGTTGCAGAATAAAGGTTCTATAATAACAATTAGGATAGTCATCCATTTGATAATAGTGAAAGGCTAGTTTAGGCATCCTCTTCGCCGTTGCTTAGAGTCTTAGCTGGGGTCATCTTTGTGGGTTCTTGAATATTTCACTAGTACCAGGTTTCTCTCTAATTCCACAACGGTTCCCTCTAACAATATACATATATTGGTGTTCTCCCTCTCTGTTGCTCCTCCAACTCAGCCATCTCATTTCCTCATATTCTCTTTCTACCTCCACTTTCACCCTCACCCCTATAGTCTCAATTTACTCAGGAGATTTTATTTATTTCCCTTTCCCAGGTAAATCCATGGGTGTCTCTTTTAGATTCCTTCTTCTTACCAAGCAGCTCAGGGGTTGTAGCCTGGTAATTCTTTGCTTTATGTCTAAAATCCACTTCTGAGGGAGGACATACCATGCTTGTCTTTCTGGGTTTTGGGTCTATATGTACCCTTCAGGTATATGCCCCAAAATAGTTTTGTTGGATCATTAGGTAGATCGATTCCCAGTTTTCTGAAAAACTGCCATATTGATTTCTGAAGTGGCTGTACAAGTTTAAATTCCCACCAGCAATGTAGGAGTGTTCCCCTTACTCCATATCCTATCCAGCATAGGCTGTCACCAGTGTTTTTGATCTTAGCCATTCTGACAAGTGTAAGATGGTATCTCAGAGTTGTTTGGATTTGCATTTCTTCTCTGATGGCTAAGGATGTTGAGAAATTCTTTAATTATCTTTTGACACTTGAAATTCATTAGCTGAGAATTTTCTACTTAGCTCTGTATTACATTTTTAATTAGATTATTTGGTTTTGGATCTCTAGTTTTTGAATTCTTTATATATTTTAGAGATCAGTTTAAAAATTTTTTTATTTTGTATGTATTTAGAAGTTTTTTTCATATATACCTGGGCTCCTCCTCCCTTTTCTCTTCCCAGTCCCTCCCAGTTATTTCTGAGTCTTCCATCCCATCCCCCCATCCGTTCCCCAAGGAGGGTAATGAGTTCCAAGGTGGGTCAGTTCATTCTGGCATGTCCAGGTGAGAGAGGTCCAAGTCCCAAGTATTAAGGCTGTGTTGGACATAGTATATACTCACTCATACATATATTTTAGACAGAAGGATAGACATGGTACGTATTCACTTATAAGTGGATTTTTATATATAAAGCAAAGATTAACCAGACTATAAACCACAACCCTCAAACAGCTAGGTAGCAGGAGGAACTTAAGAGAGATACCCAGGGATTCCCTGGGAAAAGGAAATAAGGAAGATCTACTGAGTAAATTGGGATCCTAAGGGGGAGTGAGCAAGAGGAGGTGGGAACAAATCATGAGAGAAGGAGATTGCTGAGTGAGAGAAGCAACAGAGAAGAAGAACAAAGAAATGGATGTCTTGATAGAGGGAGCCTCTGTGGGGTCAGAAAGAAACCTGGTGCTAAGGAAAAAAGCCACAAGGTGAGCCTGACTAGGATTCAAAGCAATAGTGGAGAGGGTGCCTAAACCTTTGCCTACAATCAATGAATGAAAACCCTAATTGTCATTATAGAAACTTCATCCAGCAGTAAGTGGAGGTAGAAGCAGAGATGCATACCTAAGCACCAGGTTGACCTCCCAGTCTAGATGAAGAGAGAGAAAAGACAGTGTATATGAGTTAACGGATCAGGATTATGAGGAGGAGACCCACAGAGATGGTTGACAGGAGCTATTGGGAGCTCAGTGAATCTGAAATGACAACTGAGGAATCTTCATGGAAAGTAACTAAACCCTTTGAAGGTAGCAAATGGTGAGGGCAGTTTGTGGAACTTCTTGCAGTAGAACCAGAGTATATCCCTGGTGCATGAACTCACATCTTGGAGCCCATTTCCTACAGAGAAACATCTAACTCAGCCTTGATACTGTAATGAGAGACTCAGATCTATTTCAACTGGATATGATAGACCAAGCTGATTCACTATGGGATTTCTTGTCCTCCTTGGGGAATGGATGGGGGGAACATGGAGGCTGGGGGAGGACTGGGAGGAGGGGAGAGAGGGGAAGCAGTGGTTGATATGAAAATACCTTTTTAAATAAAATATAATTAAATAAAAGAGAAGTCTGGTGTTTTCTGATGGGTCTGCCTTTATAAGTTACTTAGCATTTTTTTTTTATAAAAAAAAATTTCTTCTTTATCCACTTATCCTCCTGCTTCCCCTCCCTTCTCTCCTCCCAATCCCTCCCAGGTGGCCTTCAGCCTCCCCCTTTCCCATCCACCCATCCCCTCCCCCCAAAGGGCAAGAAATCCCAAGTGGTATGCTACTGTCCATTGGCATGGGCAGTATGTGGAGCGTCAAGGGGTGGGATCAAGCAGTGGGATGAGAGTGTGCTCCTGTGCTTGGGCTGGCATCTTGGAGCCCATTCCCTGCAAAGGTACATCTAACCCAGTCTTGACTTTGGGATGAAGAAATCAGACTTGCCTGGAGTGGATGAGTGGATGTGCTATGCTGAGCCTTTTTTTTTTTTTAACATCTTTTAATATTCTTTCTTTTTTCTCTATGTTTAGTGTTTATTGTGTGGCGGACAAAAGTTTTTTTTGAGAATCTAGTCTATTTAGTGTTTTTGGAAGCTTCTTGTGTCTCCATAGGCATTTCCTTCTTTAAGTTGGGAAATTTTTCTTCTTTGGTTGCATTGAACATATTTTCTGTGTCTTTGAGTTGGTATTCTTTTACTTCTATTTCTTTATTTTTAGGTTTTGTTTGCATTGTGTCCCGGATTTCCTGGGCATTTTATATTATGACTTATGACTTTAGTGTTTTCTGTTCCTAAGGAATCTCTTTCCTCTATTATATCTTCCCCATCAGAGATTCTCTCTTTCATCTCTTGCTTCCTGTTGGTTATCTTTGCATCTGTAGTTGCTGTTCATTTATTCAGATGCTTGATTTCCAGTGATTTGTGGTTTATATTTTAATTTTCATGAACTGACCTGTTTCTTTTACCTGTTTGATTGCTTTTTTGTTTGTTTTCTTGGCATTCTCCAGGGGTTTTGTTATTTTTTCTATTTGTTTGTGTTTTGCTTTATTTCTTTAAGAGAGTATTTCCTCTTTCAATGCTTATATAGTCTTCACAAAGATATTTTTAAAGATAATTTTTCTCTGCTTCTTCTACATTGGAATGTTTAGATCTCGCTTTTGTATATCTGCTAGGTTCTGGTGATGCCGTATTTTTCTTTATGTTGTTGAATGGATTGTTGTGCTGGCATCTACCCACCTTTTCCAGTAATTGGTGTAAATGTTGTCTGTTTCAGAAAGCTGGCCTTGGTCCAACAGGTGCTCTTGGTGTAATCAGAGTCATTGGAATTTGTGTGTCAGAGAACAGTTGGGTTTGGTTGATGGAGAGCTGCTTATAGGCTACAGAATTCAATGAGAAGTGGTAATAATCAATAATCAGGCTTGCAGGCAGGGGTCCTGCCTACTTCTCTGCAGCTGGAACTGCTATCAGGTTGAGGGGAATGGTTAGTTCCCTGCTGCCCAGAACTGGAAGCTCACCTGACTATCCACATCAATGATCAAAGATTCTCTAGTTTCTTCCTATCTTTCATTTCTCTTTCCCTTTTCACACTGGGCTTCTACACAACAGCACTGATAACTGTTTGAGTGCATTGGGGTTAGTATTCACTGTTGTTTTCTTTTTCCTTAACAGCAGCCAAGGCTTTTGAATATATATGTGTGAATAGCTCTCTCATGATATCAATCCCTTGAACCACAGTGTTAATATATGGAACCGATAATGCCATCTCTCCCTTCATAGGTAACAAATATTGAACACGCACTATTTAGTGTAGTGACATCCATTTTTATCATTAAGGTGTTTCTTTTCAGGAATTTGGCATTTTAGTAACAAGTATCCTGTCTCAAGGAAAAGCTTATCACTCCTGCTTGAGAGCTTTGGTTTAATCTCTGTATAACATTTATTATCAAGTACTAGAGGTAACCTCCAGAAGCTATAGACACCTATCATCTCTTTTCACCAAACCAGTCTAAATGAGTAAATTATCCTCTATTCTTTATTTTTCTTACTTGCCTCCTTTCCATTTATCCTTTATATTTCAAACTAGTTTACTTGACCGAAGGACTCAAATTACTATGCGTAACTAGTTATTTACTTTTACTTCTTAATTCGTCACTTTCCTATATCCTCTCTCTAATTTTGCTCTTTAAGTCTCATGTTCTTATGACAACCTAAAAATTTTATTTTTTATTTTTTGTCATCACAGATACTATTTTCTCTTTGTTGATGGGTACTTTCAGTTTCTGCTATGACCTATTCCATTCATCTGATAGGTTAACATTGTTCTTGGCATAGAGAACTTTTCATGTTTTAACATAAACCATAAATATACCTGTACTAGAGAACTAACTATAAATTCGAGTTTCAATTAAACACACAATTCCGTTTCCTGCCAATGCCTATGTTAATATTCTGTCTCAGTTTCATTTTTTCTTTATTTTTAGACATATTGACTAAGAATTTATGGCATGAAAATTTTGACAAACGGACTCTAGTAGAAATTGAAGAAAATAAATAAAATACAAGTATGTGAATTTTATGCTGGCTAATCTCACCTCACTTGTTGCATAGTGAGGAAGATGGGCACATCCCTCTATCACAACATGAGGCAATCAAAGTTCAGCATGGTTATAAACTGCACTCATCAACTGCTTTGCCTCATGATTTGTTCAAGACCAATCAATGTGACTCTTTCACCGGCTCTACAGTGAGAAACACATAGCACTGAGAGAATGAGAGGATGTTCTGACTTTGTCAAACTCTCATATAAATTTGTGACTCTATAAAGGTGCTTTTACTTTAAAATTTTCATCCAAAAAGTGAAAACATTTGCTTATAAATGAAACTATTTTTCAGTTTTGCAGAGTGAATTTATTAAGTAGACAGCAAGCAAAATAAAAGAATAAATCAGAAATAAAGAATAACACATAGATGACAGGCAGACAGACAGCAGAGCATCATTGAAGTTGTTACTCAAAACACACAGTTGTCTACAACAGAATAATGAAATTGTTTTTAAGATCAGCAAAGACATGCTGCAGCAACGGGACAGATGAAGTTTTCCAGAGAGAGTGAAGACAAGCCAGTACACATAAAGTCTCAGTTTCCTTTGATTGGAGTTGCTTACAGAAGGTACTCCACTAACATTCAGGTCGAGCCTTTCTGATTCTATTTATGTGATGAAGAAAATCCCTCAAGGGAGTTTCTAGGGACTATGTTTATTATGATTTGTTTCCAGTTGTATGAGATTAAAACATTTTTTTATTATTTTCCCTTTCTTTTTATTTCTTCAACCTTCTCCACAGATCCACTTTCTCACCTTCAAATTCATGGCTTTGTTTTCTTCTATTGACTACCTATATCTCTGGAGAAGTGGCTCTCAAGGCAGCTGAGAACTTTCACGAGAACCATTCTAAATTTGAGGTGAAAAAAAATGACAAAGGCCTTGTTTTCTGAATCAGATGTGTCTTTTTATTATAACATGAACACAATCATATGTCAGCAGAAAGAAATCAAATGTTTCTTTATATATACATTTAAGTTTTACAAATTGAATCTTGTAGTTTTGTAACTAAAAGTTTCTTTTAAAAAGTTAGAACAATGTTACTATCTGAGAACTTGGACCTCAGGATAGATAGAAACATTTCATCTGAAGAGACTAGTTTAAGATGTACTGTTTATGACAATATGACAATTTTTAAAATTCAATTGCCAACTCCTGACTATAGAGGACAAGTAATTTCTCTCCACAACACACTTTTCTATTCTATCACATTGAAATGAAAGCATCTTACAATAAAAAAAAAAATTCCAAACTGTTCTACTTTCTAAGGGCAAGTCCTTAATTTCCTTTGCCAAGTATTTAACTGCTTAAATTTTCTACATAGAAAGCAAATATAAGCTTGATTTTTGGGAAGTGAGCAAATGATTCTCTGATTGAGCACTTGTCTTTAAACAAATTCATGTCTTATGAAGATGATTTTGACCACATACAACCATAAACTATAGTAATTTCAAATTTAAGAAAGTACACTTAAAGGACATAAGGAAAATTTTGGTTAGCCGTCAAGGAAAACATTACACTCAAACGGAATTAGACAACTTGGATGTCCTAGAACTTACTCATCAGTTGGTAGCACCTGAACTTACTGTGCTGAAACACATTGTTACTGTTAAGAGGAGTCCAGTGTGTACATCTTTGTGGTTGCATCCTTTCCATCCTGATGCTATTACAGGGTGGTAGATGTCACACTTTTCTCAGTCTAGGAATTCCCATTCTAAGTTTGGGGCTTGGTAATACTTGCTTTTTCTTTTTCAGGGTAAGGCACCGTCATTCAAAATCAGTTGTTCTGGAATCAGGAGATGCCCTGGACAAGAGCAGCAGAGCCTCCAGGATGAAACTGACCAAAGTCCCACCAAAAGATGGTCCTGTCATGTCTCTATTAGCCAGGCTATCTTATCCAGGGAGCATCTAAGAGCTGAATCTAGCAGCAAGCAAGCCAGGATGATGTATAATAAGTTGATGGTAGAAACATGAGCAGTCGGGTGGGGCTTCACCTTTTCTGAAGCAAACAAGATTGTTGTTCTCGGCCACTGGATTTTGAGGTGTTTTGGTTATATCACAACAAATGATGAAAGAAGCATGCCCTGCTCCTTGATTTCAGACTGCTTCTCTACAAAGGGCCCAAAGTGAAGAACAGGTGCATGAGCAACCCACTGTCCGGGTATTACCTTGATTGAAGGCAATCAGGCTGAGTTATGAAATGGCTGCCTTTTTCACCTTCAGTGTTTATATCTGTTAGAATGTGAAATACGGACACCACTTTCCACTTTAGAGTGAAAATGAAACTATCATAGAGTTTTGTGTTTTATTAAACTCCACATCCATTTTGCTAAATAGTAGAAGGAAATGTGGTTCATGACCTTCAATTTATATCTTCTTTTGAAATAGAGAATAATAGTAATACTTCACTGCTGCCCCAGAGGAGGCATAATCACTAACCTTCTAAATGCATCCGCCACTATGATTGGTAGGCAACTCAAGGTATTTCATTACTGAAGCATTGCCACAGCTCGCATGGCCCATTTCCTTTCCATGATTACATTACACAACATTTGAGATTTATTCTGGTTTAAAATTGGTGATAATAATGAATTCATTGTTTACTGTATTTGCAACCATCTTGATATAAGATTTTTAATATAAGGTTTTGCTTCTGGAGAGTCATACTGTGTACCATACCTTCTTATCAGATGTGCTATATTTTTGATCCATTCCACAGAAAATTTGGGTTCAGGAGAAATACACAGATTCAATTCAGCTTTTACTAAACTATGCACTCACAGTTTTTAATCAAATCAAATTAAGAACCACAAAGATGTCTGCAACACTTCAAGTCAGCTCCTGACTTCCATACATTACAGATGTGTGTGTGCAAAAGAGCTTTGACATCTATGATCTTTTAAAATTTTGATCTGAATTTTTTTGTAGTATACACTCAAACAAAGATTTTTCCCTAGCCCTATTAAGAATCTTCCTGGAGATATTAAACATACTTCTTTATTTTAGATAATTTAATTGAAATGTTCTAAGTTTTTTTTTTTTTTTTTTTTTTGATATCTCTCTAAATATGCAGTCACTTCTAGTACTAAGATGAAGTCCGGAAATAAAAATCAAGAAAAACAAACAAAAAAAGGAAAGAAAACTGATCAACTTGGATGTGAACTCACAGTTTATATTTTTAATTTAATGGTATCCTATGCCTATTGTATTAATAAATCTTACCTGAAATGATTTTATTTTGTATTTATTCTAATGTAAGGAATATAGACTCATAGATAATATTCAGATTTCAAAAATATTGTATATCATTGTTTTTCCCCTAATGTTGAGCAATGGAGTGGTGAACCAATCAAGAAACAATTGTATTAAAATAGACCTTTAGAATATATTTTAATATGAAATGAATGATAAAGCAGATGCGCCTCTATGTTATAAATAAGAAGCCCATTGTAAAAAGAAGTTTTGTGGTTTGATGTGACAAATTCTTTTCTTTTTATTTTCTGTTGTGTGTACTTTACTGCTATACATTTAACATATTTCATACAGATCTAAGGAGAATGGTAAAGCTGAAATCTTCAGTGAGTCCCTCAAAACTTAAAGTATCTACACAGAACAATCAGTTCTCGAATGCATTCTCAGTCCGACCAATTGTACAATTGTACGTAAGGCAAAGGTCTCCGGCACATGTTCAATGGACAGTGCTATCCTCATTGAGACCTAACAAACTTACATTCTAGAAAGCTATATAAAATGACTGTTCAAAGGTCACTAAAATTAAACATTCATTAATGAAGTTATTAGAAACTATAAAATAATTAGAGGAAATATAAATATAGACATAAGCAATGGAAAGTTACTAAGCGGTGTCTTATAAATTTTGACTTTTAAATAATACTTTAGCAGCAGAAGTTTTTCCAAGAGAGGTAAAGAGCACAGCTTTGCATTTATTGAAGCAGGCAGTGGCAGATTTTTAGGTCCCCAAATACTTCTTCAGTCTGTTTGTTTTCTTCCTTTTTTGTTTAAATTTTTATTTAAAACCCAACCACAGTTTCTCCTCTGCCCCCCACTTCACTGCTCTCCAGTTTTTACTCAAAACAGTGCAGGGCTCCCATGGAACCAACAAATTCAGTCTGTTTCTTATGAGCTCCTCACACTCTTGCATTTCCATATTGGTACTGTCATGTAAAATAACAACTTAATAAAAGTAATATGAGGATGGGGAAGATGGATGCAAGTATCTATGGAGGCTGGTAGTGAAGAGGGGTTGCCTAGGGCTGAAGAGAGATGTGATGAGCAGCATGGCCTGTGGGCTAGAAACGGAGGGCAAGGTCACTCTTGAGCACTGTGTCATTTCTCTAGACCCTAAAACATCTCAACTCTTAGCAGATTGGAAACATTCATTTTAAAGTAAAAGAATACTTTCAAAGCTGTATTTTTACCTATTTGTCCATGTAGGTATACAGACGTGTGTGTGTGTGTGTGTGTGTGTGTGTGTGTGTGTGTGTGTGTGTGAGCGTGTGTGTGTGTGTGCGTGCGCGCGCGCGTGTGTGTGTGTGTGTGTGTGTGTGTGTGTGTGTGTGTGTGTGTGTGTGTGTGTGTAAGCTACACGTGAGAGTGCCTGTGGAGTTACAGGTTATCATGAGCTGCCTGACAGAAGTGCTGAGAAGACAGTCCTACAAGATCAACAGCAGGATAGACTGTTGAGGAGCCATTGCTACAGTCCTGGGCTTATTTTAAAATCTGCTATTATCCTCTTAGACAACAGACGTAGAAGTACTTATACCTATATTATTTTCATAATAATTTAAACCCTTCAATATTATCATGATTTTATTATATTTGAAATGCATAGATATTTTTCCTATGCTTTAGAAACACAAAATACATTGAAGTATATAAGGAAAAAGCACTTTTCCCCCTTTGGAGAGGACATACACTGAAGGAGTCTATATAGAACAACTGTAAATGACTGATAGACTTCCAGGGGAACATAGTGTGCTAAGAGAGATGTCTATGTAACTCAATTAATGGCAAGAGCAACTTAATAAAGACCTCATTCTGAGGTGGGAAAGGAGTGTAGGACAGCTGAAGATCATGGAGAGGCAAAAAGGAATTAAATAAAAATAGGAGGAAGAAAGGAAGCCTTGTCTACAAGGTGGATGACCCCGGTGAGGAAAAGCCCGTGAGTTTTCATATGCCGTGAATGAAGTGAGAACATTTGATGTGCTTAGGACTCCTCTTTTCTGACAGAATATCTTTGGAGATGAAATCCATATTGGTATGTCTATATTTTTAGATTGCTATAACCAGGTACCATACTTTTTCAATATTTTTGTTAATTCTTTGGGAATTCACATAATGTATTCAAAAGATATTTAATCCCAGATACTCATTCCTACCTTCCTCAGCCCTTCTATTTTTTCAGCATAACTTGGAGATTTATTCTGTTGTTTTCTTCTTTTCCCACTGAGTCCTGCTGAGTCCTAAATAGGACATTCATGATACTTCTCTCTCCAAGGTTTGCAAACTTTCATGGGCGAGGGAAGGGTGAAAACATTGTAAGAGCCATGGAGAGTTTGTAACATCAAAGAGTAATTTCCAGACACAGCAAAGTGATTGTGACAGCACCATGGAGCCTGACAAAACTGCCACCTCTAGCTGGAGCACATGGGATGGCCTCTCCACCTGCCATGTGCCTTTGTATGGACAGAACTGATGACTCTGGAGCTCCCCTCTAGGAAGCATTAATTCTTCAATTTGTAACAAGCATGGCACCATGAGACTGTTTGGGGAGGGGGGAAGGAGAGAGGGAGGGAGAGAGGGAAGAAGGGGAGGAGAGAGATGCAAGTTCCAAAGTGGAACTATAACAGAATAGAAATAATTAATAAAACAGATAGTTGAATAGCAATTCCAAGAAGGAAGGGAGAGGAGGGGATCAGAAGCTGAGGGATGAGACTCATGCCTGCACAGAGGATAATGTATATTTTAAAACAAGCCTGGGACTGCAGATCTTGGCCCTGGAGGAACTTACATTATTATGCTGTACAATAAACAAAGATGACTTTTGCTCTCAAGTGCAAGGCTATCTCTCTCCAAACACCATCCTTCATACTATTATCTTCAGAAAGACAATCTCAAACAAAAATAGTCAGTGATTCTTTTCACAAACTGTCAGTCTCAATTAGAAGACTATCTTCCCAAGGTTAATATAGTTAGTGGAAAAAAAGCCACACTAACAAAAATATGTCTGATATTATCACTTTTGTACAAAATTATGTGAAGTATAAAGTCAAATATATATTTTTGTGTTTGTGTATGCATCCCCAAAGAGGCCATTCTTTGTAGAATAGTGCAATACAAAAAGTCACAAGCAACTTCTGTGGTATGTTTGTAGGCAGTGAACATCTTTATTCAGCAGATCAACTAAATGCTTTCATAAGTTTATACATAGATCAAAACAAAATTATATGCTCTAAAGTGATTTTATTGGATAAGAGAGAACTCAGTAAAATCTAATTCAGTGTTAGTCATTCAGATGTGCTCTGCATATGTATTCATAAAACTGGAGAATCCTGGAATTTCCTTAGCTTTAAAAATCTTTGAGGTATGAGACTACAAAATGACATACAGGTCTGGCAGGAGCATACTCGATGCTTGGCACTCAATAACTGGTCTCTTATTTTGTTAATGAGTATTTAGAAACACTTTAATTTTTAATGAACAAGAAGACTGACAATTTAATAATGTTAGAGTTTATAATTTATGTGTTGATTTATAGTTTAAATCTACAAATCTAAGACAAATATTTTATTTTCATTTCTTCATTCTCTCTGAGAGTTTGAGGTGTGTAGCCTACTGACAGGAAATTCCTCATAAGGACTATTTTTTTGTGCAGTAATTGAAACATGGTGACATTAATGTAGATTAAAATAATTTTAGAATATGACAGTTATTCAGCATGTAGGCCTAGAGGCCTAGAGTCCTCCTTTTACTGGTAGATCCGTACAACTGAAGAGAGTAGCTTTAACAAGTACAGAGCACAGAAGCCCTGAATCCTAGATCAATATGAATGTTGATCAGTTTACTGTGGCTCTTTATTCTTTCTGCTTTAGTATTGGAATTTATTATTTCCATTCAAAAAAAAATATTCTCCTTTATCTTTCTGTAAGATTTCAACTAATTATTTAGGCTGTAAAACATTCCCTAATAGAAGACTTTGGAATAATCAATTCAGGCAAATAAAAAAGCAGCTTACTTTCTGCTGAATGGCGCCTGGGATTTCTGTTAGTCTCAAAGTAGCTTCTCCATCTCTGGAACACTGATTGTGTGCAATTTGTTCTCGATTAGAGTAACCCTGTAAACAATTTCTTTATTAAGTAGTGTACCTTTCCTGCCTTTCCTGTTGAAATGCTTGGCCAGCAGGTTTCTAAGCGCATCGTCAACTTGGAAGAAATAAACAAAAAAACCTAGCCTTCCTCCAGAAAATGACATGATACCATATGCACACAGATAGATGTGACATAAAACATACTTGGCCTTTGATGGCTCTACAAATTACCTTGCATAATGAGCAGACATATGACTTAATGGAACCCTTAGATCTCCACGCTTCTCTTTAAGTCCACATGCACCACAGTGCTCAGTGGACGTTAAGGTCTTGCAACAGCAGCAGTGAGGAATCAGGAGGAGGAAGCCAAGAGTCATGTGGCCGCCTGTGACCCAACCTTCTCTTTCCGGTTTTCTATTATAGTTTTATCAAGTGTATTTTATACACCTTATTTTATTTCAGATTAAGATTTTGTGCAAAAGAGTGTACCTTTACCTTCTTAGAAAGGTCTAATTGTTTTACAGACCAACTTAAGTGAGGCATACACTCAAGTATCTAGTTACTATGAGTTTAAAGGCCATATTAGGGATCTCCATGAAACAGTTTAGCACTGTGGGAGCAATTTTGAAGCGTGCCATATACTTTTCTTTTTATGGTCACAGGAATTTTCAGGGCACAGCTTATTGCTTTATACATGTGCCCATCTTCTTGGCTATTAATTCTGTTTTAAATTTGAGAAAACAATTTTCAATTTGAAATAAAACTATAGAGACATTATTTGCCATCATTTAATCTCTGGAGAGTACCAAGGATGAATATGATTTTTTGGATATACATGACACCTATAAGGAAAGAATTGCTCTAGTGTTAAATATATACCTATCATTTTATAATTAATTATTAGATAAAAGTTGCAACAATATTTAATAATGGAAATAATAATAGAAATTTTCTGTTTTGATTATCTACTAAATCAAAGTATTGGAAATATATACTTCAGAAATTTTGCCTGTGTACATTTTTTTTTAATTCTCACTTCAAGGCTAGAAAGACAATTCTTACTTTGTTAAAATAAATGAACAAATAAAAACAAAAAAGCAAACAAACAACCCAAATCAATAACAAACAAAAGTTAACAAAAGTATTACGCTTTTTAGAACATTAATATATTACTTTATACAATGTAATTTTACTGGATCAAAAGAACAGATTAATCCTGACATAAAGATCCATTTGTAAATTTAAACCTGCTTCCTTTTTATTTTAAATCTATTGAAATCGTGAAACTCCATAGGTAGATCAAGGCTTCGATTGAACCTACAAAAGTCCGGTGAGCATGTGTGTGTGTGTGTGTGTGTGTGTGTGTGTGTGTGTGTGTGTGTGTGTGTGTGTGTGTGTGTGTGTGTGTGTTGTAGTGGATTTTCTCGGGTCCCAGACAGCCAGAGATCCCGGACCCACAGACCTGCCCGGCGCCGCTTATCCGCCCGCCGCCGCACGGGTCCCCAGAAACGACTCAGACGCTTCTATTTACTTCATGCTGTTTGGCCTATGGCTCAAGCACATTGCTAGCTAGCTCTTATATCTTAAATCAACCCATTTCTATTAATCCGCGGACCACGTGGCCCGTGGCTCACCCGTGCTCTTTACATGTCATTCCTTCGGCAGCTTCAGCTCGGTCTGCCTCTAACTCCGCCCTGCTTCTCCTACCCAAACTCCTCCCACTTCTTCTATGGTGCCTGTCATGACCCAACATAGCACTTTTATTTAAAGATACAGCACACACAAATGCATTCTCACATCACTTCCCCCTTTCTCTCTAATCAAGAAGGAAGGTTTCAATTTTAACATAGCAAAATTATATATAACATAATAGCTATCAAGCAAGAATTACAGTTACAATATTTAGTCTATTTGTATTTAGCAAAATTAAAGAAAATACTTTATCATCTACCTTATCTTTATGAATCTAAAGTTTTATATCTAATATATCTTTCAAATGACTAAGAAAAACTGTACATATAACTATCTAATCTTCAACTACATCAAAGACCACAGAAGGATATATTTACCCAAGTAAACCAGAAGTGCAAGCGACTTCTAAAATCTAGAAAGGACAGAGATGACACCTATCTGCCTGGACAGTCACCCAAAGTTCCTTTATAAAGTTGGGGCATCCATCTTCAGCCTATAGGCCTGGAGTCTCTTTTCATTTTAGTGAAGCAGGAAATCTGCTCTGCCCATTCTGGCACAGTTCATCCGTTGCTTCTCCTTGAGTCCTGAAGAATGTCTGACAGTTTTCTCTGTAAAGCAGGAACCTGAATGATGATCTTGGCTTGTTCTGCCAAAGTTTAGAGGTCATCTTCTTATGGAACCTGCATGTCCAGTTTAAACAGCATACTGTCAAGCAGTCAATATAAAAACAGTTTCTTCTCTAGTGGCTTACCATTACCACAAATAGATGAGACTCTATATGGAGTTTCTTCAATGTCCATTTTCCTGTTGAAGTAAATTAGTGCTGCCAGGAACAGACCTGTCTCACTGTCCAGAAAAGTCTAAGCTCTTAAAACATTTTAAATGCCATATTCTGTAGGTCTTAGAAGTATTTGAAGATTATCTATTTAATTGAAATATATCTTTGTATACCTAAAAATCCTAACTAACCTAACTATAAGTTTGATTATCAAAAGTGACTATTAACCTTCATTTCTTAATTATACACTACAATTTTAAAACAGTTACATGAACATCATACTTTAAACAAGAATAGAAAAACACATACAACATAATAAAATTGACTTTAAATTTGTATCAATAAACCAAAATCTATACCAATGTAAAGCAGTTTGAGATTAACAGCTGATTACCTGTAAATTTAATAATCTAATTTTTTAAAAAAAGCATTCACATACCATATCCCCCGTTTCTTATTAGAAAGAGATTGACTATGACCATTAACCATTTATAATGAAAACAAACATTTAGAAACAATATTTGGGGAATTTGGGCGAAGTTATCCATTACTACTTCCTGCTGATTAAGGGGCATTGAAAATCTCACGGATTGTTGAGACTGGGTCATAATCTGTAGCTGTGAAGCTGATCTGGCCATCTCTTCTCATCAGAGGTTTTTTCAGGGGGGTCTTGGTTGATGAAACCATATTTGCCTGGAAGTAATCCACAGGTTCTCATCTGTGGAAACAAAAACAGAACTCTTCCAAAGCAATAAATCCTTAGACACAAATTTCAAAATCAAAATACCTTTAAAATATATATTCTTGTTTAACTTAGTAGCCTTTGCAATCCATTGTCTTTCTGCAGTTAGCTCATTAACAGTTAAAAAATTAAAAGAAAACACAATAACAACCAAAATCCAGATTTTGTGTCTATTTTCCATCTTTACGTGGCTTATTATATTTTTATTACTTTATTTCTCGCTTTAAAAACTTTTTCTAACCTCTTTATTTTCTCTCTGAAGCCTATGTACCTTTTACAAACATTGTAATCCATTTACAGGTTTTCTTTTTATCTGAATCTGTTTTATTGTGAATCCTTAATCATCTTCTAACCTTAAGAGCTTTTAAAATACATTCTCCAAAAAGAAACACAGTTTTTGCAAATTAGGCTGAATCACTAAGTTTTCTTAAACGGACCGTAAACAGAGCACACCTAAGAAAATGTTGCCACGAAGAAAATTTGTTTTTCTTTTGTTCAAAATAAGCAGAAATCTAAAATCAATCATATGCTATTTAGTCTTCTGTGAGACTGGTTGCAGCTGCAGCTCACACTGACTGCCGACAGCCTGCCGGTGCCATTTTGAATGTGACCCGGACGGACCATGCTTTCTTTATACAAAGACCCGATTTACATACACAATTTGGAAGCTGCCTTTGCTCAGTTTTTGCGATCTAGAACTCTTTTTAATCTTTTTCAGGCTCTAAGTGGATAATCGGCCCACGTTGGATGCGCCATCTGTTGTAGTGGGTTTTCTCGGGTCCCAGACAGCCAGAGATCCCGGACCCACAGACCTGCCCGGTGCCGCTTATCCACCCGCCACCGCCCGGGTCCCCAGAAATGACTCAGACGCTTCTATTTACTTCATGCTGTTTGGCCTATGGCTCAGGCACATTGCTATCTAGCTCTTATATCTTAAATCAACCCATTTCTATTAATCCACGGACCACGTGGCCCGTGGCTCACCCGTGCTCTTTACGTGTCATTCCTTTGGCAGCTTCAGCTCGGTCTGCCTCTAACTCCGCCCTGCTTCTCCTACCCAAACTCCTCCCACTTCTTCTATGGTGCCCGCCATGACCCAACACAGCACTTTTATTTAAAGATACAGCACACACAAAAGCATTCTCACATCATGTGTGTGTGTGTGTGTGTGTATGTGTGTGTGTGTGTGTCCATGCATCTACCTGTGTCTACACCTGTGGAAGAGAGATGACAATCTTGGTTCTTTGTCCTCAGGCATCTTTATGAATGAGGGTCAACAGAGTAGAATTTTCTTAGTACACAAAAGGACTTGTAAAGGAGCCCCTGGAATCCAACAGTGATTACAAACCTGTACCACCACATCACATCCTCACCATTAAAACAAACTGTTGATTCTGGAAATCTATATATCAGACTTACAAAGGCAAGAATTTACTATCTGAGCTTTTTCATGACCCTACCAAGTTTAGAATCACTAAAGAAATTTCAGCCTGTCAAATGCCAATATGAACTTGGCATCATTAGCAGATAGAACAATTCTCTTTCTTCATCTTGTCCAGAATGCTAACTAATCACTGCATAGCATTTGGCAGTCTTCTCTATTTCCCAGGCTGGTCTGGAACTTATGTTACTCCTGCCTTAGCCTTCCAAGTGCTTTAATTACACACATATGCTAGCCATTGATAACACCCAACCAGATGTTTGCTTATGTGCACGAGAAATTTATTTTATAGTCTTTCTATTAAATGTGTCATTTGTGGATACAATTATCTTCAGATAGTCTCTGTAATAGAGTATATTAACTTTTGATTGTATTCGAAGCATTGATTGTCTGTAATAGGTCATTTGCCATTTTGACTACTAGTACTTTCTAGAAAAATACATATTTCTCTATATCAGAAAATAGGCATAATTGGCAATGTTGATTCTTCCAAATTTTTTTCTCATGAGCATACTTACACATTGGAACATAACATTTTGGCTGACCAACTTACACATTTATGTTACTAATTGCAAAGTTGAGATTACCCTAAGTGCTTTAATGATATTTCAAAAAAGATTTAAAAAATCTTATCAGGTTTGGTTTATTATATTAATTCAAGTTATTTTACCTCTATGGCAAATTCCTATGTCCTAACAAGATATTTACCAAGCCAGTGGACTCTGTACTGATGCTTTATAAGACTAAAATATCAAGGCTGCCTCTACCAAAAAGTTATTAGAAATTTTAAATTTTATCATCAAAATTTATGAGTGTGAATGCTGATTTTCGTTTTTGGAATTCTGAGGAATTAAGCACTGACATTATTCTTAAAACACTTGACTGTAGAGGGGAATGAATAAGAAATACATGCTTGTAATTCTGTTAAATAGCAGTAATAAGAGTGCATTGTG
The DNA here is from genome assembly GCA_033318265.1 of Phyllotis vaccarum. Taxonomy (NCBI): domain Eukaryota; kingdom Metazoa; phylum Chordata; class Mammalia; order Rodentia; family Cricetidae; genus Phyllotis; species Phyllotis vaccarum. The sequence goes on along the minus strand of JARWLC010000006.1, from coordinate 29,019,041 downwards.
CTTGGACTGTGAGCACTAGAGAAGTAGCATTGAGAAACTGAACCTCAAAACTATTTCATATACTAGTCTTAGAAAACATTCCCCCTTTAGTGATGAGAGAATCTAGACACCGTCAGAGTATAAAATTTTCTGTATTGTTCTTAGTTTTCCAGAAACTATTGCAAAGCCACCTGCATATATAGTTTGCTTTTTTGTACTTAGCTCAGCTTTTGAGAATTCAAAGGCCCCAAGTGGTTTCAGAGAGCAGAAAGTATCTGTTTGCACTTGCTCTGTGACTCTGTGATAAACACACTGACCACTCTCTGTTACTTGAAGCACTCAGTGAATGTGCTTGGTAGAAAACATTGGTGTCTGATGATGTGAGGCTGCAGGTTTGTTTATTTGCTTTTTGTGCAATGCTGTTTTATATTTCATATATATGTTAATCAAAAAATGAATCTATGGTGCACAAAACTATCTTAAGTGTCATACAACTCCAATGTGATAAAACAGACTAGCTGACCCTTATTCTATTAACGTAAAACTAAAATCATTCTTAACTGTTGGAAAAGAAATGTATTGCCAGTATATTTTTTCCCAGCTCTCTCACAAAGGCTAGACTCATAAAAACCCAGAAGTGTTGGCTGGTATATTTTTATATTAATTTATGAGATTTATTAAGTGCCATAGGCACTGACATTATTAAGACAAAAGTACTAAAGTGAAAGTTTCCTGTTAAAAGAGAGAAAAGAAACATGTTTGAATCAATAAAACAAACAGAAAACAATAGGTGGTATATAATCATTAATTTCACAGACAAAGTAATGGTTTCCATTTCTATTAATATTCAATTTAAAAATAACACATTTTGTTCTTGTGTTAAGCACAGTAGGTCTGTTTAACCTATAAATTATTCTGTGTATATTTACTGCTTTTAAATATTATGAGAGTCTATGCATAGTTGAAGATTTTGATATTTGTTTGAATACTAACCCAGCATTTAAAAATCCACATTTAAACTTAGCTTTAACATAGTATCAGACCTAAATAACATGTGCCTTTCTTATGTGCTAGCTGATACATATGACAATTGGATATTTCTTTCTCAATGTGCTGTATCTCCAGGATTTCTGTGTTTATCTTGCAATGTTATGCCAAAGTCACATTCTTAGACAGTGCTTAAAACTTTTCCTTTGTTTACACATAAACCTTGATGTGTTCTCGGACACAGGGAAGGAACTGTCAGTTTACAAGAATTTTTAAATTGATTTAACAAATATAAGCACTCCACAATGATGCTTTCATGTGGTCCCAGTCCAAAACTGTTGGAAGAATTAGGATTAGTTATGAAGTTTTAAATTTTTGCTCCAAGGTGACTTTTTCAAATTAATTTAAAACATTTATTATTTATTTTTAAGATCTAAATATATAAAATTAAAGTTAGACATCTAAATAATGTGACATATGTTTTATAATATAACTTTTAAATTCTTGGTCACTTTTCATGTTTCTCCCAGAATTAGTTTAAATTCAAATGGCATATTTATGATTGAAAGAGTACTTAGTTCTTTGGACATTGCTAACATGTTTACAAAACTCTTATTCAGCATGGACAGTTCTTAGAACATGCTGCTGATTCTGACATATAGATATTTTTCAAATATATTTTCAGGCTAGTGTCAATGTGATTTGTTAAATATGGAAACAATTTTTCTCACCTGAGTCCTAATTATTCAGAAGCTATGGGTTGGGACCCAGTAATCTGCTTTTTAAATAAGCCCTCCAGGGGATTCTGCAGAACAGTCAAGTCTGAACCGCTGCTCATTAGATGAGATTTGAGTAATGATTTTGAAAAAATCTTTTTGTCTCAGTGAGCTTCAGCACATATGCGAAGCAGAGCTTCTCCTTTCCAGACAAGGAAGGGTAAGTTCACTTTCTTCATCACTGGGATTTGGGGTAAAAGTCAGAGATAGATATGACTATGACTCTCAGAAATAACACTTTCCAATAAACATCTATCAATAAAAACTGAAAATAATTTTATAATTTAAATGTTTCTACTTTAACTTTTGCTATAAAAGAATACTCCTTAGAATACTTTGTAAGTGGGCTTATATAAGCCCGCTGGTCTCAGAAAAGACAAAATTAAGTAAATACACAGTTATTAAAGTAATTTTTAAAAACATCCAGAAAGTATGGTATGGGGCTTTCTAAACCATTGTAGAGGTGCATTATATCATCCTCCATACTTTGGATCACACTTTTACAGGTAAAAATAGAAACATTTTTCCACCAACTTATTAATAAAAGAGTAAAGAAATTCTATTCAGCTTTGGCATGTATTTAATTTGTTGTAGTATTTTTATTGAAATAAAATAAAGACTAATATACCTCAGGAAATTTTCAAATAATCATTAAATAAACCAGAAAACAACGTATTGACATACACTGTTAAGTCAAAGGAAATAGAGTTTTAGGGTGTTAAAAAAAAACAGTGTGTGTCATAGCTATCCATGCTTCCTGGTAGTTTTCCTATTTAGGCTCACATGAGTAGCATCAGCATTGTGATCTTACAGTTGGAGTGCGTAAAAGGCAATTAACTCTTGCCCGGGGTGAGATGAGCCATATGTCTAAGATAATTAGTTCTCTTTGTTGCTGAAATGTTTTTCCTAACTCCTTTGTCATAATTTTGTCACATTCTACACCTTCTCCCACACCTCCACAGTCACCAAATAGCTGAAGAAACATAGTCCAATAAAATCCAGCCAAAATGATACTTTGAAAAACAGTACTTTTGGAAATATATTAAACCTAATTGATTGCAAAGTTGCTATCACATAATTTTGGTTAAAGTAAACAAATAAGATAGTTTTGTTTGTATTTTTACGATTGTTTTCAGAAATCCTTAAGTATCCTAGAGTGTTCTTGAAATCACTATGTACTCAGGGTTAAAGTTGACTTCTGATCCTCCTCTGTGTCCCAAGATCACAGTAATGTAATTACTATATCCAGATTATTTATGATGAGATCATACTCAGGACTTCATGAATATCAGACATATACTCAAAACATAGGTTACATACCCAGTCAACCCCAATTAAGATTTTTTTTTTTAATTCATCTACTTATTTTGCATCCTGGCCACACTCCCCCACACTGTCCATTCCAAGTTCCTCTCCACCATTCTCCTGTCCATCCCCAAATCTCCTCCTCTTTCTCTCCTTCCAGGAGAAGGCAGTTTTTCTATGAGTATCGATAAGAAGCAGAGGCTGTTTCCAACTATTTTACTAGTTTGGAGACCTAATTAAGAATGTTTTTTTTTTTTTTTCTTTAAATGTTGCAGGGAGATTGGACAACACTACACTTTCCCAAATTGGCTTAGTTTGTACATACATGAATTTAAAATGTTTGAATCCTTAATATAAAAGCATTTATTAAACTAACTTATGTAATGATGAACAGCACAAGAAGCCATCTAATTATAATATTTCATTGCATCTACATGAAAAGTCATAGGAGACATTCATAAAACTATAACCAAGAAACCCTATTGTACAGAAAATCTAAGGGAGGTCCCCAGAGTTACAGAACACCCCAGTCCATCTCTAATTCTGAGACACTGGAGAAAATGACTAATTTGTTGACTGTAATTTCCACATATATAGAATGAGAGGAGAATAGTGTGCTTCTAATTGGTTGACTATATTGAATAAAGGTCTTTAAGCACACTTAGAAAGACATGCCTTTTGTGCTGTATATGTAGAATAAAGGTCTTTAAACACACTTAGAAATTCATGCCTTTTGTGCTGTATATGATTTGATGTCTAGTTAGATTTTTCTTACTGTAACTTAACCCCAAGAGAAGCATCTTATCAATACAAAAGGTGATTTTGGTTCACACTGTTGGAGATTTTAGCCTATGGCTGGTTGACCACAGTGCTTTGGGGCTGTAGTGCTACATAATGGTGGAAGTTATATTTAGAACGAAGATTCAACTCTTATAGGTTACTTTGTTTAAGAAAGTTGAAATATTTGGGGAGCATTCAATTGTCTCAGCTGTGAAAAAAATGTCTACTGCTGTCTATTATTTAAACAAAGCATGCTGGCATGGTTTTCTCTCTAATGAGTGGACCTGAAATCCTATTAGACAATTGCTGGTTATTAGTGCCACTATTACACTTTTAGGGCTCTCTTGTTATACTGGGCGTCCTTTGATTGGTAGGCATACAAATGGGTAGGAGTGTTGGATGCTTCCCTTCATTGGCAGCTTGCATAGTACCTCCCATTACTATGAAGACTTGTGGGGGCGGGGGCTTTCAGGTCAGATGCAGCTGGATCTTCCAAGTCCTGTGTGTGAAGTACGTGGTATCTTCAGTAGCAGGCACTTACTTCAACCTCTGGGAGACAAATAATGGCAATAGCCATGGCTTTTATTGTTTTGGAAGTCCCTTGGACTCCCTCAACCAACAACTCAGTTGGAGTTTCTCATGCCTGCTTCTGGGGTTTTGTTAGAAAGATATGTATATGGGGATGAGCATTCTCAGCCCAAGTGAGATAAGTTCATTTAACATATATTAGTATGTGCATAAATTTATAAGTTTTACATGTAAATGCAAAATAAGGGTTTCTGATGTTTTTTTTTCTTTTCTTTTCTTTTCTTTTCTTTTCTTTTCTTTTCTTTTCTTTTCTTTTCTTTTCAAATGTCCTTAGTGATGAGTGTTTTAAACTTAAATCATTTCTATTCGGACTAAGTACATTTAAAGAGTTCTGTTGTATGAGGTTTTTGGCCCGGACTTTCAGGCCTAGCCTCAAGATTTAGGCCTGCAGACCCACAGACCTGTAGAGATACACAGATGCTTACAATAGTTTTAGGCTGATTTGCCCAGGCAGGCAGATGACTTGCTAACTCTTTATCCTTAATCTAACCCATGACTCTTATCCTGTTCAGCCATGCGGCTTGGTACCTTTTCTCAGAGCAACATAGTTGTCCTGTGCTTCTTCTGGCTTCTCTCAGGCATTCTGCTCTGTTCTTCCTGTTCCCAGAGTTCTCTTAGTCTGGTAGCCCCACCCACACTTCCTTTGGCCAATCAGCATTTTTTATTAAACCACTGGGTAGGACAATTATTTACAATGGAACAACATAATCCCCCTACAGACTTTAATAACTGCACATGGTTTCTGTCTATCACATTGACCAGTATAGTTTTAGAAGGAGAGATAAACATTATTACTCCACAGACCATGTTTATATATGCAGATGTAAAAATAATGCTGCTACATTCTGAGGATCCTGCCTGCACCAACCAAGCTATACCCACACTCTACTCCAAACAATGAAATAAGTTCCTCTTCCTCCTAATACCACCTCCAATGGCCCTTTCATGGATAGTTTGAGTACATGACCAATAAGGAAAAAACCATGTCTTCTAAGTGAAGATTTAGAATAATCACTTATTTACCATCTTATATATAATTAGTCCTGAGCATAATTAAACTTAAATGATTTTCAGGAAGGGATTTGTGCACTGAACAAAGACTTAGATAATCTAAATTACCCACTCAAATCAGGAAACCACCTGCCCTAAAGCTCCTTAGCAACCAAATTTTCCTCTTCTGCCTCATTAAAGGAGTCTTCAAAATAAAAATCTTATCTCATGAGTACCATCACTCATGTGTCCAGGTGTCACTACTGTCACTCATGGCTGTACTTCTACCCGACTCGTGTTCTGGTGTCACTCCTGACTGTATTTCTTTCTGATTTATTTATCAGAGCTATATAGATCTGGATAACAGTTTGGAATAACACTGCCTTGTTTCTCTGCCATATGTATTTATTTGTTTCATCTCCTTGAACAAGATGCTAACAAAGGGAAAATACTGGTAAAATTCTCAGCTTTTTCACATTTTCAAAGTCGTATTAATTTGTTAAAATTATAATAGTACAATGAACTCTTTATCTCTTTTTGGTTAAAAAAAGATTAAAACAGTGATAGACACAAATACCTTTAAAGATTTATTTTCTTTAACTTTTTTTTCTTTTTAAAAACATTTTATTTTACTTTCGTTTAAAAAATAAAAAAGTCATCTCCATCAATGTATCTCCCTGGTCCTCTCTCTCTCTGCTCCCAACCCAATCCCTCTGACTTTGGGATGAGTGAATCAACTAGTTTTTTGTTTTTTTGTTTTTTTTAATATACAATTTTTTGGGTGTAATCGAACATAGGCATTTGCATGTATTGTGCATTTACTAGTTTCCCACATGAACTAACCTCTGGTTTTCCATGTATGAATCTACTGATAGGGCTATAACATTGTTCTTGAGACAGAGTTTTGCTGTGTATTGTCTCAGCCTCCACAGTGCTGAGATTCTGGACATTGTAGCTGTCTTATTTGTCCTGATATTGTGTTAAAATACTCTGATAAAAGCAGCATAGCAAGAAAAAGGGTTTGTTTCTGCTCATAGTTCACTACACAGTGCAAAAATGTTTGGGAAAAGTCACAATGGCTGGAAGTTGAGGTAGCTGGTCACATTGGATGCGTACTAAGGAAGCAGAGAGCTGCAGGTGACACACACTGATGCTCAGGTCACCCTTTCCATGTTAAACTATTCAGGACACTCCTGCTGGGGAAGAGTCCCACCCACAGTTAAAAATGAAGCTTCTTCGGTCAAGTAACCCCCACACACATGTCCGAACGGCCACATCCAAGGCTGTCCAAAGGACAGTATTCTTTGAGACAGAAGGACTTCGATAGCCTACCAGTGGCATTTGTCAAAATGAGTGGCCTCCATGCTCATCTTTCTCCTGTCAACTCAATTTCTGTAAGGGGGTGGCTAACAAAAGACATTCCTCAAGTGGCAAAAATTATAATGTACTTAATACCTTCAATCTCTAATAAATATAATGTTTCCAGAAAACTCACATTTAATATCATTTGACCAACAGACTATACTTTGAAAAATAGAAAATTTAATGGCTCATGAAGTTGTTACATGGGTAAGGATGTTTGCTGGCAAGCAAGATGCTTCTCTGATCTCTACATATTCTCTGAGGCACATGCGGGCATGCACACACACACACACACACACACACACACACACACACATGCTTGCATATATAAATAATATCAGATAAATGCAAACATTCAACTCAAATTTCCGAAAACAATTTATAGTATTTAACTTAAAATTGAGTGTAGTTTAAAAACATATGAACCAGTAACATTAAGCAGTTTAGGTTCAGATTGTGGTTTATAGAATTTTTGTCCATTTGTCCTTGAGTTTAGAAACTTGTCACCATAATGTACTCATTGTGAGTTCATGACTACTTTCCCTCTTAAAAAGAAAAGACAAGGTAAGACTAAGTCATCAGCTGTTAAACATTCTTGGAAATATCTAACATTGTGAATGAATTATTTGCTCCTAAAGCAAATTATTAGGGAAAAAAATAGCACACCCTCATGACTCCAGTATTTGATAATTTTAGTTGTATTTTATATACATAAATACATATTATATAAATATATATGCCCTGGCCCATGAGGTCTAACAATGTGGACCTAAGCAAGAGGCAGACAAATGAAGGGACAAGAAGCATGAAGAAGGAGAGCAAGACAGTGTTCTGATCAAGCTCTGAAGCTTTATTCTTCTCAGCAGTACATATAGTCCTTAGGGGGAAGGGTAAATCAAAGATTAAGCAAATGAGGAATTCACCCAGCTGCAGGCTATTCCACCAAAGGATGTCTTGTCATGGAGACCTACCTAATTTTAGCTATTTTTCAACCCCAGGAAGTTACCTAATTCCTGGGAGGGGAATCATCTAACACCAGGCTAACAGTAGGGGAGGCCACCTGGCTTCTGGGAGGGATTCTTCTAGGGAAAAGGAATATATATATATATGTATATATATATATATATATATATATATATATATATATATATATATATATATATGCCAGGAGCTAGAAAAACTATATATATATATATGTATATATATATAATTACTGGAAGTTTTAAATTTACTTTAAATAATGGTAGGATATTGTTTGTTAATACATGTCATTATGTTCTAATGAAGAAGTGACTTTCTGTAATGAGATTGACATTCACTACAGGAGAAATCGCTGTTTTGGACTGATCAAATAGAAGTTATATGGCACTAAAAATTTCCTTACCACATGTTTCCAGCAACAAGAAATGTTAAAATTGTTTTGCCATTAAGTTCTTTCAATGCTCTCTTCTGTGATGCTTCCTTAGTCCTGAGGGGGTTCTGCTGCAAATGTCCTCTTCAGAACTTACGGTGGTAGTTGCCATTTATTCTCAGTACTTCAGGAACCATGGGGACAAATGGTCACACAATCCAAAGTGTTTCAGCAAAGCAAAAGTTCTTTTTCTGCAGAAGAGGGTGTTGCTTTGCCAAATCGGCCAGGAAAGCACACTCAGGGATTCTCGTCGGGTTTTTATTGCTAACTCAAATGTTCTCACTGGGTGTCTTTTCTAATTAATCAGCTATACCTTGCATTCTCCTCATGGAAAGTGGTACTCTTGACAAGCATTGCAGCTGAGAGGATCTAGAACCTGGAAGACACCACACAACTGTGAGGACCAGGTTGAACCTGGAGAAAGTATTTTGATTTCAAGAAGTACTGGCTCTGCAGAAATTTGAGCTTCTGTGAAATATCTTTAATAAATATCTCTTTCCACACTGTAAAAATACCTTCATTTTTCTAAGTGAAGTTTTATCTTATTTAAACTTTCACTAAAAATAGAAAAAGAAGTTTGCATTTGGTAGAAAAGCTGTATTTATTGACTGTTGTTCATTGTAAGGAGAAGCTTACAAGAGTGTTTATTATTTGGTGTTATATTTAGTATGTAGTATTTAGTTTCTCTCTCTATCCACAAGGACCAAAGCATCTGCTTTGAAAGGTTTTATAGTCCTGCCCTTGGTTTATAACTGGCCTCAATGTCCTCCTGAACTTGTCACTGAAGTCTCAATTAATAATTAAAAATTAGTTTGTCTCAATGTCTTTATAATATTCTCTTCAATAATCTAGCATTTGAAGAGTTGACAATGTAAAAAGTAAAATTACTATAATTCATTTGATTTAAAAAAAAAAGTGCTTTCTATACAAAATCAAGTCATTTTAGAGAAGACCAAAAGTACTACAAGGTAGGATTGTTTAGATGCTGTCTTTGCCCAGGTTTGAGACCTTCTCTGGAGGTGGCTCAGTTCCTCATTTGAGTAGCTCGATCTCAACCATATTCTTTGTCAGGCTCCTAGCCTGAGGATTCAACAAACACAGGATCCAGTGGCATGGAGACAGCTATCAGGTCTGTCCTGGGAAAATCGTCATGCTATGGAACCTGAGAAGCCACTCAAATGAGGCAGTAAGAGCTAGCACAGCTTAGGGAACTCTAACACACTTCTCATTTCCAAACAGCTCCAATCCCACTATCCTTTCAATGTACAACACCTTATGTGATGCAGACCTACTATCTTTCCTCAGTGCCCCTGATGTTTGCCTTGAGCCTCCATGTCACTGTGGCTCATGTGCCCCACCATGGACAAGCAAAAGCAATCAAACAAATATCTTTACATTTAACCACATAGGAAAGTATCCAAAGTGCTTGGAACCTGGATAAATTGCATTTAACATTGTTATCATGAACATTGTTTATAATTCCTACTTTAGGTATTACTGCTGTGTCCCTATGTAAAAGGCAACATTTATCAGCCCTGGATTCATACTTTTAGTAAGTGATCATATTTAATCTGTATTTTTATCACCTAGGGCCTATCCTCATTCATTCAAGTTTATGTTTATATAAATTATGTATTTTTTTAAAATCAGATAACAGAATGGCATACCAAGAATCAAGGAAATGAGTAATTGCAAAATAGAAATCCATGAAAACATTTTTTAAAAAATTTAAGCATGACTAATGAATGAATCATCTCATTATTCACACAGAGAATAAAGTAAAACATAAAACTTAGTGAAAAATTTCTCTCAGACTATCAATACTTCAGTCAAAATAATGTACATTATTACAAATTGCTCTTGGTTAGAGCTCTAAAATATTAGATGTATAAATCTTAATCAAAAGAAATATCATTCTTCCTTAGAAATGAATACCTCAGGTAATATTTCTACATCAGCAACTATAGTAGGATTAAAATCAGAACATTTTCAAAACCTTCCATTTAGGTAATCATGCTGTGTCCTGGCCCATGTCTTATATTAGTAAACATTTTTCTAACTATATAATGCCTATATCATTAAAGAGGACAATAGAGCCCTATATCAATACTTCCTGTATTCTATAGTGTACAGTCTACTATAGTGATTACTCAAGTGAATATTGAATTGTGAAATTGTGCATTCATAAAAAAATAAAACGAAATTCCCTAAAACACATACCAGTAGGATATGATAATAATTTGGAAGAAGGGTAGATTGTTTTAATGTTGTGACTTTTAAAAAGCTGAAGTACTAAAAGATTGCTTAAATATAGGTGGAAGAATGTGCTGGATTCAGGGGAGGTGATGTATAGAGGTGATATGTTTGCATAGAGCATGGAAAAATGTAAGTAATTTATCATGAGAATGGAACACAACTCTTCTGAAAATAACTTTGTGAAGGATGGAGTGGGGGATCCAGAAGCAAAGTTCAAAGACATAAAACACTGTTGTATTTACTCATGGAAAGGAGGCAACAGCTTGGCTAGGGGCATTATGGTTATCCTGACTATCATAAACTACACATGTTTATGAAATCCTAAACATAATGTTGATAGTCATAAAGGAAGCTACTTCTTGTTTAAAGATGTCTTATATGGTCAAACAGTGGTACCAGTTGTATAAAATATTTTCCCTGTAATGACTCGATAAAACACATTATTTTGCTAACAAAGTGCCTATCACTTAATTACTTTTAATTTTATTGCTTTTTTTTGAGTTTATCATCTTACCTTGGTCTTCCAAGTACTGGAAGTATAGGTGTGTGTCATCATGCATAGCTTACTTTATTGTAAAGTCAAAAATGGATATTGGATTTTAATATCTGTCTTTTAAATAGCTATAGAAAGTTCATTTTTATTTGATGTAATTTATAGGTTAATTATATAATACTTTTAAAGGTATTATATTTAGTGTGTTAAGCATTATAGCTAATATCAAAAACTTTTTTTTAAAAAAAAAAAAAAGAAAATCCAAAAACTGAGTAATTTTTTTCATTAAAAACTATTACATTTGAGTTTGGGGGGGGGAAGTGTTAGTGTATTCAAAAGCAACTTGTATTCACTTCTGTATTTAGTTTAACAATTTTTTGCTATTTACTCACATCATAGCAGTGACAACAAAATCTGTTGCTTTGGTTTGCCAGGGATGGGAGAATATTAGGGTCAGTCTATTATATGGAGATAGAGCAAGTCTCCATAGAAACCCTCACAGAGTGTCCCTTCTTTGCTAAAAGTAGGTCATGTAGCTACTCCAGCTGCAAAAACGATTGGAAATATGATTTAAGGGACAACGAAGTGCACACACTAAGAAGAAGACACTGTTATTACAGATATCTGACACATGCACATTGTTAGTATGCCAGCTGTCTTCTGTTATTTTCAAATATACTCTTGTTTTTGAAACTATTTATTTTAAAATAAACGTAAGAAAGTAGAATGGGAAGATTATTAGGTCCAAAAAGTGTTACATGGAAATAGGAGGAGATGTGGGAAGGAAGGGAGGGTGGAAGGGAGGGAGGGAGAGAGAAGGGAAGGAGGGAGGGAAGAGCCAGCTCAGGATATATGAAAATCAATATAATCCACTAATTTATAAGGAAACTAAATGATTTAATTATCTAAAAAACCTTGAACAAAATGGTGAATGCTGTTCTGAGTTTACACGCCTTTAAATAAAATCTCAGTGCCAGATGTCTAATATTTGTCTATATGTTGCTGGATCGAGTGTCCCTAGATGTTCCCAAAGCAATGGACTTCAATATGTTTCTTTAGTCACTAACCAGACCTAAGGATAAGACACTGCTGAAGACACCGCACACTTGAAGAGTAGCACATATAAATCAAGAATGAATCTGAGAGCCTTCTCCATGCTAGCTAGTGTTCATTGTATCAGAAGGTGCTATTCAGACTGCTTGGGAGAGGGGCATTGATTATCTTGGTCTTACCCAGGATAAACCAAGGTAGTAAAACATTTTCCTGCCATACAGTATGTCCCACTGATGCAATAGTGGCACATTTGTTTGGGAGATAACCAACTACTTTCTTATTGGATTTAAGACATAGGAAGGAATGCATGTTTGACATATTAAACCCGACAAAACTCTGTGACTACAAATGCCATAGTCACCAGTGATAAAATTTCCTCTGATATTAAGGTAAATGGATATATACACCTAGCACTCAGGTGGAGGAAGAGAAGAAATTCAAATATCTTCAGAAGTCGCAGGCCAGCTGACTGTCCAATCAGTGATATCCATGTTCTTCCATCAGCTCCTGGCTTGCACATACATGAACACACACATGCACTAGTACATCTAAATCTATAAAAGATAATCGTGAATAGTCATAGGTAAACTAGAAAGAAGAATGAATTTCCAAATTGATGAAAATTGAAATGGACCACTGAGATCAAGACTTATAAACAGCAATTCACACTCCAGATGTACAGAGAGGGGTATCAAGAGCTACAACTTATTTTTATATATAATAATATGTATTTAGATTTCAGGTATAAATTTTATGCTGTAGGAATCTGGCAGTAAGTAGGTTCCTTTCTAATCTCCATTACCTCACTAAACATTAGCTCACAAGTTGCTGAGTTTATAGTGTGAGGCATAACTGTCCTCTTATTAAGTAGGCTTTAAGCCAATTGAGTGGCTTTAAGGCACCCCTAGAATATAAAAGCCAGTATTGCATGTTTTGGAATATCTGGTCATGTTCATTGTGGCTCATTGACTACACAGGAAGGTAGGACTGTGGATTGCTTCTCCCTTGCACCTGAAAAGCTCTTTACAGTGCCATGAGAGTTAGGCATTGAGGAGGAGGCTTCCAGGTCACATCCAGTTATATTTTCCATGTCCTGTGCTAGTGTGTGTAGTATGTGTGTGTACATATATATTTGAAAGATAAATATAGGCACAGAGATATAGATTTAAATATAGATGTTGTAGGGCATGAGGCCATTGGACTACTTTGGCCAAAAACTCTAATAGCAACTGAGTCTTTGTTAGGTAGTCGGAATGTTTCGGAGGGAGCATGCCATCCAAATTAACACAACTTCAGTATTTATACATGTAAATATACACATTACATGGAATTTTAAGTAAGTACAAAATAATGTTATTGCCCATTACTTTTCCCAAACAGCCTTAATGTTATCGATCCCTCCTTATTACCCTTCCCTTTAGGTGCCCCCTACCCAGTTAAGATTCCCTTATCCATTTTCCCCATTTCCACCTTCATAGCCACAGCAAATGAGATGTGGATCAAAGAAAAATAGAACATTTATCCACTATCTTTGAAAGTATAACTTTGTGCAGCTAATAGTGAAATCAGAGAGGAGGCTTCTATAAACACTGCAATTGAAACCATCTTATGGTCCAGATATAACAGAGCTCATATATGACAAAAGGCATTCTCCCACAGACATACTTGCACAACCATACACATAGTGACTTTTCTAACAGTGTCCGTGACATAGAATCAGTCTAGCTGTCCATCTGGAACTAAAACATTGTATCAAACTAGGTACAAAGGCTCAAAAAGATGAAAATGATGATGTCATCTCTCAAACGTATCCCACCTGTAAGTGTAGAAAACTATAACAATAGAGAAGGTGGATGAAGACAAGAGAACTAACCAGAAAGAGAAGCTCTGCTGTGAATGGGCACAATGGGGAAAGAAAAGAGACAGGACAGAGTGCAGGCAGAAAGGCCAAATATAGTATTCTAAAATAATAAAAGTCCATTACTTTGTAAGCCAATTTTAAATAAAATAATATATAAGTTAAATTTATAAAAGAAAATATGCTCTGCTGAGCATAGTCTTCAACTTTTCACGATTTTTCAGGCAATTTTATAAAATTGATGCATAATAGATAATAGCCTACTTCTATTCATTATTTTAATTATTGTCTTCATTTTACAAGTGCTGTTATTTTACAAGTACAAAGTACAAGCACTTTGTATTTTTATGAAAAATATCAAAGGTGCCAAAAGGCATAGCAATAGAGCTATTTCAAAGTTATTATGCCTGTACTGATTACCAGTTAGAGATAAAGCCTGTGTTCATTCCTGATAAATATGAAGGGAAATAAGGTTCTCCCAAAGAGTTTTTCAGTTAGGCTGCATGCTTCCCATCTCAGGGTGTTCTATTATAGAGATATTGTATGTATTTCATGTATGTATTTGAAACACAGATGAATGTAAATCACTTTTAATAATCTGAACCCATAATCCTGTCAGTCACTAGCAAGGGTACATTTTGGGGAAATATTGCTGTTGAAGTAATAAAAAACCAATTTTATTTATTAACTTATAATTTAAAAAAACTAAAAAGCTGAGCCATGTACTTGTTATGTGTTTAGGATAACTTGTAGGAAGAGGTTTCTGGCCCAGACTTTCAGACCTAGCCTCAAGGTTTAGGCCCGCAGACCCACAGACCCACAGAGACACACAGATGCTTACAATAGTTTTAGGCTGAACAGTCTAAGACCCAGGCATATAACTTGCTAACTCTTTACCCTTAATTTAACCCATGATTCTTATCCTGTTCAGCCATGGGGCTTGGTACCTCTTCTCAGAGTAGCATAGTTGTCCTCTGCTTCTTCTGGCTTCTCTCTGGAATTCTGCTTTGTTCTGCCTGTTCCTAGTGTCTTCTATGTCTGGTAGCCCTGCCCACACTTCCTGTCTGCCTTTGGCCAATCAGCGCTTTTTATTAAACCAGTGGGTGGGACAATTATTTACTCGGGAACAACATAATCTCCTACAATAACTCATGCTGCCCATTGTGGTTATACCATCCTAGTACTATACTTTTTCATGTGAAAAAAATCTGCATTCAATTTATAGATTATAAAAAATTTCTACAGGCTCATTTCAAATTGTTAAAGAAAAACATTTTCTGGAGTTCACTGTTTAGAACTAATGGTCTACAAGGATCCTATCACACAGGTAGTATCAATGTTACCAGCAACAGTGTTCTACTTATCAAACAGAAACATCAGGTCATGATACAGATAAAAGCCAATTTTCCCAAATGAGCCTATCATAGTTCTGCTAATGAAATTGTTTCTGCCCCCCACATTCACACAACAAAATACTCCAAGGAACCCATGTTGATAATTGTTTTTCTAGTTTTCTAAAGTTCCATCTCCTAGCCTTCCCTTATAAAAAATTTGCTTGCCTTTTTTTTTTTTTTTAAACTTAACATATAACTGAAACATGCTCTTGGTACCTCATTAAATTCCTATGCCAAGTGTAACATTCAAAATAAAGCCAGTTGTAGTAGGAGGATTTTATTCCAGACTTTCAGGCCTAACCTCAAGATTTAGGCCCCCAGACCCACAGACCCACAGACCCACAGACCCACAGACCCACAGAGACACACAGACCCTTTCAATAGTTTTAGGCTGATCGACCTAAGGTCCAAGTATATCACTTGATAGCTCTCTATGCTTAATCTAAGCCATGACTTTTAACCTGTTCAGCCATGGGGCTCGGTACCTTTTCTCACAGCAACATAGTTGTCCTCTGCTTCCTCTGGCTTCTCTCTGGCATTCTGCCCTGTGCTTCCTGTTCTCAGAGTTTTCTTAGCCTGGTAGCTCCACCCACACTTCCTGCCTGCCTTTGGGCAATCAGCACTTTTTATTAAACCAGTGGGTGGGACAAATATTTACAATGAAACAGCACAATCTCCCACATATCCCCTTTTCTCTTCTTAAAACAAAAAGAACTCCAAATCTAATATTCTTTTTCCCCCTTATTTATAACAACTTATAAACAACAGTGAAAATAAACACAAACATCCATAATCCATGTTGTGGGAATGTGGGTGTCATTCTCTAGGCTACTTCCTGCTGAATAGGGGTGTTGGCAAGCTCATAAAAATCTAAAGAAAAATGTAGGATTATGGACAAGTCTTTAGTGGAGTAGTCTGTAAGGCTGGGTCAACTCAGGCAGTCTCCTTGAAATTGTTCTGGATTCAGAGCTCTGGAAACTTCAACAGAGGTACTCTGAAATGCTGAATCATTTGGTCCATCCATTTCCATTGGAGATTTTTCATGGGGTCTTCCTCTATCAAACTTTATGTTCTTTATCCAGGAATAAATCCACAGCATCTCACTTTCTGTGAAAATAAAAAGAAAACTTCTTCCCCAAAGTAGCATATCTTTGGATTTCAATTTTAAAGTCAACTCACTTACAAAATATATAGGTTGATTTAATCCAACAGCATTTATAAATAACTGTCTTTTAGCAGAAGTTTTTACTAAGTCATTTTCAGTCAAGAAGCTTAAAGATAAGACAATAACATACAGTATCCAGACATTCTTTGTATTTTCCATCTTTACGTGGCTTATTATTTATTTATTTATTTATTTTACTCTTTCTTTTTTAAGGGCTATCCCTACCTTTTTTTTTCTTTCTTTAAGCCTATGTATCTATATTTTCAACACACTCTAAACCACTTAGACTTTTTTTTAAAAAGCTATCTTTACTGTGTATTTATTTCTTAACCTTTTCTGTCTCTGACCACACCTTTGATTGCCTAGGGCAATTGACTCCACCCAGATTCTTCTATTTCTTTCTGTTTCTGAACACACCTTTAATCTGCCAAGGTCCTTGGCTAAGGATTCAAGGTTGGTAGGATGGATGGATGACTCCACCCAGCTCCTACTCTAATTTCATATTTATCTTTTTAACCCAGGTACTCTGGGGAATTTTAGGGTCCATATAATTACCAAGTAAAACTTTGCCATCTGCTGCTCATTAACTCCATTTAAGTATTAGGCAGAAGGGCCTCTTAAAAAACTCACAAGTGTTTTGCCTCTAAGGCTGAATCAGGAATCTCTTTTCAAAAAGTCAAGCCTCAGTTTGCCTCAGGAAAACAGAGCTGGTCCAAGAAAACACTGCCATTAGAAAGCCATCTTTGATTCTGTTCCCTTTTTGTCCTATGAACAGAAACCTTAAATACATCAATTACAAGTTTTTTCTTATATTGAGGGTTCTGCAAGACTTCAGAAACCAGAAAGGCGTCATTTTAAGTAGGAGGTTTTTGTTCCGGACTTTTGGGCCTAACCTCAAGATTTAGGCCCCCAGACCCACAGACCCACAGACCCGCAGAGACACACAGACCCTTTCAATAATTTTAGGCTGATCGACCTAAGGTCCAAGCATATAACTTGATAGCTCTCTATGCTTAATCTAAGCCATGACTTTTCACCTGTTCAGCCATGGGGCTTGGTACCTTTTCTCACAGCAGCATGGTTGTCCTCTGCTTCCTCTGGCTTCCCTCTGGCATTCTGCCCTGTGCTTCCTGTTCTCAGAGTTTTCTTAGCCTGGTAGCTTCGCCCATACTTCCTGCCTACCTTTGGCCAATCAGCACTTTTTTATTAAACCAGTGGGTGGGACAAATATTTACAATGAAACAATACAATCTCCCACAGCCAGTACTTAAAATGGTCAATTTGAAATTAGTTCTGTTTCTGCACATTTAGCTTTTCTCAATATGAATCCTATCTCCTCTGCTTGGATCATCTCAATCAGTACTCATTCTTGTTCTAGTGTGAAGTGATACAGAAAAATCAGGGTCATTAAGTACTTAAAATGCTACTCTGCCCTTTAACAAACTCAAAGACTTAAAGTAAATATTAATAAATTAGTGTTAAATTATTAATACAAAATAGTAAATAAGAATGTCAGAATTTATAGAATATTTCTTCCTTGATTAAATATTTTACATTAAATACCAAAGTTTGGTAAATTGTATTAGTTTGCATAAAAATTTAATTATATATTATATGAAATATTGTGTATATGTATATATATATATCACATATATATATATTCTACTCTATACCATCTGACTTAGATAAGGGCTTTCAAGCATATGAGATTAGAGGTAGTTGGGTGTAGTGACAAGTATTTGAATTCCAGCTCCTTAGGACACTGAAGTTACAGGAGAGCTTTTAGACCTAGGAGTCAAGGGTACACAGACAACAGACAGAGCCTTGGACAAGCAGGCCTTGATATCATCTGGTGCAAGCCTCAGAAGAAGCTGAAACTATTTATTTATTCTACCTTTAATTTTCATTGGGTTAAGAATACATTTGCATGGAGCATTTACAAAAGTAACAACTAATTTTTGATGTTCAAATCCAAGAGCAACACCTTAGAGTATTCATTTTAAATAAAATATAAAACTGAAATTTCAGATAATTTCTTTCCCAGCACAGAATTTTAACTCTGAGTCAGGGTTGATGATTGCCATACTAAGGACTGAACACATACTAAATTAAATCTTTAACCCTGTACTATTCAATTTTATGTCAACTTGAAACAAGATAGAGTCATAAGTAAAGAGGGAACCTCAAGTGAGAAAATGCCTCAAAAAGAGCCAATTGTAAGGCTTTTTCTTAATTTTTTATTGATGGAGGGGGCCCACTCCATTGTGGTGTGTGATGGCATCCCAAGGCTGATGGTCCAGGATTCTATAAGAAAGCAGGCTGAACAAACCAGTAAGGAGCACCCTCCATTGCCTTTGCACTAGCTCCTGCCTCCAGGTTCCTGCCCTGACTTCCATAAGTTATGAACAGCAGTGTGGACATGTAAACCAAAGGAACCCTTTCCTCCCTAACTTGCTTTTGGTTATGGTGTTTTATCATTGCAGTAGTAACCCTAGAACAAGCCCTTTATTTCTTTGGGGGAAGAATTTATAGAATCTTTTCAGGACAAAGGATTTAATCTTTATTTTGAATTCAGTATTTTTACACATCATTGAGGAGGTAAACATTTATAAGAAAAGAAACTTCCCCAGTGTGCTCACATGTGTGTGTGCCTACCTTTTGTATACAGGTGCCTACAAAGGTAAGAAAACACATTGAGCCACTGGACTAGACTGACAGGTGGTTTTGACATGGAAACTGGGTATGAACTCAAGTCCTTAGGAAGAGAAGCAAATACTCCTAACTTCTAAGCTTTCTCTTCACCATCCCCCCACTTATTTTAAAATAAGTTTTAAGATTACTTTCCAGCTACTAAATTGTACTTAGGAAGTACAATTTCAATATGTAAGTCTCTTACATATTCAGTGAGTTCAGTGTTGTATACCCACATTTTAAATAGTGACTGTTTATTAATGTATATTTAAAATTAATATACTTTTGAAAGACGGAAGAAACATGGAATAATTTTTCTGCATAAATTACAAAGCTCTGATTTATCTATTATCCTTAATCAGAAATAACATACCCATTTTCATTAGAAATTATTTAGCTCTATAACTTTTCTTCATTTTCTTGCAGGTTTTTATTTTGGCATGTAAGCACATCAATATTATAGGTCATGTTAGTCATGGAAGCTTACATACCCTTTTGCTATTATAGGTCCTGTTAAGTGTGTAAGCTAACATGGTATACTATTTTTGTAGGTCATCTTAGGCCGGTAAATGATGCTGTGATGATATTGTAGGTCCTGTAAGGCATGTAAGAGATCATGTTGCTATTTAGGTCCTGTTAGGCTTGTAAACTAGGGTTCAATGTTGATATTGTAGGTTGTGTTAGGCATGTAAGATACGATACCATATTGACAGGATGCATGACTCTTCCAGTGCTCAGAGACAGGACAACTACACAAGCATCTTTGGATTTTGAGATAAGAGCCAGACTAACCGAATATAGTGCTTGTGGTGCACTACTGTTGTAGACAATGTTATAGACCATTTTTCACTCAATTATAATGATTCCTTAAGCCATAAAATTAATGGTGAAATAAAAACAAGCTTATTTCCACATAGTTCTGAAGCCTAGGAAGTCAGAGGCCAAAAAGCCCCTGATGTGACTTAGTACAGGAGGGTATAAAGCCATATCAAAGCCTGGCTCACACTGTCTTGTTTCAGCTTTTGGAGACAGAGCTCAGACTGGTTTCCAGTTCCTTAGGTAGCTGAGCCTAACCTTGAGCTTCTGATTTAAGTTCTTGGATTGCTGATATGACTCACCACAGTCGGCTTCACCTAAGGAACTGGCATTAGTCATAACATGAGGATTCCTCCAAATCTAATCACAGGTCATTGCCACACTTGTAATTACATTTCCACAACAAATTCGAAAGTGATAAATATATAATCTGTAACAGTTTACATGAGCATCCATGGAAGATTTCTTTCATTAGGAATAGATTTGCAGATAACTTTTAAAAACCTTTATTCTAAAAGCACACACTATTGTGGATATAAATTTTATGAATATTTCTTAACGTGCCAGCAGTTGTATTTAATTTTTATGTGCCTATTCAATAAGAGAACCCAATGATACTAATAG
The DNA here is from genome assembly GCA_033318265.1 of Phyllotis vaccarum. Taxonomy (NCBI): domain Eukaryota; kingdom Metazoa; phylum Chordata; class Mammalia; order Rodentia; family Cricetidae; genus Phyllotis; species Phyllotis vaccarum. The sequence continues at coordinate 28,998,513 of JARWLC010000006.1, read as the reverse complement.
CCTTAATATGCACCTGCTTCATGGCATTTTTAAAGTTCATCAGAAGCTCGTAAGTTTTATGTGTCACTTGGGACCAGGCCACATCATCTTGAATTCACTCTCAGATAAGCCGTAACTGCAATGAAACCCTCAAACATGATCAGTTTTTTTTTAATGTCTCTGACGTAAGTTTATTTTTTCTAAATTTGTCTTTAGAATATGATTTTTAGAGTAGAAACTCTTTATGAGCTAGGTATAACTAGCTTATGCATATAAAGACATATGATTTTAATGACTTTTCCTAATTTGTATATATAGACTTGATAGAGTGGACACATTTGCTCTCCGTGTTTTATAGTATGGGTCAGGGTGGTGACAGCACTTCAGCACTCAGGAGGCAGAGACAGAAAATCCATGTCCAGTTTTATGGCAGCCTGGCTTACAAATCCACAAAATGAGATTTTATCTTAAAAGAAAGGTTTATAATACAACAATTCTGCATGTTATTCTAAAAATATACGAACAACTATTTACTCTTAAAGAATCATTTACTAAATAGCATAGCATAGTCACAGATAAACCTAGTTCTTGTATAGTAGGGCTATACGAAATGGTGAAGCATGTACAGAGTTACAGTGGAACTCTGGATTTAAAGGATTCAGTCCCTTTATAATTAGTGATAAATATGACTAAACTTTGCCACAGCTGGAGACATTATTCTTAATATCCTGACAGCCAGCACATCTTCCTTGTACCCCTAGGGACATACTAATTTTTCTTCTAAAATTATTTGCTATAGCAGTACCTTTGATTGTTTAGCACCTCTAGTTGCAAGATGAGCAGACATCTACCAAGAGTTGTTTGAGTTCCTCCAAGAAATGCAAGAAATGGGTTTCCCTTAGAAACTTTCACCTTCTTGATGGTTTTCACATCATTACAAGAAACAGCTGTCTTACGTAAAAAGAACATTAAGTGTCACAGAGAAACACACATACATACTCCAAATTTTAAATTCTTTTTAGCAATTAACAAGATCTGTCTCTCTCTCCCTGAGTATGTGTTGCAGGGGGGCAGTTAGAAGATAATCTCCCCACACTATTTTTTTTTTTTTAAAGCAAATGGGTTCTGGAGAATCAAACTCACAACTTGTGCTTGTGAAACCCTATATAAGCCATTTATCCAGCTTTTTAATTGAATCAATAAGATATATCTGTTGTACATCAAGAGTGACATACAGAATATCAGAAAAATTTGTAGGGCTGGAGTCATAGCTCAGCAGCTATTATTCCAGATATTCCAGAGGACTCCAGTTTGGTTTACTACATTCACATCAGGCAGCTCAGTATTGTCTGTAATTCCAACTCAGTGATTTTCCAGCCCTCCTCTGATATCCACAGACAAACTTACACACCTGGCATTTACAGAAACAAATATTATATTTAAATATAAATTAAGAATCCTTTAAAGAAACAATAAAATGTGAAAGGAATTTAAAGCTGTATCTTTGGTTTGATAACTTCTAATTGTCAGATGTCTCTGGTGCCTGCTATTTGGTTTTTTATGTATTTTATTATTTATATGTCCTTGTACATGTGTATGTGTATAATGCGTGCTGAGGAAGTATACTCTCATGCACATGGCACAAAACACCTGTAGCGACCAGAGAACTTTTATGATGGCTACTCTTACCTTCTTTATGAGCTGGCAAAGATCAAGTGCAGGTCACCAAGCTGCTCTGAAAATTACATTTGCTGTTGAGTCATGGGTCTGCCCCAGTCTGACTTCTTAGAAGTTGTGCTCTTACGCTCACCTTGCCATTGTGAATTTCAAGTTTACTAGAAACATCTAGAGCTAGAGAAATTATGTCACAACCTCCTAAGGATGATTTAACAAATACTCTCTGTTCCAAGTACCTCAGTGATTACAGAGGTAAAGGCTTTACTCACTTTAAAATATATAACATCATTAAAAAATACTTTAAATGTCAAAAATACAATAAAAGTATTAGCATTGTGGTGAAACTGTAATGTCGTAAGACACTATGTGAACAATTCTCAACATTTTCTCAATATTCCTTGATCAGACTGTGTGGTGCTGGAGATTAAACTTAGGTCCATATGTAAGTTAAACTAAAGGTCTTCTGTTGTAGCCCATGTATTCATGTAACCACAGGCAACTACTGTAAAAAATTTGCTTTGCAGTAAGTTATCTACTAATATATTTCCCACTAATCTTAGCTTGTGGTGCAATCAAGTTAACTCTATAAATGATAAATTCTATGCTTTACATATATTATTTTAATAGCAAATTGAAATTTTCTATTTTAGCTAACTTTGAAACTTTATGACAGAATTCCCTTGTAGTTTAAATATGTTCTGCTCCTCTAATCTCTGATGACTGAAATAAGACCACATGTCTACACAAACCTCTTACACCTCCCCAGCACATACTTCCTAGCTGTTATGAATGAGTCTCTTGTTGGTTCATGACAATTCCTCTGTCCTGAAAGAAGAACATGAAGAACAATCATTCAAAAGAGTCTGTTTATATCATTTGAAAAACTCACATTATAATGTCTGTTGTGATATTTTAGATGCATTTCTATGAAACTTTATAAATAAGCAAGAGCTCAGAGTAGAACTTCTGTACAAACAAGTCAAGAGTTGCATTATAATTACCATATCTTCTTGTTGTTTAAGTATTTGCCTCTCACACAAGCACACTAGTTACTTCTGTAGGTCTGTGCTAAGCTGCCTGACAGAGAAAAGCAAATGAAGAAGGATAAACTTGACTTCTGGTTTCCGTGGTTTCTTTCCATCAAGATGTGGTGGACGCAGCAGAGCTCTCTCCTCAGAGTAAACCAGTAAGGGAAGAGTGAGAAAAGTGGCCAGAACCCCCAGTGATTAGTTTCATTCAGATAGGTTTAGAACTCCAGAACTTTCTAAAAGAGTACCATCGGCTTGGGGGTCAAACATTCCAAATCATGAAGCTATGATGGGATGCTTCAGATTCAAATCCTTGCATAAATAAATATCTACAATATGCTGAAAGGTGAGATAGATTTGTTAGATCTAAATTTTAATCAATTTGTTGGAACTAATATATTTTCTCTCTTACTTTGTTGAACTGAGTTCCAAATTTCTGATAATAAAATTAAGAATGGCTTGGTGCTCTGGGTGGCTTGTTCTCTGATATTTCAGACTATTTTTTATTAAATATATAATAGCCACATATCCCCTTTTGAGTCAAAAACAAACAATTTTTATGACTAATATAAGAAAAACTAAATTTAATAGGTAAAATAACTATATAAAATATATACAAATAATAATTATATTAATAATTTCCAGTCCATTAACAATTGGCAAATTCAAAGGACATATTACATTATTTATCCTAATTTGGTGAGTCTAAAAAATTGTGCCTAATTCACTTGCATTAGCAACTTAAAACTATTTTTTGATGTTTCTCCCACTAATACTATACTTTACACCTCTTAGTGAATTTTTTTCCTGAATTTGTAACTAGAAAAACTATAACTATAACTATCTCATCTTCAACGCCCTCAGAGACCCAAGAAGGAAATAATGTGAACTAAGTAAACAGGAAGTGCAAAGCAAGCAACTTCCAAAAAAATATGAATAATGACAGAAATGGCTGTCTGTCTGGACAGTCACCCAAGGTTCCTCTATAGCATTGAGGCATTCATCTTTGGCCTACAAACCTAGCATATCTGCCAGAATTATCTGTGAAGCAAAAGACCTCCCTACCTTGTCTTGTCAAGGTTTGGTAATGCTTTCTTGTGTGTCCTGCTTGTCCAATTTCAGACATCACACTGTCAGCAGTTGAGACAAGGGCACTTTCTTGCTCAGTGGCTAATTTTGTCACAAATAAAGTCAACTCCATGTAGAGTTTCTTTGATGCCCATCACCTTCTCTGAAGCAGCAAAAGCAGACATGATTCACTGTCATAAAAATAACCTATGTTATTAAAATATCTTAAATGAAGATGACCTGTCTACCCAAGATATATCTGTTTGATCTTGAAAATATATCTAAAATGATTGCAAGTTTGATGGTATGACTAAATACTAACTTACATTTCTTAATATCCTAAATAATTATCAATAATAACTTTCAAAGATTAGCAATTTGCATTACATTTTCAAATGAGCTGTGTAGATTCAGTACCTTGAACAAGAATAGAAATATATGCATACTAACAAAATTAATCTCAACTTTGTATTAATATATACAATTTGTATACAATATTCAAAAATTTTATCTCATAAAAAATATTTAAAACATAACTTTTTAAAAAATAGATGAAAGAATCTAGCATTTATATCTGGATAGCCTTTCTCAGAGTATATTCAATAATCTACCCTTTTTAACCTATTATATCTTTATCCCTATTTTTTTTTCAAACAAGAACCCTGAATCTAATCTCGCTTGTTCTGTTTTTTCCCTAACCATTACCAATAACAATTTGTAACTAATCATCCTAAAATATACAACTATTTATGACCAATTTAAAGACCAAAAACCACCCACCTGAACTTTGGGGAATGTGGGTGTTATGTTCTTAAAAACACTTCTGGCTCTCTGGGGGCAATGGCATTTTAAGGGGATCCTGAAAAAAAAAAAAAAAAGTTAATTGTCAAGTCCTGAAAGAGGTAGCTCTATTATTTGTTGTTCAGTCTCTGCATGATGTAAAAGTACAAGGCTTGTATTAAATTCTATCTAGAGTATTTTGTGAGGATGGTTGTTCTCAGCTAGTTTGTAGTAAGAGGTTTCTGGCCCTGACTTTCGGGCCTACCTCAAGGTTTAGGCCGGCAGACCCGCAGACCCACAGTCCCACAGTCCCACAGTCCCACAGTGACACACAGATGCTTACTATAGTTTTAGGCTGTTTGGCCTAAGGCCCAGGCATATCACTTGCTAGCTCTCTACCCTTCATCTAACCAATGTCTCTTATCCTGTTCAGCCATGGGGCTCGGTACCTTTCTTTAGAGCAGCATAGTTGTCCTCTGCTTCTTCCTACTTCTCTCTGGCATTCTGCTCTGTGCTTCCTGTTCTCAGAGTTGTTCTTAGTCTTCTAGCCCTGCCCACACTTCCTGCCTGCCTGTGGCCAATCAGCACTTTTTATTAAACCAGTGGGTAGGACAATTATTTACAATGAAGCAACACAATACCCCTACACTAGTTACCTTTAAATTGTCCTGAGCAGTTTGTAGTTTATTTGCCTAGTGGCATTAGCACAATACATGTGAAATCATCCTTGTAGGGCCCTACCTTACTTTTGGAGACTTCACAATTCACAGTTATGCATTGACATGGTTCATTAGAAAAAAACTAATAAGAAATTCAAACCCAAAACAATGTTTAGGAAGCTGTATAAAGCCTTTTTTTCTACAATTAGTTTGTACTTTATATGATCATTAATGTTATGACAAAAAGTTTAGTATCTATATCTATCTATATATACAATCCTATATATTTTAATATAAAAGTCAAAAGATTATGCAATTAGTAGTAACAGAATAATCTCCTAATTTTGATTTTTCTTCTATCTCTTATCAGGTAGTTCTCCTGATATGATACAGAGATTTGTATTTTTCCTTAATAGACATGCATGGGTTTAGAGGAGAGAGCCACATTCCAACTCCAAAGCCAGCTTTGATTTTCAATTGAACTAGGACTTCAACTTTTTTTTTTTTTTTAAGAAGAGATACAGACGTCAGACGGTGAGATTTTACCCTGTAGAGTATATTGGTAACAATAGATCTAAATTATTTTTTTGGTTGTAAATAATTTCTAGATAGCTTTTCCTTCCACTATAGATATCTACAAGTCCAAGTTTACATGTCCAAGGTGTTTTTTTTTTTTGTCTGTTTGTTTTGTTTTGTTTTTTTCTTGAAGATGGGTTTTTTGATTTTTCTGTAAAGACAAGAACAAAACCCTTCCCTGACCCTAGTTTGGTAAGTTTTTCTTATAACTTAAAGATTGTCGCTATCATTTCTCCTTATCAAGAAGTTTCCCTGTTTAAATAAAGCCTTTATTAATTTTGATTGTAGCTATAGCTTTACTTCACTCACAAAAATAAAACCAAAACCCCTTCTCCAATATAGCACATATTATTGTAGAGATTCAATAAAAGTTTCAGAAGTTTTGGAGATATCAAAGGGAATCTACACACAGTCTATGTGGGGGGTTAGTAAAAGCGCCAGAAGTCCCAGAGATCTAACCACAGTCAATCTAGGAAATTCAGAGAGTGGTGATTCAAACCTTTAATCCCAGCACAAGGAGTATCCTGGGAGTGGTGACCTACACCCTAAATCCCAACTGAGTCAAGGAATTCCAGGCTAACAAGCAAGTGTGGTGGGGCCACACCTTAATTACCTAAAAAGTACTTAAGACAGGATAGAAACACAGAGGAAGCCATTTCCAATAAAAGTGAGGCTGAGGAAGCTGGAAGACAGCTGGGTAAGATCTAACTGTGGTGTTTATTCCCTCTAGTATCCCCAACTTCTTCAAAGATCTATCCCTGAGTTTCATTCATTCGTGTGACATATTATACTCTCCATTCTGAGGTCAACACAATTTTGAAATATGCACGATGATGATTTTGTTCAGTAGATTTTCTATAGTCTAATACCTTTCTGTAGCTGTTGTTACTTTCTCATTGGCATTGAGAAAATTCAAGGTTAATAAAGCATTATGTAGTCTATTTCTGGGGATCTTAATTACCTCTTTCTGTTAATTAATTTTTTTCCATTTTTTAAAAAGTTTTTTTCCATATCCATCACTGTTCCCCCATTCTTTTCTCCTCCCAGTCTCTCCCAGTCCAACCTCATCCTCCCTACGCCCCCATCTATTCCCCAAAGAATCCCAGGGTAGGTCATTTCAGTCTGCCATATCCAGTTGAGGTAGATCTAAGTCCCTCTTCTCAGCATTAAGGCTGAGTTAGGTATTCCTTTTTGGAGGATTTAATTAATTTTCATGAAGGTTCCTCAGCAATTATTTCAGAATAAGTGAGCTCCCATAGCTCCAGCCAGCTGTCTCTGTGAGTCTCCTCATGATTCTGATCAATCCCTTTGTTCATATACACTCTTCTCTCTCTCTCCAGCTAGACTGGGAGCTCAACCTTTTGCTTAGCTATAGATCTCCACTTCTGCCTTTATACATTGCTGGATGAAGGTTCTCTTAGTCTGATGGAAGGAGAGCCCCTTTCTGTTTATTGAGCAATCCTTATAGAGTCTAATTTGATTTTTCTATGACTTATTGCCTTGCAGGAATGCTTGGTATACCTGTAATATGCTTTATATTATAGTAAGCAAAAAAGCTGTTTGATTTTACTGGAGACATATGCTGAAGCATGGTAAGTCTTAGTTAGTACAGGTATTCCTGTGATGGCCATAACTTGTAGCAAATGTATGATTACAGAATCATTAGCCTTTTCTGAACACAAAGCACTTGCCTACTGAAATACTGAAAATGTATCTATTATATGGTGTACATAATTTAATTTTCCAAATTCTATAAAATAAAACACATCCATCTGCCAAATTTTATTTCTATGTACACCTATGGGATTACTTCCTGCTGGCAATGGAATTTGGCTGTAGAAGAAACAGGTGGGCATTTTTTTTACAATTTGTTTTGTTTTGTTTTTGTTTGTTGCCAAGTAATAGAGAATTATTATTAATCCTTTGCTATTGACATGATTTTTTAAAAATAGTACTCTGAGACTTCTAGCACATTTCCTATTAGTAGCACATTTACTATTAATAATTTATCAATTTCGTTATTACCTTGTGCTAGGAGCCTTACTTTTTGATTAGACAGAAAGGGTGAGGTGACGTGGGAATGTCTTTCTGTATGCTGTGAATATTAATCTTTAAATAAAGAAGCTGTTTTGGCCCATGACAGGCACCGTAGAAAAAGTAGGAGGAGAAATCAGAGTATAGGTAGAAGAAGCAGGCCGGAGTCGGTCAGACCAAGGCAGAAGCCCAAAGGAGCAACTTGTAAGGAACACAGGTGTGCCACGGGCTACGTGGCAGACAGATTAATGGAAATGGGTTGAGTTAAGATGTAAGAGCTAGCAATGTGCCTGAGCCATAGGCCAAACAGCATGAACTTAATATAAGCGTCTAAATCATTTTGCAGGGCCTGAAGAGCGGCGGGTGGCTAAGGCATCTGGGTCTGAACCTCTGGCCACCCAGGACCCCAAAACCCCATTACAACACTTTTATAAATTGAATTATTTTGCTTTGGGATGTATGTTGTTAATCTCTTCCAAAAAAATATTGTAAACTCTTTGCAAAGGTTCACTTTCTACCCACAGATCAATCAACTTTTTCATTAGTTAAAGGTACAATCATTTCTTGATCCATTCCTGACAAATGATGAAGTCTTAATTTCCCTTTAAAAATTAAATCAGAAATCTTTTCCACATATGTAATTTCTTACTTGGTTTATATGGTAGAACTATCCATTCCAATATATTCCCCCTTTTCATTAAAATTTCTATAGCAGAATACTTAGTGGGTAAAATAACCAGAATGCATTTAAGGTCTGGATCCACAGAATCCACATGTGTATCCTGTAATTTCTTTTCCACCAAAGCCAATTTTCTCTTTGCTTCAGCTGATTAATTATTTTGTATTATTTAAATACTTATCACCATCTAAGCTTTTTAACATATTAACCAGGTTATGTTTTTTTTTTTATTTCAATAAGTGTGCTATATATAGGAAATGTGTTGTAGCCATCATTAAGGGTCTACAATTTACCTCTCCTAATTTATTCTTGGCGTCCAGCCCCAGATAGGTTTTCTCTCACATCTGCCTGCAGGGGGTATCTACTGAAATCTCTTCTCAGGAATCAGATTTAGAGCAATCCATTTTCAATCCATCTTTATTGGCACAGATATGGCTGGACAGGACATGACGGCAATGGCACATTGGCTTGACAATGGAGACACAGGTCCGACATACCTCATCCAGGCCTGTGTCCTGACAAGGCCATAGGGGCGAGGGTTGTTGGAGACTAAGCAAACAATGAGAGGGAGCTTGCATCTCTCTGTTCTGCTAATGCATCTTCTTAGGAGAGATTTTTGTGAAGGCTTAATTTGCATCCTTAAACTTCAAGTTAGGATCTTGTGTTAATGAATCCAGATGCAAGAGCCTTAGAAAGCTTTTTGGGTTAGTCAGCTTGGGATAGTTCTCTTATCAGTAGAGGTGGTCTCTTTAGGACATGTCAGTGAGTTATCTTGTCTGTGGCTACCCTTGGATACCTGAAAAAGGTTTCAAATGAGTTACTATGTTTATTAGCCAGGATAATCCTAAGGAAGGCAGATAAGTCAGGAGGGAGAGGGGTGGGGAGACCTGGAAGATCTTATCTGTGTGACTGTTTTTACAAAGAGATGGGGGACATATCCATAAAGTCCAAGGAAATGACAGATGGAGGGGCTGCCCTCACACAGAGAAATTCTCTGTAGAAAGGTTAGATGCCATCAAAGACACTTAACACCAAACTCCTTGAGACCTTGGCTTTACCACCATCAGAAGCCCTTGGCTCTGATGGGCCAGCCTTGTCAGTGCCAAACAATTCCCACTTTACATCTATTTGACTCCCAGCACTTTCCCTCATTATCCTGATAGCTAACCCAACTACTGTCTTTTCCTCCTTATCCTAAGAGACAATCTGGTCACTGTCATTTTCTTATACTGATAACCAATCTAATAGTGACTACCTTGGGCAGTTCCTCATCTGAGAAAGCAGAGGATATTTTATCTTCACTCTGATGGCTTTTCCAATCATAGGAGGGATGAACAGACTACTTAAATAGAGTCAATTCTAGTATTATCAGTGATTTGCTTTGTATTGGAAACAGGATATTCAGGAAGAATTGTAAAGGGATGAATACAAAGTTAACTTTTAACATAATAATAAAAATATTTAAGAATAAGTGATATGGAAGAGAGCTACAGCACATTTAAGCTCCAGGTGTTAAGGTTGGAGCTTAACCATATAATCTAGCAGACAAAGCTTTTCTGGATCAAACAGATATTTAGTTAGTTCTTATCACAATAAACAAAAACTCTGTCTACATCTTTAGGTTTTTACAATGCTCTGTCAATATTTATCATGTGGTGGGGGCTATTGTGCACCATCTGAAAAGTCCATTTTCACATCCCCCACTTTCTCTAGCTCTGTCTCTGGTCCTAGAGACCCTTATGCCCTCCTAATGCTGCATATTGCTGCCTGGCTAGCATCAGTTTAACACCCCCAATCTGCCCTTGGAGGAAGTTGACAGTTCTAATTAGTATACAGGGCCCAATTGTTATTACCAGGGTCAATACAATCAGTGGCCCAGCTAGGGCAGATAACAGCATTGTAAGCCAGGGGGACTTAGCAAACCAAGATTCTAGCCATCCCTGTTGTGCTTCACGTTCTCTCTCTCTCTCTCTCTCTCTCTCTCTCTCTCTCTCTCTCTCTCTCTCTCTGAGGTGCTCTCTAAGTTTGGTCATAGATTCTTTAACTATACCTGAGTTATCAGCATAAAAACAACATTCTTCTTTTAGGAAAGCACATAGGCCTCCCTCTTTCATGAATAATAGGTCTAGCCTGCATCTGTTCTGCAGTACTACTTCTGACAAGGAAGTTAAAGAATCTTATAGAGCAATTACCGAAGATTCTAGGACTTTTAAGTCTTGGTCTATGGCAGTCTGCAATAGAGCTATCTGTTGCAGCCCATGCATTAATGCCGCAGATCCAGTTTCTACTCTAGCTGCGACACCTATTCCCATAAGTACGGCTATTGTCAATGATATAAGTTCTCTCTGAAATCTAGTTCTGCTTATCATCCTGTTCTCGAAGTCTTCACCCTGATGATATACCACGTAGGGAAACAATTTTACCATAACACAAAAATGGACTGAATTATTGAACACCTGGGTGGACACACAAGGGGTATTGCATGCCCATCAGTTCCCCTGAGGCGGGACCAGGTACTGACCATCTCCTGTGGAATATACAGAAATAACTTGTGCACATGAGTGTCTGGCTGACTCGGGTGGACTTCCCAGGCACATTCCCTGCCCAGAAACCTCAGGGAGAGTTAGTCTATAACTCCCTTCCCAGTTTCAGGAGATGCTGGTGGTCACTGTGTAAGTCTCGTTGACTGCTATCCCCTCATAGTATGGTGGGAATGCTACCAGGCAGAGCCAGCAAGACTGAGTCAGAGCACTCTGGGTATAGTTAAGAGCTTCATACACTCCTAAGACAAGGTTATACAAACTATCTGTGCCAGAAACATGAGTAGGGGACTGTGTCTTAATAGAGGATTGAGGATTGGTTGGTTTGAGGGCAGGGTTTGGCCCTATTGCAACAGATTTTGCAAAGTGCTCCTCTAACTCTAAAATGAACAGCAGCATACCAGGATCACTAGAAAAGCCCCCTGGGTTACATACCTTTAAGCTCCAGCTTTTTCCTACTTCTCACCCGGTGGCCTATTTCCCTAGATCCATAAAACTTAATTTGCCTAGGAGGTTTTTCTGTGTCTTGGTAAGCTTAATCAAATCCGGAACTCCTGTAGCTGCTCACCGGTTCCTGGGTTCCTGGTGTTTAAATTCCTCGTATAGGAAGTCTCACATCCCCATTTAGCACAGTAATGACTTTCAGGCCCTCCACACTTATAGGGCTGCTTTCCTCCCAGGCATATATATAGGCCACGGCTCCGGAGGTGGTACTTATAGAGGCCTCTCGAGCAGTCAATCTGTGTTCTTTCATCTAGTTTGCACAAATCAAAGGTTAAGTTGGGAAACCAGGGTATTTTAGGTCCACTCTGAGAGGCCAGAATGAGGGTGGTCCCTGTTTCTGGATTAGAGATTGTCCAGGTATGGTCAAGTGTCAGGTGAGGATTGATCTTCTTTGCTTCTTCCAATGGAGGGAGACTCACCCACATGCCGAACCTGTAGTTTAAGAGGGTTATCAGTTTTTTCCAGCTTCCACTGGAGCTCCGGGGGTGCAGGTGCCGATTTGAGGTGGAATGCGTGGATCTAGGATGCAATGCCATCGACCTTGACTGCGGTGGGGGTGGTTAGAAACACCTGGTAGTGTCCCTTTCAGTGGCCTCGAAGGTCTGCACTTGGTGGCGACAAACACAGACAAAGTCCCCCACTTGGTAGCAATGTGGAACTTCTCTACCCTCAGATTGATAGAGGTCAGACAGTTGCCGCCACAGGAGCCTCTGGGTATGCTCTAGTGCCCAGAGTCTATCGATTAAGGGAGTGTGGAAAGAATTATCAGGCCGCCCACCAGCTTCTTAAATAGGGGAGAGGTCTCTCACGGGGAGGGGGACGACTCCCATGCAAAACCTCAAATGGTATTAAGTTACACATTGAAGAAGAAGGAGTGTTTCTAGCTCTAAAGAGGGCATAGGGTAGGAGCATCATCTAATCCTTTAAGCCAGTCTCCAAGGTTAATTTAGTTTGGGTCTCCTTGATTGTTCTATTCATCCTTTCTACCTGCCCTGGGCTATGGGGTCTATATGCACAATGCAATCTCTAATCAATCCCCAGTACCTGTGCCATTTCCTTGCTCACCTGGGCCACAAACACCGGTCCATAATCTGATCCTATTACCTTTGGCAGTCCAAACCGGGGAAAGATATCCTACAGGAGTTTTTTTTGTTTTGTTTTGTTTTGTTTTTGTTTTTTTTTTTTTACGACCATTGAGGCAGTCTCTCACTTTGTGGGGAAGGTTTCCACTCACCCTGAAAATGTGTCTACAAAAACCAACAGATATTTAAACACATACCTGGCAGGTTTTACCTCAGTGAAGTCAATTTCCCAAAACTGCCCAGGTCAAGAGCCCCTCAGTCTCTTCCCCTCAGGAGTGGAGGATGGATAGGCATTCACTTTCTGGCATGCTCAACAGTTCTTCATTACCCAGTTGGCCAGCTCCTTCCTCTCAGTGGGAGAGAGGGGGTAAATCTCTTGTTGGTCTCTTAGGAGTTGCTGGAGTTTCTTTGACCCAAGATGCGTAAATTCATGTACTTGCTTTAAATAGATGAGGGCTTCAACTTCTTTTCCCTGAGGGTTCTTCTCTGGAGGCAAGTCTGCTGAGGTCACTAGAAAGGTTTCTACTGTAGTGTCTCTTATAGCCGCTGCTTGGGCCTCCTCATCTATCCATCTGTTACCTACTGCCACAGGGTCCAGTCCCCTCTGATGCCCCATACAGTGAACAATAGCCAGTTCCTTGGGAAGCATTACTGCTGCCAGTAGGTAAAGAATTTCTTTCTTGTGCTTAATTTCTCTGCTCGCTGAGGTTAGTAGGCCTCTTTGCTGATAGACGGCATTGTGGACATGGGCTGTAGCAAAGGCATAGCGGCTACTTGTATAGACTGTTGCCTGTTTGCCTTCTGATAGTGTCAGGGCCCTAGTTAGGGCTATGAGTTCAGCCTTTTGGGCAGATGTCCCTTATGGCAGCCCTGAGGACCAGATAACCTTCGTTCTATCTACTACTGCCGCCCTCGCTCACCTCTTTCCTTCCTGGAGGAAGCTGCTCCCATTGGTGAATCAGATTACCTCTGAGTTGAGCAGCGGCTGGTCCCTCAGGTCCCGGTGAATTCTTGTTTCTTCAGCTAGGATCTCTTGACAGGTGTGTAGTACTGGAACAGGGTTGCAGGGTTCAAGGAGACAAGGCGCCCAAAAGTCACTCGGTCTTTGTCCAAGAGCATGCTCTGGTAGTGAGTGATCCTAGCATTAGACAGCCACTGATCTGGAGGCTGGCAGATCACGCTTTCCAGCGTGTGTGGGGCCATGATAGTCAGTTTCTGTCCCAGGGTGAGCTTATCAGCATCTTTGGCAAAAATAGCTGCGGCCACTATGGCTTTCAGACAGCATGGCCATCCACTAGCAACTGAGTCCAGTCTTTTAGACAAATATGCCACCAGTCTTTTCCATGGACCCAGGGTCTGTGTCAGAACCCCCTTGCCCACTCTCTTTTTCTTGTCAAGATAGAGGGTAAAAGGTTTGTTCACATCACAGAGGGCCAGGGCCGGGGCTGACAAGAGTGCTTCTTTGATGGAACCAAATGCCCTCTGTTGCTCCATTCCCCACTGGACTGTGGCATCCCCCTTGAGTAAGGGGTATAACGGGGCAGCAAGGGATGTGAACCCAGGGATCCACAGTCTACAAAACCCAGCAGTTCTCAAAAACTCATGTAACTGCTTCCAGCTTGTGGGCGGGGGAATCTGGATTAGTTTTCTTCCTGGCCTCTGTTAGCCACTGCTTCCCTTCCCCTCCCTAAACATGTATCCCAGCAAGGTCACTTCCTGCTTACAAATTTGGGCCTTCTTTGCCTGGGCCTGGTATCCCAATCAGGCTAGTTCCCTTACAGTTCTCTCGGGTGGCAGTCACCAGCAATAGGCAATCAACATATTGAATCAGGGTAACCTCAGGGTGCTGAGTTCTGAAGGAGCTTAAGTCCTTGTGGAGGGCCTCATCGAAGATGGTGGGTGAGTTTTTAAACCCTTGAGGCAGGCGTGTCCAGGCCAGTTGGTCCGAGGAACCTGTCTCTGTGTCCACCCATTCAAAAGCAAATAAGGGCTGACTATCCTTGTGCAGCTGCAGGCAGAAGAAGGTGTCCTTTAGGTCTAAGACAGTGTACTGTACTTTCTAGGTTCAGAGTGCTAAGCAGGTTATAAGGATTTGGAACAGTGGGATGCATGTCCTGTACTGGGCTATTAACTTCCCATAGGTCTTGTATAGGTCTATATTCCCCAGTCCCTGGTTTCTTGACAGGTAACAGAGGCACGTTCCAGGCTGACTGGCAGGGCCTCAATACCCCTAAGGTGAGGAGCTTCTGTATGTGGGGCCCCATTCCCTCTCGGGCTTCCCTGATTGACCCCTACCGAGGAGGTGGAGGGCTTCAAGGTCACTATCACAGGTGGCTGACTTACTGCCAGCCCAAATCCGTCAAGCTCTGCCCAGGAATTGAGGACCTGCTGGAGCCATGTTTGGATATCAGCCTCCCTCTGGGGTGACTCAGGTTCAGCATACCACTGATATTCTTCAGCTGACAGGGTAAAGACTGTTACAGCGGGCTGGCTAATGAGGAGATTCATAAACTCCACCTCAGGATCTTGGGGAGTGAATGCAATTCTTGCCCTCAACTTGGTTAATAGGTCTCTTCCCATCAGGGGTGCTGGACATTCAGGAGTAACCAGAAGGAATGCTGAACTTTTCCCTTCCCCAAATCCATAGTTCTCTCAGTAGTCCAAGCACGATGATGGCTGACATTTGCCCCCGAACTAGAGAACACTTGCTGGATAGCAGTCCGAGTGGGGTCTTCAGGGCCGAAAACACTGTCCCCGTGTCTACCTCAAAGTCAATTGGGGTTCCCTCCACATCAAAAGTTACCCTGAGTTCGGGGAGGGGGTCTGAACTCCGACCTCCCTAATTGTCTTCTTCCAGAGCCAACATTGCAGGCCTTCAGCTGGGCTGACCCTTTTTCTTTGGACAATTCTTGGCCCAATGCCCTTCCTCTCTACAGTAGGCACACTTGTTGGGCCCCAATGGCTGGTGTGGGCCCAGGTTCCTACCTCTCCTATCTTCTTTCTTTCCTTCCACTACCGTGGCCAGTAGTATAGTTAATTCTCTATTTCTCTTCTCATCCCTAATCTTCTCCTTTTCCTCTCTCAATGTTTCTCTTTCCTCTCTTTCTTTTTCTAACCGCCGTTCCTTCTCTTCCTCCATTTCCCTTTTGTAAAATACTTTCTCAACTCTTTCACCAGATCTCTCAAGGCCAGATCCTGCAGGCCATCTAGTCTTTGCAACTTTCTTCTGATATCTAAAGCTGACTAACCTATAAACACCATGGCTACTGACCCTCTCTGTTCTCCAAACTGTGGATCAAATGGGGTATACTTTCTATATGCCTCCATCAAGCGTTCCAGAAACACGGATGATGACTCATCTGACCCTTGAATAACCTCCCTTACCTTGGCCAGATTGGTGGGTCTATGAGACACTGCCCTGAGACTCGCTATTAGAGTCTGACGGTAGGTGGATAAATGCTCCCTATCTGCCGGAGTATTAAAGTCCCAATCAGGGTGTCGCAGGGGGAAGTAGTTATCGATCACCTTTGGGAGCTGGGTTGGTCTCCCGTCCTGTCCTGGGACAATCTTGCGAGCCTCCAGCAGGATACGATCACCCTCTTCTGTGGTGAAGAGTATCCCTAGGAGCTGCTGTCAGTCATTCTAGGTGGGTTGGTGGGAGAACATGAGGGATTCTACCAGACTAGTTAGTCTAGCAGGATTCTCTGAGACAGAGGAATTGTTATTCTTCCAGTTATAGAGAACAGCGGAGGAGAAGGGCCAGTACTGGAAAGCCTGCATTTCTCCCTCCTGACTATCCTGTTATCTACCATAGGGCCAAAAGGGCTCAGAGGAATATTTACAGCCACATCAGGGGCTTCGCGGGGCCAGCAAATCCGAAGTTCTGCCATAGGTCCCTCGGTGTCTTCAGACCTGGAGACAGGGGGCACAGAGGGTGAGGGAGGGAAAGGCAGAGGCAAGGCAGGAACGGGAGCTGGAGAGGAGTGATAGGGTAGAGTGACATCAGAATCAAGAGAATGAGGTTCTGAGACTCAGGGAGGACAGAGCCACATTTTGGCGAAGGAGGCAAGGGCTTAGCTGGGAGAATAGAGGCAGCCGGAGGAGGCAGGAAGGCTGGATCCAGTCTGGTGGATTTTCACAGAGGTCTTCCCAGACCCAGATGTAGGTCAGGATGGCCATGAGGGCCAGGCTGAAAATCAACAGCCTTCATGGCCTGAACAAGAGGGAGATAAAAGGAACCTCCATGTGGCCACTCGACTCCAAGCACAGGCCACTCTACTGAACAGAACGTCCTCCATTTTCTCTTCTTAACTGGGAGAGAAAGATTATGGGCCTGATCCCCACTACTTCAGTCCATGGTTATGGACAGGGGAGTAGACTTGGTTTGACCCATGGTGAAGGTAGTTTCACGAACAACAGAAAACACAAGGACACAAAAGAAAAGGACAGAAAGACAAACACATACACACTGGCACAACAAAAAGCAAAAATAAAATATATCCAGACCTCCGATACTGACCAGAAACTGGCAACAAAATGATAGACTCTGCCACCTGATATTAGACGCCCAGGCATCCCTGGTCGCCCCCTCTAATCTGAAGCGTCCTTCAGACCTCATGGCCCCTGACTTCCAACACATCTGTCCGTCACTGCTTATAGGGGCTTACGCCCCAGTTTCAGCGGCCACCAACACCAGTGTACTCACCAGATGCTCGTGCTCGGAGACAAACCGAGGGACAGTCTTAGGTCTCAGTCTTAAAAAGAAAATAAAACCAAAACTTTGTTCCACTAGTGGGACCCATTGTATTAGAAACAATGGGCTGCGATTTACAAATGAGGGAAGCTTTCATAAGGCAGGAAGTAGGGGGTCAGGAATGTGCTACCTGAAGCTGTGTGGGTAACCATGATAACCATATAATCTAGCAGACAAAGCTTTTCCAGACCAAACAGATACTTAGATAGATTTTATCACAATAAACACAAACTCTGTCAACATCTCTGGGTTTTTACAATGCTCTGTCGATATTTATCATGTGGTGGGGGCTGTTGTGTACCATCTGGAAAGTCCCTCTTCACACAGGTATGCTAGTATTGTGAAAAATGAATAAAAGGTGTTAGTATTGTGAAAAATGAATAAAAGGAGCATGAAGGCAGCTACCTGACAGTTGGGACAAGAAGACATTTGCAGTGAAGCTGTTTAAAACAAGGCTAGTAAATCCCTGGTGTAACACTCCTCACTGGTGCCTTGGATTTAGAGACACATGTTGACTCCAGCTCCAATGAGAGACCTGTTGATTATCAACTTCTAGGAACTTTAAGAAATGTATCTACATTGACTCCCTTTAAAAAAAATAACTTACATGAATTAAAAGTTTTATTTGGCTGTTACTAAAAAGAAAAGCTGTAGCACCCTCAGGTGCTGGCAGGGATGTAGATAAAAGAGAAAGTTTTGCATCGTCTTTGAGAGACAACAGATATGGAAAGTTGTGGGGATATAATGTCTATATCCTAAAGTTAGTCTGAAAATCAGGGAACAGAGCCACCCACAGATTTATCCATCAAAGTAAGAGAGTGGTGAACACTCCTTTAATCCCAGCACTAGGAAAGTTGACCAAGTGAAATAGCTGGGCAGAGAAGGAAAGATAAGGCAGGAGGAGGCAGGTATTTTTTTCCTTCCCTGGCACTTTCCTTTAGGTGGAAGACTCAGAGTTAATCAGTCTGAGGAGACAGGGTCTATCCCTTTAAGCCCCAGGAATTCTCTTGGTAAGAAGTAGCTGTGACTTTTTTCTCTGTCTCTATGATCTTTCAGCTTTCCCCCCATATCTGGCTCCAGATTTTTATTAATAATACCAAGTAAAATTAAAGCAAAATAAAAACATGTGGAGCTTCTTTAAAATTTGATGTGATGCAGCAACCTATCTTGTGGGGTATACCCCCCCAAAAAAGTAAAATCATTGGCTTGGAAAAGCAACTGCATATTCATCTTCTTAGAGCATATTCATAATAAGCAATGCATGAAACAGTCTATTAATGACAGCAGGGAGAAGAAACTGTGGCACACATGTACACAGAGAAGTCTGATCTCTTCTGAACTACTAATTCAACACCCAGATTTCTGAAACATATTTTCATATTTATTATGAGAATATTTAAAATATTTTAATTAATATCTATGGATTTTTATGTTATTGTTAGTTTTTATTTGTTTTAATTTCTACCTCACATTTCCATTTTATTTCTAGCCTTGTATCAGCCTGTATTTGGGTATATGGCTAGAAACAAGCAACTTCTAAAAGTAATTCTTCCAGCCTACGCATACAAAATAGTGGTAGAATAGTTAACTATTTCTTGGATTTGGGTTCACTCTATAGTACCATAAAGACAAACAAAAAAATACATAAAATAGATTAAAAAATTACAGTTTAGTAAGATAGTCTTTATATTTAATTTATATCACTTATTAGACAAAAAATATATAAAATATTTAATTAAACTAGCATTTCTTATAAGAAAAGTTTTAACTTGCCCAAATGACTACATGTAGTACTGATTTCTGGTAAATACTTCTTTTAAAAGTTTGCAATTAACTAGGTACTTTGATGCATTGCAAGAGTTAAAGGCGAACAATACAGAGAAATCTCTCTACATAAGCCACAAGATATTTGATTGAAAGTTAGTATTCTAACTAATGTTTCTTGTTGATTCACATATATTATTAACCATAATGAGTCACTAATACATATTGGTCAAAAATAAATTGTATAATTAGCATTTAAACAGAAACTTCCCATCAATGAAAAATATCTTTACTAGCATCTTGAAGAAACAATAAAAATGATTATGCTTTCCTCACATAAAAAGGCACTACATTATAATAGTTTATTCTTTTTTAATGTAATTGTTCCTCTAGTCCAATATTTTTAAATAATTGTAATTTTCTAATTACTTTTAAGTAATTGAATGGGATATCTTTTACATGTTTTTATGTTTAGCTTTCTTCATTTTAAATATAATAATTAACACAGTTATACAGGACAACTATAAACTTTCAAATAGCTGTAATGTCCTTGCTGTGAAACTCTCAAGTCCTAGAATTACTGTGGCCATTAATTCAGCCAGAATTTCTTTTACTAAGAAATTCACTGTTAAGCATTCTATTGTTCTTTATTCCATACAATCTTAAGTTGGTTAAGTTTCTTTGAAAATGTGCTTTTGTCAAGGGCTGTCCATGAAACCTCTTAGAGAAAGATCTAGACGTCCCAACGGTTTGTGTGAGCCTTCAATGTGCCCTCCAGGAACAGCTGACCACACAATCTAAAAAAAGAATGAATTAGACCTCCTGGTCCTCCCGCTTGTCCTATAGGCCGGTAACAAAATGCATTAGCCACAAGTATACCAGGTTCTTCTTGATGATCACGATCATATTCTTAGACAATGTGTTTTAGTTTCTGTGCTTTGGGCTACAGGTCAGTGATGCAGCTGATAACAAGCTGCATTTCACAAAAAAAGAAAAAAAATTGCTACATTCTTTCTTCACACCTTTCTTTTCCATGACAAAGAGAAACAAAACATTCTAAAAAAACAGAATGGGTTACATTTTATATTAAGATTAATGGCGGTTGCTAAGCACCGAGTGAGCAATTATTTTGTTTCTGGCACTTGGAAAGGTGTTTCAAAGAAGCTTATGTCTGCCATAAAGGTCAAAAAAGTCATTTTCAAGCTTCATGTGTTATGAAATAAAAACTATTTTTTAAAAAAGCTTAGCAATAAACTGAAGGATAAATTTAAGCAAACATAGCAGGAATTATATCTTATAGAGTCTCGAGTCATAGAGAATATAGAAGAGACTCAAAATTGTTTCTAAATATATTTTAGATTTTAGTAATACTATTAAGGCTTCTTTGCCATAACATGAATGTATATAACAAATCGAATGTGACAACAAAATATTTATTTAATTTTTAAAAACACACCTCATTTATGAGTACTGTATTTACATCATTTCTACCTCTTTCCTTCAAACCCCTTACGTGTTCCCATCATTGCTTTTCAAATTATTGATCATTCTTCATTTTCTCTAAATATTATTGTTGCATACATATATCGCTTCACACATTTAGTATTAATCATATATATGTATGCATATATGTGGTGGGATTTAGGTGTTAGTTGATAAGTTTAGAAGGCATGTATCCAGAGGCCCGGGGTGCCTGAAGCGGGTGTGGCCAGGCCCGTTCAAAAGGGGTTGCTAAGATCTTAAGCCTCCCATTTGTTCTTACCTTCTTAAGAGATTAGATCAACATCCATCGCTTAGACCATCTGATCATGAAAATATCTTCCTAAAATATAACCTGTTATCATAAATGTTAAATTACTTTCTAATAAATATTAATCCTATATTTAATATATTAAATATAATTTATTACGATACAGATATGCATGAATATTATTTTAGAGTTGCTGCAAATAAATAAAAACTAAAATTTTAGTTAATAAAATAATTTTATAAAACATTTTTTGTTTGAAGAAAACCTTAAGGTCTTAGATGACTATTTCTGTTTAAAATAACTAAAAATTAGTTATTATGGATGAGCCATCAATCTGAACTCTGGCATATAATCATCCTTTATTAAGAAGAGACTGGAGTCTTAGGTTTGGATCAGATAATTTGTTTCAAAAGATTGAGCTCAACTATTATGACTATTTCCATATATTTAATTACATTTCATTTAAAATTAATTTTAGACAGAAGTGCATAGATTTGAAACTATAAACATAAAAAATTTGAGATGTGAAAATCTCAAATCAGTTCAGACTTATTAAAGGATGAAATAGATTCAGTATACCCACTGAACAAAAAAATAAAGAACAAAGCAGTGCTGCTGCTTCTTTGTCACCAGGGAAAGGTGGAGATTGTTCAGAGGTCACTGAGCCAAGGCACCAAGATGCCAAGATAAAGCAACCCTTCCTCCACCAGATTTTTAAGGAGTCACATATCTTTAGAGAAGACTACACCCATTAGGTCAAATCACACTATTCAATTGTTCATTTGACTGAATGACAGAATTCCTGGAACATTTTTCCTTTTTTGTCTAAAATATAAGAGAAGGTTCTAATCCTAACATTTTCAAAACTATATACAATAAAACTATTAACATGTATTGTCCAGAAGGAAGAAAAACTAATAATCTTAACAAAAATTGAAGCTGCATACAAGAGCATTTTTTAAGTAAGAATTACATCCTAGACATTTAAACCGTAGGTAACTGGCAAATTTTTGTAGAGATTACTCCAAAGGGCATCCTTTTCTGAAGAATCAAAGTTTTGTACCTAATAGGTCCTTAGCTAAGATTTGGGAGAATTGTGACTGTAACTATCTGGTCTTCAACCCCATCAAAGATCTGAGAAGAAAATAAAGTTTACATATAATAACTTATGTGAAAATGAAAACAAATAAACAGCATAAGGACAATAACCTAGAAATTGTGACAATATACAAAAATATTTAACTGGAGGTAGAAATGTATAGTGCAATATAACAAAGTCATTGTAATTTGCATCAATATACAAAAATATCCTAAGTAGAGGTAGAAACATACACACACACACACACACACACACACACACACACACACACACACACACACACACACACACAGTCCAACAAAAAATTCACACTAGTATGAATTTTAAAAATATCTTAAATAGTAGTAGAAACATATATACAATATAATAAGTGTCATTTAAATTTGCATCACTATACAAGGTCCATACCAATATAAATTATTTAAAACTGATAGTTGCCCTTTTTTTTACCTTATAAGTAGATTTAACAATCTGCCTTTTAATTTTATTATATATATATAATATATATATATTCCCCTTATTTTCTATTTCAAATGAGATTCCTGAGTCTATTCTCTATTGTTCTACCCCTAACTCTAACAACTTGTTACCAACCCCCTAAAGATGACAATATCTATAATCCTAAGAAGACCCAAAACCACCTACTCCACATATTTGAAAATTTGCATCATATTCTTAGCATTACTTTCTGCTGTCTGAGACAGCTGTATTGGACCCTGTATGAACTGAAACAATGTTTAAGTCTTAGAGGAACAAACTCCAACATTTGTAACCAGTATCTGAGTATGGGTAAAGCTTACCCACTTCTAGCTTGAGTGGTCCAAGGAGTTGAACCATCCTAGCCGGCAACCTGAGAATTGTCTTGAGCTGTTTGTGATCCAAAACCAACTTTTGGGTGGTGTATATGAGCTTAATGGAAATATAGTGATCTAGGTAATGTCCTTGTTGTGGGGTCCCATCATCATTTTGGAGACTTCAAAGATTACTGTTAGGAAATTTTATTATTCACTGTGAGAAATTTAAACATCATTAACATCAAAATGGAAAGTTTAAATTATAAGATAGTAACATACCTAAAGCAAAGTTTTAAAGAGTCAAATTAAATATGAGGGGAAAGTGATTATGACCAAAAAAAAAAAAAAAATAGTTCCTGGATTTTGGTTTTCTTCTGTCCCATACCAGGTAGCTCTTGTGATCTTGGACAGAGACTCTGATTTAAGTATATTATATATATATATATATATATGTATATGTATATATATATGTATGTATATATATATACATATATATATATATATATATGCTTGGGTTTAGAGTAGGAGAGAGCCATACTCCAACTTCAAAGCCAGCTTTAGTTTTTAGTTAGTTCCGCCTTTATCTTTAGATGTCTATCCTCCCAAAAGTCTTTGATGTTATTAAGATGGGTATTTTTATTTTTTTGTAAAGACAAAGGCAGAACCCTGCTAGGACCTGAAATTAGTGAGACTCCCCTTTCAACATGGTGAACCCCCACATTAGTTGATAAAAAATTACATCTCCTAATTAAAAGATATCACCTGTTAAAATCAAATCTTTATTAGTTCTGATATTGTCCATAGCTTTTCTTTTCCAGTTGGAAGAAAGCAGAATCCACTCTACAGTGTAACATATATCCTAGTATCCTAGCTTAGTTGGTAGAACATGAGACTCTTAATTTCAGGGTTGTGAGTTCAAGCCCCACATTGAGTGCCAGATAGTGTTGGATACAGAAGCTTCAGAAAAGGTCAGATTTATTTTAAAATGAAATCAATTTAACATGCTCGCAAATACAGAGTGAAGCAGCACCATTGCCTCCTCATCACCAAGGAAAGACGGAGAAGGTCTAGAGTACGTCACTGAGCCATGGTATCAGGAATTGCTTCACAGCCCAAAAGGCCATGACCCTTCTCCCAATGAGTTCCCTAAGAAGTCACATATCTTTAGAAAATAACATTACCATTGGGCCAAAGTGCACTATTCAGTTGGTCGTTGGACCAAATGGCAAAGTTCTCACAACAAATCATCTTTCTTTTTAATTTTTTCCATTTATTTATTTAAAATGTTTTTTTTTTTCATATCTACCACTGCTCCCCTTCCCTTACCTCCTCTCTTTCACATTCTCTCCCTGACACAATCCCCTATCCAATCCTCAAGAAGAGCAAGAAGTTGCAAGGTGGGTCAGTTCAGTCTGGCATATCCAGTGGAGGTAGGCCTAAATCCCTTATCCCAGTATCAAGGCGGAGTTAGGTGTTCCTCTGTAAGGAATGGGCTCTGAGATGTCAGTTCATACACCAGAAGCATATTCTGATCCTATTGTAAGAGGTTCCACAAATGTCCCATGCTGTTGGTAGTCATTTCTCTTTGGAGGGTTTAGTTCCTTTCCATGAAGGTTCCTCGGTGATTTTTTTTTCAGTCAGGGAGCTTCCAATAGCTCAGGTCAGCCATCTCTGTGGGTCTCCTCCTCATGACCTGATCTCTTTGCTCACATACTCTCTCCTCTCTCTCTCTCTCTCCTTAGCTGGACTGGGAGCTCAATCTGGTGCTTAGCTATGAATCTCTGCTTCTGCCTCTACCAATTGCTGGATGAAGGTTCTACAGTGACAATTAGGGTGGTCATTCATTTGATTATAAGGCAAGTCCTGTCTAGGCACCCTCTCTGCTATTTCTGGGATTCCTAACCAGGGACGTCTTGTGGGTTCCTAGAGGTTTCCTTAGTACTAGATTTCCTTCTAACTCCACAGTGTCTCCCTCTATCATGGTTTCCATTTCTTTCTTCTCTCTCTGTTGCTCCTCTCATTCAACAATCTCCTTTTCTAATTATTTGTTTTCACTTCCTCTTTTTCTCACCCTAATTACTCAGGAGATCTTGTCTATTTCTTCTTCCCAGGGGATGTCAGGATGTCTCTCTTAAGGCCTGAAAATCTGGGCCAGAAACCTCTTACTACATGACTATACATGCAAGAGAAGGCAAGTTCTGAAATATGTTGGGTTTGTAGATAAGAGAGGTAAGGTTATCTATGTCCTAAGATCTCAGACTTTATTGTTTTTGCAAATACAAAGGCTGAGAAACCTATTAAATTGGTTTCTTAGATCTATACTATAGGTGACACAGGCCACCCCCTGGATTTCTGACATGCTGTCTATGATGGTATTCACATATCAAATGCCAATTTTTTACATTGATTTCTGTCTTTCTATTGTATTTTCTTAATGTCCAAGTTAATTTAGAATTATATATTAACATTTCACACATTTTCATCTATAACACTTGTATTCCTTTTATAATTTTGTATCATTATGTTATAATATCTTGATTAGTGTAAACTTTTAATTATGGAATAAATATAGAGAGTTTAAACTTATGCATTTCATAATTTTATTAAACGACTTTTATAAGGTGAATGGAGTCTTTTGTTTAAATTTCTTATTTCATTTTTTATTTTATACACTGGCCACAGTTTGTCCTTCCTCCTCTCCTTTCAGTCCCTCCCACAAACCCCTCCGTTCCCACCTCTCAATCTACTCCTCCATTTGTGTTTAGAATAGGGAAGGTCTCTGATGATTATCAACAAAATATGACATATTAACTTGTAGTAAGACTAAGTACTCACCCATACATTAATGCTGGAGAAGAAAGCCTAGTAAAAGGTGCTGGTTTCCAAAAGCCAGTAGAAGGATGAAGGCAGCCCTTATCCCCTCTGTTAGGAGTTCCACAAAAGAACCAAGCTATACAAATGTACCATATGCTCAGAGGGCCTAGGTCAACCCCATGCAGGCTCCGTGGTTCTCAGTTCCGTCTCTGTGAGCCCCCATGAGCCCAGGTTAGTTGAGCCTGTGAATTTTCTATGGTGTTCTTGCCCTTCTACCTCCTACAATTTTTCCTCCCTTTTTTCAAGCATGGCCTACTGTTTGAGTGTGAGTCTGCATCTGTTTCCATCCATTGCTAGCTGAAGCTTCTCTGATGACAGCTGAGTGAAGCACAAATCTGGTCATAGCCGATGGTCAGTTCAGGCTATGTATCCACTATTGCTAGGAGTCTTAACTAGGGTCTTTGTAGATTCCTAGTGTTGCTGCCAATTATGTTAATGAAATACTTTGGAGAAGAGGTTAGATTTAGTGAGGAGAAGAAATAACTATCGCCATACAGAAGGGAACTTGGGCAGAGACCATGGAATAGTTAATACTAATTTTTAAATAAAAATGATCAAGAATCCCCCAGGAGACATACTCCTTGGCATGTTTGTGAAGAATTATTTGAGTAGGGTAACAGAAGAAAGGAAACCTCAAAACCTTCTGCAGTGTGATTTTTTAAGGCTGAAGATCTGTAATGAATTAAAAGAAGAAGTTTCTGAATACTGACATTTATCACTCTGATCCTGCCTGTGGGAGGCATGTGAACAGCTTGACAGGTTCCTGCTACAATGACGTCTCCCCCATCCTGAGCTGCACCCTGACCTGTGAGTCAGGATAAAATCTCCTTCAATGAAGTGCTTCTTAAGTATTTTGTCACATACACAAATAACTAAAACAGACAAAAAAAATCCTAAAATTATAAATAGAGAAGTAATGTATTCAAGAATTCTCAAGAAACAACAGTTTAAAAACTACCTAATATTGAGATCAGGAATGCAGCTCACACTTGAGAAAATGTCTTTCACCTCCTAACTACTTTATAATATACATACTATAAAGATATTAATTCCAAATAGTTAATTTTGAAAATATTTTCTGCAGTAAAAATTTCCAGTTTCTTGGAATTTTACTGTTACACATTATCCCCTATAGAAGTGGAGAATTTACATCACTCTGCAATCCTATCCACCATCCATCCTTTCTCTTCTCATTTCCTTTATCTTTCTGCTTTGCTTTCCAGTGTTAGCGATAGAACCTTGAGTGTTGCATACTCTATATTAATGACATAGAGCTCTCTGGTGCTGCTATAGTATATTCAGGGCTAGTTGTGTACAAGCTTCTAGAGTCTTCTCTGTCCCTGCTTTCCATATCATGGTACGAGTCCTAGGATCATGATGTGTGCCATCAGATCTGGATTTTTACATGATTCTAGGGATAGAACTCGGTTATTACCTCACACAGCTGCACTTTAATCTACCAAGCCATCCTCCAAATCCTTATTGTAATTATAAAAGTTTGAACTATGTTCCAAGAAAATTTTAACCCAATAAATGCAAATAATCATCCATCATAAAAATCAAATGATCAGATATTTTTCATGTGTATTATTGTATATTCCCTTTCAATTGTCTGTTCTTATGAATGAATGCATTGAAGAAATATTCTGCCAAATTTTCACATGTATTACTAGTGCAAAATTACTAGTGCTTCATAATCAAATTCCTTGTTTATTTTAAAATTTCATACAAAATGCATATATTAATCTCTAAAAAAAAGACAAAAACATCTATTTTTATGTTATAACATACAATGGGACAGAAAAATGTCTAGGAAAGTAAGCCTGAAGATTTGAGTTCAATTCCAAGAACTCATGTTGCAGAAGAAAAGAATTCAGTCCCAAAAGGTGTCTCCTGACTACTTCTTATGCAGGTCTTGGCACAAGCACATGACACACACACATACACACACACACATATATATATACACTCAGACGCACAGACACACACTCAGACACACACTCACACATACACAGAAAGACACACATAGACACACAGACACACACACAGACATACACAGAAACACACATATAGACACACAGACACACACAGACACACACACATATACAGAAACACACACATACAAAAATACATACACACACACTCACACACACACAGACACACACAGAGACACACACACACAGAGACACATACACACATATATACACACTCACACAGATACACACATACAGAGACACACACACCTACACACACATACACACACATATACACACATACACACACTCACAACACACATAAATATACAGACAAACACACATACACATGCACACCCAATATATACACACACAAGAGCACACAGGAGCACATATATGCATACACACATAAATAAACAAAATTCACCACAACATATAAGAAATCAGAAGAGTGAGAGTTATGACATTTCTGACCAAATATGTCTCTATCCATAGTCCTTCCTTTTTTGCATTTTTGTGCAAATACATAATATGAGAACAGACATAATTTCTAGGGGCCAATTAAGTTTAGCTATGTAATTTTATAACTTTGAACATATATATATATATATATATATTTATACACACACACATATATATATATAGTTTCTTTTTGCTTATTCTTAAAATGTTATTTTTAAATTATTAAACAAAAGGAACTGGATCCACACTGACCCCAAGGTATATTTTTAATTTTTATCCATTTTAGTGAATCAAATGTACTATATTCTATGACAAGTCACAAACTGTGTATTTTCTTTTTTTCTCTTTTTAATGTAACACTGAAATAGTCATTCCTTTTTATGATTTCAAAAAGTATTTTTCATTGTTTCTAACATAGAAAATTGTTATTAATTTTCAAGTAATTAAACTATGATTATAGTTTAATTAAACTAGACTATGGTAAGAAAACTAAATTTGCCTGCTCAATTATTCCGTTAGTTTGATATCAAATAATAAGCTGATGCTTTCAGTGTTCTAAGTAGCAACTTATTCACATGATGTATAAGAAAGTCTAATTTTAGTTATTGATATCTTTATACAAATACTAGCCTCAAGGTATTATTGCAAAATATTAGTGTACAAAATAAATGTCAAAAAAAGTGTTGGGTTGTTGTTAGTAAAGGAATATCCTCAATATAGTTTTTTGAAATATTTTTTCCCAGAATGTCAGTTAACTATAAATATAATTTTCTGTTTTGTTATCAAGTTACAGAATTTATCTGTCCCCTGTCCGAAGCTACCTCACAAGCTATTAATGGCTCACAACCTTCCTAGTAAACACACCCATCAACAATATTTTGTTTCTCTTAACATATTCTTGTTTGCTTTCAAAATATCCAAGCACTTTCCACTTCACCTTGTTCTTTAGCTTTCCAAGTATACTCTTCATCTCAGGGAAGCCCACTCACCTCACCTCTGCTAAGCTTGTACTTCTCAGGGAAGCCCACTCACCTCACCTCTGCAGAGCTTGTATTCTTGTCTTTGGTCATGTGATTCTCTTTAGAGTGGTCTCTGCCTCTGATATGCATGGTGAGAAATGATCTGCAAAGCTCAAAATAAATTAATTGCAAAACTGTCATTCATATTAATTCTATTTTAACATTAAGAAATAAATATACATATTTAGGAGAGATAACTCAGTGGGTGAAGTGCTTTGCACAAGAGCATGAGGATCAGAGTCCAATTTTAAGAATCAAGTAAACATACCTCGCATTTTGGACCATGCCTAAAACCCAGTGATGAGTAGGACAGTGGGTTGTGTGTCCTTGATGCTATGTGAATCACTGAACTTGCAAATAAGTGAGAGACTGTGTCTCAAAATATAATTGTGAAAAAGTATCAGGAAACACACCCAAGGTTGACTTCTGGCCCTCTCATGCATACATGTACATAAGTGCACATTTCCACATTAACAAGTATATATACATTAACAAATACATACACTACATCATACTACACACACAGGCTATCTACAACACCCATAAAACTACAAACATTTTATATTTTTTCAAATATTAAAAGAAAATGAAGGTGTGCATTAAAACACATGTCAGGTCACCATGCAAAGGATACATATGAATGTGTATTTTTCAACTCATGGTCTACAAAGATAAATAATGAAAATTATGATAGCACTACTTTGAATTGTGGAAATACTGCCTACAATTTGTAAAGTAAATAAATAGATATTTAATTTAAACATATCATGAATATCTCACCATATATCAATCCCTTCTGTGTGGTTGCTAATTTTCCTGTTAAATTTGGTAAAGATTAAAGCCTTTTGTGAAAGTAGAAATCATTTCTAGGTATTAGAGCAATTTCATAAAATTTCTGAATTATTCATGTATAGAAATGTCTAGAAAAATGTCTAGAAAATGTCTAAAAAGGGCATTTTAGTGGCTATGGTTACCACTGAGGAGAGTGCTACTCACCCAATATTCTTTACTCACTGAATTTCATTCTGAGCACACATAAACTGTAAATAGAGGCTCATACCTATAATCCCAGCACTGGAGAGGCTGCTTCAGAAAAGATCCAATAACCTTAAGTCAAGCCTGTGGCATTATATATCAAATACTAGTACAAAAGTAGGCTTGTTATATGGCAGACTCCTTCAAAATACTGGAAGAAATGAATAAAATATTAGTCAAGTAAGAAAAGATATTTTTTATTTTCTGTCATATAACCTCATATAATAAGACATAACTACATTTCCTAATAACCTATATTGTGATGTCAATATATCACCCATAAAGCCTTAGAAAGATTGGAAAAATTATAAAATTATTATACATAAATTTCTTAGGGACTCCTTATTTTTCCAAAAAGTATGTAATATCATAATATCATAACTAACTTCTATTATTTCCAATGTGAATCTCTGGCTTTTTTTTAAAAAAAATGTTCAAGTAGCTTTGTCTCTTACTAGAAATGTGAAATATTAAATTCAAATAACTTATTTGTTATATGGTGTTACAATTTTATTCAAAAACCAATCTCAAAAACGTTGATCTTAAGGTTGGACTATACCTTTTAAATATGAGAGGAAATAAAGGTAGTTTTACACAGTTACAGAGTCTAAAGACTGGGCTCTTAGAACACAAGAAATTTTTGGTCAGGTACCAAGCTATGTAACTTTAATTAATGTGTTTTGGGCATTATTACAAATCTTAATTCAAGCTGAATTTCCTGACATGTCCTACAAGAAGTGGGTTATCCAAGAAAATAAATAGACCTTTAGTGTTAAACATAAAAATAATTTTAAAAATATGGATTTCCACCTTTTTAAAGTATTAAGATGAAAATAAATATATATGTTAAAAATAGAGATCTTTAGGTAATTTAGCTATAACTTCTCTATACTTAAGTCTCAAAATAAATACAATTTAAATTTTTTTCTGAATACAAGTGAGGGCTCTTTTTGTTTTAGAGCAGAATATTTATTTACAACTGATGAAAACAACTTTTACATAAACACAGCTTTTTATTTTGCTCTTAGGTTTTTGGATGGGAGGCTCATGCCATATAAAATTTATTGATTAAAAGAAATTACCGGGCATCCACTTTGATGAGGGTTTCTGTTCACACATGTCAATGGAGAAAAATTAGATTCCTAAGAACCATGTGTTCAGCTTGCCTATGTCAAAGACAGACAATTTATTTTGTGCCATCTGGTCAAGGGACAGGGAACAGCAAAACAGATTTCAGTTCAATAAAATACAAGTTATATATCCATTAGCAGAAAAAAGATCAATGCTGCCTGAGGTTCTCTGTGAGATTGTCATGATTCTCGATCCTTTGATCTGTTGATGTAATTCTTCATAACTTTAAATGTCGACTTTTAAAAATACAGTTTTTGATAAAGATTTAATCTTTTTACGTAGTAACATATGTTTTGGAAGCCATTCAAAAGAGAAATTACTGCCTCTGAGAAAGGATTAAGTTGTTCTACCCTGGGGAGTTTTTCAAGTAAAGAAAAGAATGTTAACAAATGAATCATCTCAAAAATAACCATAAAATCTGGATGGTAACTCTGCAAACCTTGTTTCTTAATCCCTGTTCTCTTTTGAGAGAAAGGATTAAGGATTTGGGAAATTGTTACCAATGCTCTGTTTATAACTTTGATGACTTGAATTTGAAGGCAGTCTGAGTTCCAGTGTGGCCCCAGGCACTCAACACATTGGTAGCAGCACAGATTCTTTTTCTAAAGAACCTGGGCACAGATGCTAGAGCAACCCCTCTTAAAACACATAAGAAATTCTGCAAAGACAAAGATACAGAAAGTTCTTTATGCAAATCTATTCAAATCTATAACTGATGACTCATAAGAGTATTGGGAAAACTCAAAGCAGCTTGCAAATAAATTTGAGAAG
Source organism: Phyllotis vaccarum (assembly GCA_033318265.1). Lineage (NCBI taxonomy): Eukaryota > Metazoa > Chordata > Mammalia > Rodentia > Cricetidae > Phyllotis > Phyllotis vaccarum. Next base: position 28,966,482 of record JARWLC010000006.1, on the reverse strand, counting down.
TGACTTTGAGCTTTTCCTACACAGGCAGAATGCAGGTTGTGGTTGGAATATGAGTAAGGTAAATTTTCACATTCATTGTAGTAATATAACTGGATACAGAACCTCAACAATACAACAGTAAAACTACCCGAAGTACGCTTACAAAAATAAAACAACCAAAAAAACCCCCAAAACCAAAAACCAAAAAACCAACTCTTTATGAAAGAAAAAAGATAAACAGAATTTAGTTTTTAGATGCCACAAATATTGTCAGACAAACATTTTTATTTTCAATTATGCTGAAATGTAATTGACCAATATACTTAAATATACCTAATTCCTACAAGATAATTGTGTGTGTGTGTGTGTGTGTGTGTGTGTGTGTGTAACAGAGAGAGAGAAAAAAATGATTTGGAAGTGATTATCACAATTATTTTAATTAAAGCATCTATAAATTTGTATTTAAGAGTATGTAAGGTAAGAACATACAAAGTTATATTCTTTCAAACTTATATTATAATTTAATTGTAATCCCTTCAACAGTACACTAGTTTTGTTCCCATTGACCTTGCCAAACTTACTTGTGATGATCTTTGAAAAAGTAGAAAATAATGTAATGTAATGTGAACCAAATATAATTTATTGCCTGATTGTCTTGGTATGTGCTTCTGAAGTAAGCAATGTTGCTAGGCAACTTTAATATACATTAGCTTTTTTTATGTCTTTTTTGAAAAAAGTTCAACTTTGTTAATCATTTTAATGCCTTTCTTTTATATATAGAATAGATGGAGGGTTTTATCTATTTGAATATTAATCTCTCATCAAATATAGGATTTTAAAATGTTGTTCTCCAAATCCATAGGTGACTTTTAGTTTATTAATTGCTTTGCCATACAGAAGCTATTTTACTCTGAATATTTCCAGACTGACTGTGGCTAGAGTTGAAGACCTGTGAGTGTCATTATTCATGTTCACATGCCATTTGCTGTCACCATATTTGAAATCTTGTTTATTTAATAATATTATTGGGATTTGATAGCCCAGAAATGAAGGCCAGCAGTAGACAAGTAGAACCTAGCAAGACTAAAAAATTCTGTACAGCTAGCTAAAAAGCAGTTAATGAAAAAACAGTTAATGAAAAAGAAAGGGATAGAAACTTCTTTTAGCTATATGTCTGAGAGGGGACTGATATCCAGAAAGCCTAAGAAACTCAAAAAACCCAGAGTCAAGAAAATAAAAGATCAAGTTGAAAACCTGAATGTAGATATGAGCTGAGTGTTCTCAAAAGAATAAATTAAAATTGCTAGAAAATAGCTGAAAAGCTGTCTATCACCTGTAATAATTAGAGAAGGACAAATTCAAACTACTTTGTGATTTCATCTTACCTCAGTCAGAATGGCTAAGATCAGCAAAACAACCAAGAATAAATTTTGGAAGGAATATGGGATGAGAAAAGGGGTATTCACTGACTGTTCATTGACTGTTGGTAGGATTGCAAACCAGTACAGCCCCTCTGGATTACAGAGTGGAGATTTTTCAAAAGACTAAAAATAAATTTACCATATAATCCAAATACATCACTCCTTGGTGTATGCCCAAGGGACTAAATATCTTATTCATATATACTTGCTCAGCCATGTTCATTGTCACTCTATTCACAGTGGATGTAGATATGAGCTTAGTGTTCTCAAAAGAATAAATGAAAATGAGTAAGATATATATCAATATATACAAATATATATGAGAATACTTATATATAAAATGATTAATTTATATTATAATACAAGATTGTATATATGTGTATATAGTATAATGTGATAATGTATATATGCCTTATATATAGATATCTATAAAAATTAGTAGTATTAAAATACTCATTTTAGATTTGTGACTTTAAATGTTATAGAAGAGAATATCCAAATACTATCAATACAGTATCCATTGGTAAGTTCATAAGTACAGATTTAAAAATAATGACTAGTAATAATTAATAAAAAAGATGATCAGAAGTCAAATGTGGATAAAAGATGTTAAGGATAGCAGAGATTTAGAGATACAAAGACCTAACCATGGCAACCATGTATTCTTCAATGGTCTGGAAGAGATCTGGCTTTATAATTCTTTCTATAAACACATTTGAGAATCAATTAGAAAATATCTAACAAATTAGCTGAGGAGGCTATTGTGATCCACAGCACTTAGTGGCCATGTGGAAATCCCCAGGACATGCCCCTAGGCATGGTTGTGTAAATCTGCAACCACCCACAGTCTTAAAAGGAGCTGCTGGCCACGCAAAACACTCTGTCTCTGTTTCTCTGTCTCTATCTCTCTCTTTCTCAGCAACTCCCCTGAATAAATTCTCCTGTGTCATTGTCATCTGGCAGTATGTGCGTCTATCTTTCACATGCAAAACTAACAGAGGCTTCCAAAGAAGTCTTTCTTGAAGCTGTCCAGAGTTATAGGAGAACCTTCTTCACAGTGACTATTTTCTGTAATGCTCAACCTATTTCAACAAATATTTACTTCTTCTAAAAGTTGTGGTATCATTGTAAAGCTTTAAAAAAATATAAACATTTTAACATCTCCAAGAAAATCTCTCCATAGAATGTTATTAGCTGACTGTTCATTCCCCAATAATTTAAATCTGCTGAGCCCTGGTTAATAGTTATGTTGTAAGATAATGTTAGAAGTTAATACATTTTCAAAACAAATTGTTTTCACTGTTTCTTGTATTTATTACAGAATGCCTTTGAAAAGGTCCTCGTGAAAGTCAAATCACTTGAGCCTTCTCTCTATTGTTTATCTGCAAGAAAGGCATCTGACTTTGGTCGGCTATGTGTTCATCATAATCCATTGACACGGGTCACTGCCATGATTAGTTCCAGAATCCCTTTGATTAAATACAATAACCAACATAACAGAAAGATACCAATTCAGACGCCCTTGAAGTGCTCATTTTCTCAAATTTATTTGTACTCCAGAGTTACCTTCTGCTTCCTTTTCATGTATTTGCATCTTGTTTTTCTTGTAAATCAGTTCAACTTCAGGTTCTCTATGCAACATTACCAGCCCTAATGCCTTAGAAACTTTATTAGCTGTTCTTGCTAATAAAGCCAAAATATAGCCCAAATAACGTGTAGAGACAAATCCATTTATTTCTTCAGTCCTAGAACCCTTGAGAGGTATAGATGGTCTATCACACCCTTTCCTTCGCTGTCCCCCACACTGTATCCTCTCCTATTTTGTCTGTTGTTCTTTTATGCTCTGGATCCACATTCTAAATAAAAACTAGCAGTTGTAGGTTGCAACAATAGCTCAGTGGTTAAATGGGCCGTTGATCTAGCAAAGAACTGGGGCTTAGATGCCAGCACCCACATAGGGCAGTTTAAAAGTTCCTGAAATTACAAATTTCAGTACCAGGGTATCCATTGGCATCCTCTGATCTCTGTGGATACCTGCACTCACATGCACATATGTAAACTAGAAATAAAATTCTAAAAGATAATAAACAATGGGAGATGAGCTTACAGAACATCTCCCTTGAGACTTTCCATAATAACTACCAGAATAATGAGGGATGCTCCACACACGAAGGACTCCAAAAAAGGATAACATAGCCCCAAACCACACAAATTTGAAGAAGGTTCAAAAATCTTTAGAAATGCCATTTGTTGGAACACAAGAGAGGACTTCTATGAGGCCATCTGACTATGCTTAGTATTCTAAACACTGCTGTCTGCCATCAAGTCTGAAGGAGTATTATGTAATTTACACAAGAGAGAAATTTCCCCATCAGAGCCTGAAGTTCTGACAAGATGAAGCAAGAAGGATATAAGTTAGAAACCAACTTGGACAACTAGGCAAGAATTTGTCTCAAAAACAAAATTTACAGAAACGATAAACTCCCCTGTAGACCACTTGCCTGGTGAGCATGAGGCCCTGGATTATATCACCAATCCTGTCGAAAGCAAATAAGAACAAGAAAGCTTAAATATTATTTTATCAATAAAGATTAAAAAGTAAGGAGACTCAAGGTAGCTAGGAAAGGCCTTATTTGAAGGTAGTTTGTGATCCCACCTCACAATTTTTCTTTGCGTTATGAATTCCTTTGCAGTGTGACCAGTCACCTTACTCAGTCACTGTTCCTTATTCTCCATGATAGAAGACACACACTTGACTTGTGAGCCAAGTGGAACCTTTCCATTATTAATTAGTTTGATCATGGATTTTATCACAGCAAAAAGAAAGATGTATAATAGAGAACTGTTCTAGTGTAGGAGAATTAAATATGAGAGAAAACATTTGTAACTTCAGCATCAAGCATGCCGTGTACAAAGGACCTATGAAGGCTGGGCTCAAAATCAAAGCAATAAAATAGATAAAACCTCATGTTTTGTGTATCATTCTGTTACAAATACTTGTCTGAGGAATAAAAAGAACTTTGGATAAAAATACCAGTAGAACAATATGTTTTGCTAATGGTAAATATTAAAAGTAATAGCCCATTTTATATATTTAAGATATTGTTTTATAGTCATATTTGTTATTAATTTTCCTAAGGCATTATTTAATTAACCAGCATCTAGTATAAACTGATTCAGATTTAAGTAAATAAGTTGTAGAAGTAACCCCAAAATGTATGTTACTACAGATGATTACAATATGGGTTAAACTAATTTCCACTGAACCTTTGGCTTAAAGTATAATTAACCTTAAAGTATAATTTTAAATAAGTAACTTTCTTTTGCATGGGCCTCATTCGGAATGAGAATTATTTTCATTCAGTGTAAAGCAGCCTCTTATAGTCTTCTAGAGCACGATAGAATTGTTTCATTTACAAGTAATTTTTATTTTTAAAACATTATATTTTTGTTATATAAGCTTTATCTGTTTTGCAATCAATTACCACACACTAAATTCTGTTTCTAGATTACTCTACATGAACTTGTAACATTACTTTTCCACTGTTACCCAAATACTTGCTGCTTTTTGATAATCAGTCACTTATCTGTCACGTATTTCTTTTATGGTTAATTGGAGAAAACAAATAGATGTAGTTATTTTTCTCAATGCAATTTTTAAAAATGGATTAGTCTTAAGGAGAATGAAGAATGTAATTGCTTTTATTTCAGACTATTTAGAATTCAGTACAGAGATTTAACATCTGAAAGAAAAAGATTATGTAACATATTGTTTTCTGAAATAGCAGTAAAAATGGTGAATGCCATCAGTAGAATAAGAGGGAATGTAAGAAATAGTTCATATTATAGTGGCAGAAAGATTGCTCAGTGGTTAATGGCACCTGATACCAAGTCTGAAGACCTGAGTTCCATCCACAGGGCCTATATAGTAGCAGAAACCAACTGAATTCCGGAGCTGTCCTCTGACCTCCACACATGCCCCTGTTGGTTTTTAATGCCCTAATTGTTTTCTTTTTCTATGGAAAATATCACCATAATAAGAAACAATATGAAGTAGGAAATGATTTAATTTATCATCTTCCATCCTACACTCTTATGGTAAAACAAACAAACAAACAAAAAACAAACAGAGCTAATGCCCAGGAACCTAGAGGCAGAAACTGTTAAAAAAAAAAAAAAACCAACAAAAACAAACAAACAAAAAAACCATGGTGCTGTGGGACTATGCTTTTGTATACTGTAAATATTTGTCACTGTAAATATTGATTTAACAATATGCTGATTGGCCAGAAAGTAGATAGCAAGTATGGGCAGTGCTACCAGACTAAGATAACTCTGAAAACAGGAAAAGGAGAGAGAAGGAGAGAGAGAGAGAGAGAGAGAGAGAGAGAGAGAGAGAGAGAGAGAGAGAGAAGCAGATGCTGAGGAAAGAATAGAAGAATGCTGCTCTGAGAAAAGGTAACAAGCCATGTGTCTATTCAAGAATAATTGTTTAGTGTAAGTAAGAGTTAGCAAGTAATATGTCTGAGCCTTAGGCCAAACTGCATGTAATTAATAAAAGACATTTTGTGATTATTTGGTACTCCTGGTCCAGACCTCCTGGACCAGAAACTTTAGACTACACTACAAAGACATGATGCTGGTGGCTTAGTCTTCATGACTCATTCAGCTTTTCTATTTATACAACCCACAAAGATTTGTCCATTGGTGACATATCCTGTAGTGGGCTGAACACATTAGTCATTAATATAACAGTGTGAAGAGGGGCTCTCTCCACTGACTCTTGCCCTAGTCCTTATACTGGGTCATGTTTCCCAACCTTAATATATGGAGAGGCGTTCAATCTTACTACAGCTTGATATGCGATACTTTATTGATATTCATGGGAGACAAAGAAGTGGATTGGGGATGAGAACAGAGGAACAGTGGAGGGGAGAGACTGAGAGGAGAGGAGGGAGAGGATAGTGTTGTCCGGATGTAAATAAACAAATAAACAGAAGTGTTCCACAGTTTTTTCCCCTGGAATAATTTGATATAGGCATTTTGTCAATTGAAATTCCACCTTCCAAGATGACTCTAGCTTGGTCAAGTAAAGAAAAATGAACCAACTCACTGTGACACGCATGTGTGTGTGCACATGCATGCAGCAAAAATGCATAATATATGTGCAATTTTAATTTTATATTTTTAATTTCCTTAATATGATTAATGTAAACAGTTAAACATATACATTTTATTTTTCTTTTCAATTTGTATTTTCGCAATTATTATCTTTATCAATTGTCACTTACACACTCTGAAGTAAAACATTATTTGACTTTAAAATGAAAAATGTTAGAAGTTTTCATTTCCAGAGTAAGACTTAACAAATGTGCTGCATCCAAACTAGAGGCTATGTTTGCGTCTTTCTATAATGTAAAAGTTGTTGAATAATAACAAATCCATTAATTGTAAGATTTAATAGGAGCAGTTGCTCAGAAATCCAGCCTGTCTTGAATATTTGGCTGAGGAGAATTCAGACTCCTTTATTTTAATCTTAATTACTAATATTAATATTAACAGTCACATCACATGTCACATTTCACACAGTAAATGTGTATAAGCATGAATGTAATATGTACACTAAATACAAACTAAAGAGAACAGAGAATAGATGCTGAGATGATTCCAGAAGAAGCTGATATGTATAATCTGCATTGATGAAATAATTAACCTAAAAGCAGACTCAAAGGCAGACCTACTTGGTACTAAAGCTACACAAGACTTGGGGTTATGAATAAAGATGCATCAGTGGCAGAGATTAGAGGAGAGAGTCAAGCTAGAGTAAGAAGTGAATCTCATACCAGTTGGAGGAAGCATCCAGGCAGATGGCAGCTACATAGGTCCCTTAACAGTGGTGGTAGCTGGGGGAACCTATCCAACTGACCAAGGACAATCTCAAGTTTTCAAATGCATAGAGACACACTGAGGTATATTTGGAGACTTTGAAGTCTCAGTGCTAAGTCGTCATCATTTCATGCAGTCCAGATGAGGGGGGTTATACCTTTTCCTTGATCTAGTTTATTGGATCAGTTATTGGGCATGGTTTCCTTGGTAAATATATATATATATATATATATATAATGTATATTATATATGTATATATTATGTATGTTTGTATCTATTATCACAATCCACCCAATAAATTTATATATTTCCACACTATCTTCTACAAGTAGTAATAAGAAGTCATTCATTAGTCTATGCTTCATGCCGTTTTCAGACAAAGATTATTCACTAATCCACACAGAAGCCCAAGAGTAAAAGACTGCTTGCAAAATGAAGTCTCTTGGGGAAAGGCATGTCCTGAGAAACCACTATTTTATACAATACAGAGTAACTCCGACTAGATTATAACCTGGCCTGAATAAATATTAAAGAATAATGAGTTACTTTTAGTATTCTATTTAAACATTAATTCTTTTCCGGTAATAATTCAATTTAGTTAAAGAAATAGATTTTGCTTAAAATACTATTCATAAAAATCACTATCCCAGTGGGAAGAATAGATAGAGATGGGATATCTACATGGATATGCTTCTAGTGTGACACCTAGCTGATTGTTAGTGTTTTTGTATCTGTGATGTTTTTCCTAGAGAAATGTGAACAGTCATCTTTTTAGAACTGATAAAACACCCAAGGCAAACCAAAGAGGCAATTCTATCAAAGTATATGCAGTCTTGAATAAACTACAGTTGCCAACCTAGACAACTATACCAGAAAAACATTCAGTAACCCTAGATGTATAAAACAAGACATCCCACGACAAAGTCAAATTTAAACAATATCTGTCCACAAATCCAGTTCTACAAAAGGTACTAGAAGAAAAACTCTATCCCAAGGATATAGTTGGATTTTCTTGGGACCACCAGGTCCCAAATAATGATGAGGAGATTTCTTATTGAATATGAAAGCTTGGACTCAGTTTAGGGTCATTTCCAACTAGCTGTTATAACTTTCATTAACCCACTTATATTAATCTACACTCTGCCCTGTAGTTCATTACCTCTTCTCCATACTGTATTTCTGAGTTCCTCCAAGTCTTGATGATGAAATCCCCCACTTCAGATTCTCTCCTTGAGTCTTTCTCTCCCTCCCTCCCTCCCTCTCTTCCTCCCTCCCTCCCTCCCTCCCTCTCTAGCATTGAGGTTTCTTGGTCCTGGGTGGCCAGAGGCCCAGACCTACAGACCTGCCGTGTCAGACCCATTAACCACCAGCCACTGCTGCTCAGGCCCCCAGAAATGACTCAGCCACTTATATTAACTTCATGCTGTTTGGCCTATGGCTCAGGAGCATTGCCAGCTTGGTCTTACATCTTAACTCAACCCATTTCCATTAATCTGTCTGCCACTTGGCCCGTGGCTCACCTGTGTTCCTTACATGTTATTCCTTTGGGCTTCTGGCTTGGTCTCCTGACTCTGCCCTGCTTCTCCTACCTATGCTCTGATTCCTCCTCCTACTTTTTCTATGGTGCCTGTCATGGGCCAAAACAGCTCCTTTATTTAAAGATTGATATTTACAGCATACAGAAAGACATTCCCACATCATCCCTCCCTCCCTCCCCCCTTCTCTCTTTTTCTCTCTCTGGAAGTCCTATCTATGCTCTCCTGCCTAGCTATTAGCCATTAAGATCTTTATTAAACCTATCAGAAGATGCCTTGGCAGGTAAAAGACAAAGACACACTTTTCCACAGTGTGATCAACTATCCCACAACACAAAGATGCTAATTATACCGATGAAAACACAGAAAGTAAATAATGTAACACCAGCAAAACCTTCTGTTCATCACTTTATGAAACTTCAAAATTGGCTCAGTACTTGGTCACAAAGCAAGTCTTAAGAGATACAAGAAAATTAAAATAAAATTCTATATCATGTCAGATCACCACAGATTAAAACTGCCTGTCAACACAGCAAAAACTCAACAAATTCGTGGAAACTGAATGACTCTCTACTGAAAGACTATGGGGTCAAGGAAGAAATTAAAGATTTCCTAGACTTCAATTAAAACGAACACACAACATACCAAACTTATAGAACATAATAAAAGTGGTAATAAAAAGAAGTTCATATCATAAAGTACCTTGATAGAGAAATTAGAGAATCTCATGCTAGCAACTAACATAAACCTGAGGGGTAGATGGCAGGAAATAATCAAACTGAGGACTGTAATCAATAAAATAAAGACAAAGTACAACACAAAGAATCATTGGAATAAAGAATTGGTTAGATTAGAAAATAAACAAGATAGACAAACCTTATTCCCAAACTAAATAAAAGATGGAGTGAATACCAAAATAAACAAAATTAAAAGGGAAAAATGAGACATAACTATAGACATGAGAAAATTTATAAAATCATTAGGTCATACGTTAAAAAAATTGTGCTCTTCTAAATTGGAAAGTTAAAAAAAATAAAGAAAACAGTTCCAAGCGTGAAAAGTGAAATAAAGGTAATAAAGAAAATACAAACCAAGGGAATTTCAGAAATGGAAAACTAAAATGAACTATAGATATAAGCATTACCAACATAATACAAGAGATGGAAGAGAGAATCACAGGCATTGAAGATATGACAGAGGAAATAGATTCATCAATCAGAAAAAAAAAAGAGTAAAATCCAATATATTCTTCACACAAAACATTCAGGAAACTTAAGATTCCATGAGAAGAACAAACCTAAGGATAATAAGAATAGAAGGGGAAGAATTTAAATTCAAAGGCACAGAAAATATATTCAACAAAAGCACAGAAGAAAACTTTTCAAATCTAAAGAAAGACATGCCTATGAAGATTTAAGAAGTTTACAAAACACCAAATAGAACCAAAAAAGTTCCCTTGCAACATAATAATCAAAACACTAAATATATAAAATAAAGAATATTAAAAGCTGCAAAGAAAAAAGGATCAAGTAACTTATAAAGGTGGACCTATTAGAAAGACCCAACTTTTTAACGGAGACTATAAAAGCCAGAATATTTTTAGACAGCTGTTCTGGAGACACTAAGTGATCAAAGATGTCAGCCTATACTAATGTACCCAGCAAAGGTTTCAATCACTGTAGACTGAGAAAACAAAATATTCCATGATAAAACCAGATTTAAATAATATCTATCCCCAAACCATGCTCTACAGAAAGGAAGGTTTCAAATATAGGGAGTTGACTATGCCAACACAAACTCACGCAATAGAAAAATCTCACACCAACAAATCTCAAAGAAAAGAAACACACACATTCACACATACTACAACCAAAACCCCCAAATAAAAGGAATTAATATCACTGGCCAGTAATGTCTCTTAATATCAATTTTCCAATAAAAGGAAAAACAGTAACAGAATGAATAAAACAAATAGAATCCATACTTCAGCTGCATACCAGAAAACACACCTCAATTTCAAAGACAGATATGACAGCATAGTAAACAGTTGGAGAAAGATTTACCAATCAAATAGACCTATGTCAAGCTGGTGTAGCTATCCTAATATCTAATAACATTGACTTCAAACTAAAATTAATTAAGAGAAATATAAAAGGACTTTTCATATTCATCCCAGGAAAATCCATCAAGATGAAGTCTCAATTCTAATATTTATGGCCCAAATACAAGGGCAACCACATTTGTAAAAGAAACATTACTAAAGCTCAGATCATGCATTAAACCCCACACAGTAATATTGAGAGACTAAAACATCCCACACTCATCAATGAACAGGCCTTCCAGAAACTTAACAGAGAAATAAGGATCAAACATATGTTATGACGCATATTGACTTAAAAAAATATATATGGAACTTTCCACCCAAACATAAAGGAATATACCTTCTTCTCAGCACCCCATGGAGCCTTCTCTAAAATTGATCACATAGTTGGGCATAAAGTAAATATGAATACATACAAAAAAATGGAAATAAATGGAAATAATAAAGCCTACCAGAGCACCCTGGCCTAAAGTTTAAGTTCAATAACAACAGAAAGCACAGAATGCCTAAAAACTCATGGAAACTGAACATCTCTCAACTAAATCATTTCTTGGTCAAAGAAGAAATAAAGAAAAAAATTCAAAGCTTCTTAGAATTCAATGACAATGAACCTACAACATTCCAAAACTAAGAGGAAAGTTCACAACAACAAGTGCCTACATGAAGAATTTGGAGAAATCTCATACAGTGAATTAACTGTAATCCTGAAAAATCCAGACCAAAAAGAAGTAAACTCATCCAGAAGGAGTAGAAGGCAGGAAATAATCAAACTCAGAGCTAAAATCAATAAAACTGGGAAAAAAAGTGAACAATACAAAAAATCGATAAAACAAGGAGTGGGTTCTTTGAGAAAATCAACAATATAGGAAATTCTTTACTCATACCTACCAAAAGGCAGAGAAAAAAATATCTAATTTAACAAAATCAGAAATGAAAAGTTGGACATAACAACAGACACTGGGGAAATGAGCATTATTTGATCATATTTTGAAAATCTCTATTCAACAAAATTATAAAATGTAAAAGAAATGAACAATTTTCTGGATAGACACCACACATTAAAATTAAATTAAGACCAAATAAATAGTTTAAATATACCTATGTGGGGATATGTTTCAAATTTAATAAAAACCAATCTGATATGTCAGAGGGATCTACCCACAGTCAGTCTAGGAGGATCAGAGAGTGTTAACTCACACCTTTAATCACAGCACAAGAAATATGCAGGAGTGGTGACCTAGGCTCTTAATCCCAGCAGATCTGAGTTTGAGGCCAGCTTAGTTTACAGAGGAAGTTTCAGGCTCCCAGGCAGGCAATGGTGGCACATAAGTTAGTCCCAGCACTTGGGAGGCAGAGGCAGGAGGATCTCTGTGAGTTCAAGGCTGCCTGGTCTACAAAGCAAGTTCTAGGACAGTCAGGACTACTGCACAGAAAACTCTGTCACAAACAAACAAACAAACAAACAAAACAAAAGGCTGGAGAGATGTCTCTGTCCTCTGATATTCCAGACTGGGTTTTATTAAATTTGAAACGTATTTCCACATACCTATAATCCCCAAGGATATAAAAAAGGTCGTCAAAAAGTCTACCAACATAAAAAAAGAAGCCCAGGGCAAGATCATTTTAGTGCATAACACTAATATCAGAATTTTAAAGAAAAACTAATACCAATACTCCTAAAACTGTTCGACACAATAGAAATAGAAGAAACTTTGCTAGACTTTTTTTTATGAAGCTACAGTGCTAGTTCCCTTGATACCCAAATTACACAAAGAAACAACCAAGAAAGACTATTATAGACAAATCTTCCTTATGAACATTGATGCAAAAATATTAAATAAGATCCTGGTAAACCAAATCCAAGAACACAATTAAAAAAAAAATCATCTACCGTGTCAAGTAGGCTTCATCCCAGAGACGCAGGGATAGTTCATCATATGAAAATCTGCCAAAGTAAATCACCATATAGACAAACTGAAAGAAAAAAAAAAAACATGATTATCTTACTAGACGCTGGAAATGCCTTTTATAAAATCCAACACCATGTCATGATAAAATCTTGGAAAAAGCAAAGATACAAAGACCATAACTAAAGATAATAAAGGCAACTTACAGCAAACCCACAGCCAATATCAAACTAAATGGAGAGAAACTCAAAGCAATTCCACTAAAATCGGTAACAAGACAAGGCTGTCCAAGTTTTCCATATCTAATCAATATAGTACTCAAAGTTTTAGCTAGAGCAATAAGACAACAAAAGGAGATCAAGGGGATACAAATTTGAAAGGCAAAAGTCAAGTTTTACTATTTTTAGTTGATATGATGGCATACATAGGTGACCCCAAAAATTCTATCATGGAACTCCTCCAGCTGATAAACACCTTCAGAAACATGGCAGAATATAAGGTTGTGTCAAAAAAATAAAATAAAATAAGTGACCCTCTTAAATACAATGGTAAGCAGGCTGAGAAGAAGCCAGAGAAGCATCAGCCTTTACAATAGCCACGACTTACATGAAATATTTTATGGTAACTCTCACCAAATAACTAAAAACCCTGCATGACAAGAACATATAGACACTGAAGAGGATATAGAAAATGGAAAGATCTCTCATGCTCCTCGATAGGTAGAATCAATATAATAAAAATGGCAATCTTACCAAAAGCAATTTACATATTCATTGCAATCCCCATCAAAATCCCAACACAATTCTTCACAGACTTCAAAGGAGCAACACTCAACTTCATACAGAAATCAAAAAAGGTCACGCAAAACAATCCTGTATAATAAAGGAACTTCTAATAGCATTACCATCCCTTACTTCAAGCTCTACTATAGAGTTATAGTAATAAAAACAGCTTGGTACTAGCAGAAAAACAGACAGGTGGATCAAACAAAAAGAATTGAAAAATTCTGTCATTAATTCACACACCTATGAAAACTTGATTTTTGACAAAGTAACTAAAATTGCATGACAAAAAAAAGCACTTGGACCAAATGGTCCTGGCATAACTGGATATAGACATGTAGACGAATGCAAATAGATTCATATCTATAACCACACACAAAATTCAAGTCCAAGTGGATCAAAGACTTTAACATAAATCCAATTACACTGAACCTGATAGAAGAGAAAGTTGATAGCAACTTTGAATGCATTGACACAGGAGACCATTTCCTAAATAGAATACCAGTGGTATTAATAATTAATACAAAAACAGTAAAAACAGTAATTAATAATTGGGACCCCTAGAAACTGAGAAGCTTCTGTAAGTCAAGGGACATGAACAATAAGTCAAAATGACGGTGTACAGAATGGGAGAACTTTTTCTCCAACCCCACATCAGACAGAGGGCTGATCTCTAAAATACATGCAAGAAACTAAAAATCAAAAATACCAAATAATTAATTTAAAAAATGAGGTATAGATCTAAACAAAGAATTCTCGTGAGAAGAATCTCAAGTGGCTGAGATATAGAGATGCTCACCATCCTTAGCCATCAGAAAAATGCAAATCAAAATGACTCCGAGATTCCATATTACAACTGTCAAGATGTTGAAGATCAAAAACACTGATGACAGCCCCTGTTGGTGAGGATGTGAAGCAAGTGGAAAACTTCTCATTGCTGGTGGGAATGCAGCTTGTGCAGCTACGTTGGAAATCAATGTGGCAGGTTCTCAGAAAATTGGGAATCTATCTACATCAAAACGAGCTATACCATTCTTGGGCATATACCCAAAAGATTCTTAATCATAACACAAGGACACATGTTCATAGCAGTGTTATTGGTAATAGCCAGAGCATATAAACAACCTAGATGTCCCTTAAGTGAAGAATGGATACAGAAAATGTGGTATATTTACCCAATGGAGTATTACTCAGCTGTTAAAAACAGTGACATCATGAAATTCAAAGGTAAGTAGGTGGAATTAGAAAAAATCATCTTGTTTGATCCTGAAAGCATAATGTTATATACTCATTCATAAGTGGATATTAGCTGCAACATATAACCACGGTACAGTCCACAGAGCCAGAGTCACTAAATAACAAGGTGGACACTAGGAAAATGTCTGGCTCTCCCTGGGAAGGAAATAGATTTTGTGGGTGGACTGGAAGAAAGTGGGAATGGAAACAGAAAGTAGCAGTTACAGGAAGGAGAGAAAATACATGGATAGACAACTGGACCTAGAGATGGGGATTTGGGGGTTAATGTGGAAACCTAGTGCAGTAGAAACTTCCTGGAACCTAGAGGTTGAAACTAGTGAGGACTCCTAGTAATGGAGGACATGTAGTCTGAACTGACATCTTCTGTAACCTTGGAAGTATTCCAGTAACGGGGCTGAAACACCAACTCAGCCACAAAATCTTTGACCTACAACCTGTCCTGCATGCAAGATGTGCTAAGGCAATGGTAGCTCTGAGATTGTGGGACTGGCCAATCAATAACTGGTCTAGCTGGAGACCCATGCCACGAAAGGGAGCCAGCCATGTTTCAGACCTAGTGAAGTTAAGTAACAAAGGAGAGTTAAAAAAAATTGCACGGATCTCCA
Source organism: Phyllotis vaccarum (assembly GCA_033318265.1). Taxonomy (NCBI): domain Eukaryota; kingdom Metazoa; phylum Chordata; class Mammalia; order Rodentia; family Cricetidae; genus Phyllotis; species Phyllotis vaccarum. The sequence goes on along the minus strand of JARWLC010000006.1, from coordinate 28,951,009 downwards.
TGGGAAGGTGAAATAGAATCGCTATCACAGGGAGACTGAGGTAGGTGGAGACAGGAACAGGAGGTATCAGGTGGGGGAAAGATTGAGGAAAAAACACTGCAAGAGACAACAGACATTGATGGTGCACAGGACTGAGTTGGAAACCTAGTGCAATGGTGACTCCAAGGAATCCATAAGGGTACCCTAGCTAAGACTCATAATAGTGGGGGATATGGGAGACTAATCCAGCCATCTCCTATAACCAGATGAGACTTTCAGTGAGGGATGGTGTTAGTATTTCCGGCATCTTTTATCCACTTTTGAGGTCCCAAGGCTGCACATGTACCATCAGAATTTAGGCAAAATGTTTAGTCACCCCATGTCATGTCATATGTAATCTGTACACATGTATGGCATTGCTACATAAGCCATATGTAGGCATGAGCTGAACTATGTTTAAAAACCGACTCTCTCTCTCTTTCTCTCCCCACTGTTCCCCGCCCAGTCTCGTGTGTGCTATATCTCTCTTCTGCAGGCCTCCTCACTTCTCTCTTTCTCCATTCCCCCAATAAATGCTTAAAATGAGTTTGCTTTTTATTTTATTTTTTTATTTTTGTAGTCAGTTCTCGCCCATCATATTAGAAAATTGGGATATGAAACCATCAACTGATACTTTGACCTAAAATTTGTTCTGCCTATAAGATATACTGGGGTAAAGCTGGCACAGAAATTAGAAGAGAGGCCAACCAGTGGCTTGTCCAGCTTGAGCAATGCCAGAGTAGAGTGGAGGCTGTCACTGACTCTTTCACTTGCATCTGGGACCTTTGCCCTCCTACCTGATTGTCTTGTGCAACCTTAATAGGAAAGGAGGCACCTAGTCTCACTGCGACTTAATATGCCAAGTGTGATTGATATTCATGGGAACTCTGGTTTTTTTCTGAAACTCAGGAAGATTAAATGGGAGAATAGGGTGAAGGAGGGAGGGACTGGGTAAGAAGAAGGAAGGGAAACCTACTTTGAAGAAGATGTTGGCAGCCATGGCTCCTGCTCACATCCAGTCTGTTGTCTCAGAACCTCAGGGTCTGACCCAGGCTTGGACTGGAAAATCTCACCATTCTCAGAAAGGTCTAGAAGGAGAATCCCATTTCTGCCACATGAGCTTTGATGTCCTCCCTCTGGGGTCCTCACCATGCCCCAGATATTATATATATATATATATATATATATATATATATATATATATATATATATATATATATATATATATATATATAATACTTTATATTCTAAATGAAAGACTGTTTTCAGTTAGTCACATAATTTGTATTTATTGTAGTTCATATTGGAACAAAGAAACACAATGAAAATTTAAAATATATTTAAAGAAGCTCATATCAGTTTTCAATAGTATTTTTAGTAATCAAATTTCTTCTAAATGATATTTAATAGTATAAACATATAAAAATATGTGTGTATATATTTAATTTACTATTCTGAACATAAAACTGAAGAAAAAATTTTGAAATTGTGTTTGTACAATATAATAGATATCATATTCTATGCCAACTTAAATTTAAAATGAAGTTAAATATAGTTAACAATGAATTATTAGATTTTACCAGGCATAATTTCCTAGCTCAGTGTTCTCATTTGCCTAGTATCATCTATATGAAATTGAACAAATATGGGAGAAATTTATCTTTGCAAATTGTTCATTGGATAATTATGGATTATGCAATAGAAATAGTAAGTGTATCTTCTTGCATAATTTGCTGTACTCTCCAAATATTGAAATATTTTGGATCAAGTTTTACAGTAATTAGTAGCTTATTGTGTAAAGAATTGTTAATCTCAGATTTTAATCACTTTTCAAAATGGCAACCCTAAACAAAAGTTATAAAGAATTTCAAAGAGATGAAAACTTCAAGAAGGAAGTATGGAAAGAGTTATAACAAATACTCACGTCTCTCATGTTGTGTTGTTACTCTAATTGCCTGGATTTGTTTCATTTTCTCATTTCCTCATTCAGGTCACAATTATTTATAGAGCTCCTGTGTAGCATGATGAGAAAATTTGTTACTTAAGGAGACAAGAGTCAGATAAGTTAATTATCACCCCCTCCTGCATCATTTCCTCTGTTCTTTTCCTGCTGATCTAAGAAAGTGGGACCTGGCCTTCCTTAACGCTCTACTGGACTTTTAAAACAACAGCCATTGGCATGTTTTGTCATCATGCACAGTTTTTCCACCCTCCCCAAATACCACTTCCACCCGCTTCATAAGACTCAACTGTCAACGGTAAATTTATAGGACAGTTGCCTGACTTCTAGCACCAACTGCATATAACTTGGCTGACGAAACAAGTGCTACTATATATCAAAGAATGGTATAACCAAGTAGTTCCTGCTAGACATTCCTCAGTGTCCTCAAATCTACAACAGCACCACCCATATCCTCTCCTACTGCCATTTGACAGGGTGCAGGTGCTACCAGCATGTACATTTTCACTTTGTATATATCTGCTGCTGAGTAAATTGTTTCGCTTCTTGGCCTCATGTGTAAGTTCTTTTGTTGAGAAGAACACGAATAGAAAGGGTCCGACTTTGCTAGTTGACTTCAGCTCCTATAATGACATATTTCTTAATATTAACAAAAATATAAGTGTTTTGTTCTGTCTTCTCATTTCATTTTTTTTAAGACTGGTCATGTAGGTGCAGCTACCCTTGAACTCATTACACAGCCAATCCTGAAACTGAGCTTATGAGCCTCTGACCTTTACCTCCTTGGTACTTGGATGCCAGCATGGGGTATGATTTTACTAATGATCTCACACTAGAATTGAACCGAGAATGTTTTGCGAGCTACATAATCATGCTGCCAAATGAGTTATAAGCCCCGACTCTCACTGGAGATTTTTGTATGCCCAAAGTAATTCTCAGGAATCATACTTCTAAAGATGATTTGTTAGGGAGTACGGCCTTGGGAAGTAAGATTTGATCATGATAAAAGAGTCCTCTGACATGGAGATAGTGTCCTTAAAAATTGGGCTTCAGAGAGCTTCCTTTTCATTTTCTCCACATGAGAACACAGATCTAGAAAGAGGGCTCTCATTTGACAACAAGTCTGTTTGTTTTCTGGAGTTGCCAGGCTCCACAGTTTAATAGCATCCTGAATAATCAACAAAGAAAAAAATATAAATTGATGTCCTGTGGTAATTAGAACTAAATCCTGATCAAACAATCCAGGTATCATGAGGTAGAGGTACATCAGGGAAGTGGAGGCAGAACTAGCATGAACACAAAGCAGCCTGCTCTATGCATATGGAAGAAAGTCCTCACTGCAAAGGAAGAAAGTGGTTGCTTAGTATAAGGTCTAACACTGATTTAGATTTGCCCAAGTCCTACATTCTACATAGTAAAGGTTCCTGAAAGTTTCATTGTAAGTGAAAAAAGAAATTAATAAATTAAGACATTTCAAATACATTGTTGGGAATGTCACTCAGGTAGGCTATAAAAAATGGTAAAATTACCAGCCAAAGGCCATGGATACTGGTTTATGGCATTCTTAGCCTTTTGCATAGTGGAGACAAGAAGCTTATACACTACAAAGGATTTGCCTAAAGATTACTAAGATCTAAAGTCACCTACAGAGAGGGTAATAAATGACTATTCATGAGGCTAAAGATAGCCCAAGATAATTTGGTTCTGAGCTTGCAACATTTCTCACTTCTCTGTGTTGCAGGAATGAAGGAAACTCAGAGCCATATCTCAGAGAAAGGCTGAGATATCAAAGAGTAAACCCCACAGTCAGATCTCACCCAGCTGTCTTCCAGCTTCCTCAGCCTCACTCCTACTGGCTTCTTCTGCCTGCTCCGCCTTTCTATGTCTGCCTTAAATACCTTCTTTGCTCAGTTAAGGAGTAGCACCACCACGGCCTGCTTGGGAGCCTGTAACTCCCTCTGTAAACTAATATGACCTCAAACTCAGATTTAATGGGAATTAGGGTGTAGGTTACCACTCCCTGATATTCCCTGTGCTGGTATTAAAGCTGTGAATTACCACTGTCTGAACCTCCTAGACTCACTGTGGGTAGATCCCTCTGATATCTCAGACTGTTTTTTATTAAATTTGAAGCATATCCCCACATCTCTAGATCATCAAAGTTCTAGCCACTAATGAATCCTTATAGTCACAGCTTCTTTCTTTAAATACTTTTTCACAGCCCCACTGGGAGACTGCAGCTTAAACAAACAAAAATCCAACCAACCAACAAACAAACAAGCAAACAGCACATAGAAGATTTGGGATGGGGTACTCAACAAAAACCCTGTAATGATGGGTGGGGAGTAAAAAAATTATTGGAAAAGTAATTAACATCTTGACTCCTTGACAGACAGACAGAAAATAGAATGATGAGGACTAGAGTTCAGTCAGCAAACCAGAGGGATATGAGAAATATCTTATTAGATATTTAATTAGTTATTAGATATTTAGATAAATTAGAGCATCTGTCTTAAGTTACATTCTAGAAAGATAGCACACTATGTGGAAATAAATATCTTTATTCACTGTGGAAATTTTACAGTTTCTTTCATAATTTGACTTTAAATAGAGAATGAAATCAATACTGATTTGATATACTTCTGTAGAACTAAGAAATGATATTTCATGGTGTAGGTTCCTTTGGTATGTAGGAAGGTATTTTTACTTCTCTCCCAAACGTAATAAATGATTCTAAAGTGACAAAGCTATAGGCATATTTTATTATGTACAGAATATATGAAAATAGATACTACAAATTGGCTTAATTCTTAATGCTAAAATAATGTTAACCAAAAAAGATTAAAACAAAGAACTAAAAACGAACAGCAATAACAGAAATGAAATTCTCACCCAAACAATTTTGATTTCATACAGTGGAAAACAGGAAACAGGAATCTGCCTCCTGGTTTGTACTCTGTCTTAATTATTATCTTAATCAATAAGCCTTTTAGGAGCAAGGCCTTCAGCAATACTTGACTAAAAAGACTCCAGCTGGTTCATTTTCCTCATACTTTCTTCCTGTGATTCTGCCCCAATGTAAAAACAATGAAATAGTTATTTTAAAACCTAATCTACTAAGAAGATGATAACATTTCTGTGGAAAGATGGAAATCAAAAACTGTTGCTACTATTTCTATAAGAATCTGATAATTTGAAATTAATCTATCAAAACTGACATATTTCCTGTAGATACCATCAGTGATTAGGAAGACAACGTGAGAAAGAAAAACATCCTAATGGAACCAACAATAACTTAAGAGCTGCCCTACTCATCCCATGATGTTTGTAAGTATCTGATAGAAAGGCAGTAGCATTTTCTAGAGAGAGCAGGGAGATGCACACCTGGATCTCTTTGAGTTCAAGGACAAACAAAGCCAAAGGATGGTGGCATACACCTTAGGAAAGTCGACCCAGGAGTTGAAGTAGCTAGGCAGGCAAAGAAAGATAAGGGGGTAGACAGAAGTTCTTCCTGTTGCCTGTGTACCCGCTCAGTCTGAGGACTCTTGGAGATAGGACCTACCTGGTTTGTCCAGTTGCCTGGATGACAAGTGGTTGTGATTTGTTCCCTATCTCTCGGATATTTCAGCTTTTCCCCAAAATCTACTCTAAAACTCTAGAAGGTAAGGTTTTAGAGTAGTATAATAGCCAATAAAATAATGCTTATCAAATTATTCTTGCTAACTTTTTGACTCAATTTAATATTTTTAATTTATTATTTAATATTAACATGAAAATGCACTACTTGGGCACATTTTTAGATAATTTCAATAAATGTCTTTCTGTCACCTTTTCTTTTTGTGTCTTCTTTGATATAAAAAAATACAAAAAATGCTCATTATTGGAGGAAGATAGGCATGGAGAAATACATAATAAAATAATAATTACTGTTTGAACATGTTTTATTAAGAGAAGAGATAAAATGAGAGTGTGGACATTCTTACTTTCAGATTCTAAGTTTTACTTGATAGATACTTTATCTTCATGAATTACTTAGCTAGGCTTCTTTTAAATGTGGTGTGCCAGGCTTACTTCAGCCTCCAGAAATGTCCACGTACAACTTATATCTTTTCCCCAAGATCTGACTGTACACAGCACAGACATTTGGAATAAAAAAGCATCATGTAAAATAGTATTCCATGTGATTTTGTTTTAATGTAATATGTGTTTTGGATAGATCAGATGAGATTTATATTGAGTAATTGTTAAATATTAATTTAACATAGAGAAAATCCTTCCAATCAAAACAGTAGCAAGCAATATGAGCTGTTTCATCACCTTCAGGGAGAAATTTATTATTCCATTTTCATTTCTAAAAACTCCATGGAAAAATAGACATTTTTTTTCACACAAAGCAAGTCAATCATAAAAATAAAGTGTGGTATATTTGCCTGAGCTATGATTATGTGTTGAAGAAAGAGTGACTTTATAAACCCTCATTCCATTGGTTCCCTGATATCCTTACCTATGCTTTATTTTGTTGTTCCTTTCAATGCATCTATAATTTGATCACTATATACGGGTCCAGAATTATGAATTATTATTAATTATTACTACTCTCATGTGCATGCATGTGTAGGTGTGAGTGTGGTGGGATTTAGGTGTCAGCTGATAAAGTCTAAAGATATTTATCTAGGGTCTATTACCTATATCATAAGTGTTGGCTTATATTTTAATAAATATTAATCTTAGATTAACATTAAAAAAAAAACTCCTGCCTTCAGGTGTGTGTGTATGTGTGTGTGTGTGTGTGTGTGTGTGTGTGTGTGTGTGTGTGTGTGAGTGTGTGTGTGTGTGTGTGTGTGTGATGTTTCTATATTTATGTGGGCATGCATATACCATGGTATGGTATTCATGTGGAGTTCAAGAAATAACTTTTAGAGGAAGTTCCATCGTTTAATCATGGATTCTGAGATCAAACTCAAGTAGTCAGGCTTGTGTGTGAGCCTTTTCAGTGGTTCAAAACAAGTTTTATGAAGAATTAATAGGCTGTAAATGTCACCAATTTGCCTTCATTCTTTCAGGTGTACAGTCCTCTTCAAACATGTTTTATCATTTAAATGGTCTACAACAAACTATCAAAATCATACATTTCAATACTCAGTATGCCTTGCATATTTCAACAAAAGGGCAAATTTAGTAATGATTATTTTTCTTTAATTAGCATTACTGATTGAGATAAAACTATTTTATAACAAAAAAAGTGACATGATCAGGGAGCATACAAAGAGAGCATGTCACAACAAAGGGCATCTCATGTCATACTCAGTGAATCAATGGCTCCCTCATAATTTACTAATATTTAAGATGATATCTATCATTAAACCAAAACATAGACATTGCTTGAGAAGTTCTCTACCTGTCAGTTTTATCTTGAATCCCTCCATAGGTTTAGCAAAGAGAGAATGTTTAGCTGAGCATTTACTGTTATTGTTAGAACACTGGAAGCAAAAGTGAGCAACTGCAGTAAGAACAAGAGGTTTTGTCAGAAGGGATAAGAGAAGAATGTGATGAACATTCAGGAAAATTAAGGCAGCTGAGCTCAAAGGAAATAGGAACAAAATATAGATGAAAGCTGTTTCCAACAGGAATGAGAAATGAAAGGACCAAAACACGAAAGAAAGGAAGATAGGTAGCGAAATGTTTTATCAAACTAGAAAGACACAGGTCATGTGTAATGATCGTATTCACTAATTCATCTATTCATGTCTTCATCCATATGTTCAGCTTAGCACATCAATATGTAGTAGTTGATTATGGTCCATGTTGTTTTTCTAGGTTCTTAGGAATTAAAGAAAAAGAACACATTGGAATCCTCAGATCTCAATGGATTGATTAAGCTTACACTCTAACTCAAGGTATAGATACAACAAACAAATACTTGAAATATTGGTCATAAGAAAAAACAAGTAACAGGGTGGGAAGGCAGGGGAAGAGAAACATGCTATCAGCATGTCGTAAAGTCTTCCCTACCTAAGGACTTGAGCAGTTATCATGAACTATAAGGACATCATTTAACCACCTTATTTCTCTTCATCTCTCCCTAGTCACTCCTCTCACACTAGCCTCTGAAAATTCTAACTAGTCTTTATAGATGGTTCTAGGGCCCACTAATATAGAAGATATAATATGCTCAAATGGTTTCCAAGATTAGTGTCCTTGTCTAAAATCTAGAACTGAATTAAGAATTGTGTTATGCTTTCTTGTTTTTGTAGTCAATAACACACTTTATATTTTAAATGGAAGCCATATATTTATTTTAGTCACACATTCTTTCTAATTAATGCAAAGATATCCAGATTAGAGAGTCTACGTCTTATAAGTGTTTCCTTTAATTTGTAATGATGGTGATACTTGGAGTCACTCTGATTTAGGTTACCTGTCATTTGTGATTTCTGTTGAATGTATCTTTTCTGTCAATGAAAATGTTATTCCCCCCCACCAAGGCCTAATTTTTATCATAGAAGTATGTCCCAACACAATTTATTTTTGTTAGTACACTAAATAATGAGCACAGATTTTATGCTTCTTACTTGAGTTTTCTGGGGTTTTTGTCTTTCAGGTACAATTGAAATTCTAGATTTTTAGAGAAATATGCCTACTATCATATTTGTATTTTTTTTGTTTACATGCTTGTGTCAATAATAATTTACTCATCAATTAGAAGTTTAACTTATGTTGTAATACATTATTGTTTCCTGGATAAACTTCTGATAGTCTAAGATTTGTGTAGAAATGTGGAAACTTTCTTTAGAAGAATATACATGCATCCCTGGCTGTTTACTGATGTGTGGCCATCTGGCAATTGATCTATTCAGTAAATAATGAGGCAACTCACTGTGTTAAACCTTGTACTGACTCCAGGCTTTATAATGAACGCTTTCCTTCTGAAAGTTTGGAATTTTGAAACAACCAGGCAGAATTCTCCTTTATGTCCAGCTTGAACAAAAACTTTAGGTGCCAAGTGTCTATGTGCTTTGTTAGGTGGGGCTGTTTGAATTGACTTTCACATTTTGATTACTGGGCAAAGGCTGAGGGTCAAATGTTTCTCTTCCAAGTAGGCAGTGAGCCTAATAAAGCATAGCTGTGAGATGCTCTAAATTCTGCCTGGATCTCTTTCTTTTGCTCTTCTTGTATAACCATATATAAAGTTTTAGATATAAATAAAACTAAGGAATATTTCAAGCTTTTTCTGAATATTACTGACAAGATACTAAATCTGTTTTACTTTATCGATACTGTCAGAAGACTCAAGGCACCTTGGTTAGAACAAAGATATTTACTACCAACAGAAGAGATCATGGCTGTGTGTTCAAGCTGTTGTCAGTTTCTTTTGACCTATAGGTTCACAGGGATGACATCAAGGGTGTCAGGTGGATGTTGTGCACACAGTGGATTAATGTTCATCTGAGAAATATTAAATTTGGAGAATTTATCTCTTTCATAATATTTTGCCCTTGGTCATGGAACAAGACATTACCTCATCTTTCAGGATTATTTGTTGCAAATACAGCAGGGAGATAGTATTCAGTAAAAATTGAGTAGGATCTTGAATTAGAATAATAAGAAACAGCTTACAAATTTCTTAGGTCTTATGAAAAATACCATGATAATAATAACGTCTCTTTATCCTGTCAAAATTGTAAATTTGTAAAAAATAAAAATTCACTGACTTTCAGATGTCATTCATGCAATACTGAATTATTGAAAACTCAGTGGTTATTCTTTGTATTAGTTTTATGATTGTTATAATGAGTTTATATTGGTGGTTATGATGAACTACAAAGACTTTGGTAGTATTTTCTAACATATCTGGAGGCAGAAGTTCGCTATCATTGTCACTGGAACAAAATTAAGGTATTGGCAGGTTTCCACTTTTCTACTGGCTCCAAAGAAGACACCAGTCCTTTGTCTCCTGTATCTTAAGGCTGAAAGCCTCACTGATCTTGTCTTAGATTCCAACCTTTCCTTCCACACTGCCATTTATTCTTTGGTAGTGTGATTCTGCAGAGATAAATTTATCCACTGCATGTATCTGGATCCATGGCCCAGGATAACCTCCACAGTCTCAGTTGAGTTAGTAACAGGTATAAATTCTCCCTTGCATTTCCTGTCATGTGAAGTGGCATTTATAGTTGTCACTGAATAAAATGCTATTATTTTTTAAAGAGTAATGGATAACTGGATCATAACAGGGCAATAAAATGTAAAGAAATATACAGCACTAAAGCAATAGAACTAATAAAGAAGAAATTAATTACTGTTCTATTTATTTAATAAGTCTCCAAGAGCACAACAAAGTCAACAAATATATTTTAGAAAAAATATAAAATCTGACCTTATACATATTACACTTCTAATAAAATTACTAATTCATAGAAATTTGAAATAAAACCTGTTATATAAAGCATTTGTCAAATGATATCACATCGAGAATTTTTAATGCTTATTAAGAAACTTAGGACTACTCTTCCCATTAATGATAGATGAATGTAATATATATTTTGGAAAATTCTGATAAAAGTGAATGTACTTTTGGTGGTTCATAATCTTTAGATTAGATACGATAAACACTGATCTCACTAGCTGTGAATAGGAATAGGTATAAGTGAGAAAAGAAGTCTTTAGACCTTGAGGAAATATCTTCTCCTTTTTCTTCCTGGGAATGCATGAGCAAGGGTGTGTGTACATTTGCGTGTGTGTTTAAAATCTTACATATGGTTTCAAATATAAATTAAAACTAGCAATTTAGTTTCTATTTATAAGTGATTTTAAAATCCCCTTTGTATCTTTCCATTCACCTTTTTGTCTTTATTAGGGTTTCTATTGCCTTGAGGAGATACCATGACAACATACCTCTTATAAATAAAAACATTTAGTTGGAGCTGGCTTCCACTTCAGAGGGTTAGCCCATTATCATGGTGGGAAGCATGGCAGCAGCAGGCAGACACGGTGCTGGAGAAGAATTTGACAGCTCTACACCTTGATTTGCAATAGCAGGAGGAGACTTTGTGCTCACCTGAGAGTAACTTGAGCATCTGAGACCTCAAAAGCCCACCCTCACATTGAGACATTTAATTCAACAAGGCCACATCTCCTGATAGTACCACTCCCCATGATCCACATGTTATTTTTGTTGTTCAGAGAATTTATAATTCTTGATTGTAAGAAAAAAATGGTTTTATTTGTTAATTCCTATCCTTGAGTGGTTAAAATGAAATCTTTTGCTATAAACAATTTTACAAAATATGTAAATAGATCTTTGAATTTGAGGTGATAGCAACCCAATCAGTTTATGCACCCTGTCCTGAGGCAGGATGGTACTACATGGCCTAGGAGACACATGGATCTATGATTGAGGAGCTTGTTCTGACTTAACTGCCTGTATAATGTGAGCTTTATTCTAATTACTGCAATGCTCATACATTTAAGTGTACTTGGTCACTGTTTTGTGTTATGCAACAGATGCAAGAACATATCATAGAGACAGAATAGCCTCTGCAGAGCCTCAATTATCTATTCTTTCACTTCCTTGAGCCAAGTTTACTAAATTTTACCACAGAGCATAAAGAACCAAAGTAATTTAAATTTTAAATATTCATTAAACAAAGAAATGTTGAATCAACTGTATAATCTGTAACAGCAACAGTAAAATCTATACTACTAGGTTGAAAGCATCAAGACTAAATTAAAATTGTAAACATGAAGCTATAAATTTATAGTTTCAGGATTGCTTTATACAAATGTAGAAACTGCATACATAAAATAAGATTTTGCTTAGTTTTCATCATAACACAAGCAGCTACAGACATATACAGGAGTCATTATGATGTGTTTTTTAAAGCATATAGGACAACCTATAGCTTTAGAAGAATCCTGGCTCTAGATCAGGAAAACTAATCTAACAAAACTAACAAAATTTGGTATATTTAACTGGAGTAAACATGTATATGCAAAAAGACATATGCTGAGGAATTTTAGCACACTCTGTAAAGATGTGTCACTGTCACTGAGATTGATTTAACAAAAAGCTGAATGGCTAATATCTAGGCAGGAGAGGCTAGGTGAGACTCCTGGGAAGAAATGGGAAATCTGAGTTAGAATATGACACAGGGGATATCAGAAATGAGATGCAGAAGAAGTGGACATACATTACGGAAAAATAGCAATGATCTATGTGGAAGGTTGCAAATTAATGAGTGTGTTAGTTTATGTTCTAAGAGCTAGTTGTGAATAGCCTAAGCTAAGGTCAAGATTTTGTTAATAATAGGAAGTCTCTGTTTAAGTATTTGAAAGCTGGAAATCCCAAAAGAAAACTTACCTACATTTGGCAGTCAATGTACAACACATGCAGAGTCCACTGTTCACAGTGTGCAGAAACAGGACATAGCTCCTTTAAGAGGCTTTGCTGTGCAGCTGAGCACTTGTATTGTGCACATTTACTACTAGGTAAAATGGGAGAGTGGATAAAAACATCCTGAAGCAGTTGAAAGCCCAAGTTTCCCACAGCTGGGGCTGTAGGGCTTTCATGGATCTAAAGGGGACAGAGCCAGCTGCCAGTGCCAAGTGCTTGGCAGAGCCAGATGGCAGGAAGCCTAGCCATTTAAGATTTGGTTCATACGGGGCCAGAGAAACACTTTAGATATTTAAATAAATAGGTAAACAAGTGAATAGAGAGATAGATGATAGGCAGATTATAGATAGGTGATAGACAGGTAGGTAGGTAGGTAGATAGATAGATAGATAGATAGATAGATAGATAGATAGATAGATAGGTAGATAGATAGACGGACGGACAGACAGACAGACAGACAGACAGACAGACAGAGTCAGATCAAGGCAAAGAAAAACCTCTGGAAACAAAAGAATAAGTCATGTAAGAATGGGAAATACACAGAGTATCTGCATCTGGATCTGTACCATGTTCTGTTGACTTTCAATTTTTTAAATGCCAATAAACAAAAAAATGACAACTACAGAGAGAGACTGTATTGTAGAAAAAAACAAAACCTGCTAAATTAAACAAACATATATTTTAATGATGTCTTAACTTCAGAATGGAAGTAAAGAGATATGTTGCTTGGGTGAGAAGTTATGTCTTTGTTTTCACAGGAAACAAAAAGTTGTAGATTCCTTCTAAATTAATAAAGACGAACTTTGATTAAGGGAGACCTCCTGAAAAATCTTGGTTACAGACATGAAGTAAAAATCTAAGAACTATAAGACAGATGACATATAAGCTGATTTCTCTACATGGGAACAGCCTTGATACTGGAGGAAACATGATAAATTGTATTGGTTACAGAGTTCTCATGACTTATTACATGACATACTTTCATATGATGTAGATGGAGGTTTACACTTCAGCTTGGTTATACATCCTAAATAGACTTACAAACTTAACAGATGCCTTTTACCTTATCAAACATAGAGCAGACAATAATCTTTAGATGATTTGTGTATACCACATATGCAATTCTTGTGTTAATGAAGAAATTACCTTTAAAAGTCTTGTGTTTTCAGAAAAAAGGCCCATATATCAATGGAGACAAAGTAGTCTGAATGATACAGCCTCTTCAATTGTCTCTGTTGCCGTCTTAATCTTTATCCAGAATACTTTCAAAGCTGCTGGCTGAGATGGTTTAGCCTCACCTATTGCTTTAGCTGGGACTTTAGATGAGCTCTTACTTTCCCATTATACAGAGACTGAACAAAAGATGATACAGCTACTAGCTCACGATGTGAGCATTTTCTTTTTTCTCAAGATCCTCTAGTGATGCTGTCACCTATAGATAGAAAGAAGTAATTTTACAAATATGACATCCACATTTCCAAGATGGGGTGGGTGGTTTTTAGTTGTTTGGTGGGTTATGGACCCTTGGCTTGTCATTGTTTAGGAGGGTGTTTACAAGTTGTTACTGGTCATGGTCAGAAAAAACAAATAAACAAACAACTAAGCAAAAGAGTCTAGATTCAAAGACCTCTCCATGAAAAGAAAAAAGGGGGGGATAAAGGAATGGCAGGATAAATGGGTATATTACTGAATTTACTTTTAATCTAAAAAGCAACTATTAATCTTAAATATTTTACATGCATATGGATATTTGTACATTGATACAAATTTAAGGTTATTTTTGTTATGGCATACAATATTTTGACTCTTGTTTAATGTATTGTAACTATGCAGCTCATTTAAAAATGTGATATGAAGTTTCTGTCCTTCAAAACTATTATTACAAATTATTCGGATAAAAAAGGAATGCAGGTTAGTAATAGTCATCTATAACAATCAAACTAGTAGTCAATTTAGGTATGTTTTCAAGAAAAAAATGATATATTTTGAGTAGATCAATGGTCTTCAAACACTTCAGAAATCTACAGAATATGGCACTTGAGATGTTTTAATAATTTAAATCTTTCCATGACAGTGAGAAATGTTTGCTTCTGGCAACACCAATCTACTTCAGAGAAGATGATTAGCATTGAAGAACTGCCAAATGGTATTTGCTTTCATTGTGGCAAAGTTAGGCACTGGGCAAAAATGTGCCCTTTCCTTAACTGATAACACTACTCTGTTCAAGTGGAATAAGCAGGACACAGTAGAAGGCCACTTCTGAACTTTGTCAAGACTAGGTAGGACAGTTCTTCAAAATTCCTGCTTTACAGAAGTCTATCAGATATTCTAGGAATGTAAGCAGAAGATGGACGTCCCCACCTTGCAGAGCAAACTTTGGGAACTTGTCTAGGCAGCCAAATGTCTCTATCATTATTATAGTTTCAGAAGTTGTTTGCTCTTCATTTCCTGTTTGCTCAGTTAGTACTTTATCCTATTCAATTTTATGATGGGGCTGAAGATTACATAGTTATACCATTTTCTTTGTTACTAAATTCAGAAAAGAAAATTTCAAAGCAATAAAAATATCATAAGATTAAAAGACAAAAACAAGTTGTTTATCAAAAAAATGTTTTAAGGTCTAAAAAAATATTTTAGGATGGTAATACAAGTTATGATAGAAAGTGATATAGGTGTGAAACTATTTATTATGATAGAATAAATAATAGAGTAATTAACTTCTCTGAACTTGCCAAATACAAATAGATTGGACATTGTAAATGTAATTCTTACTTCATAATTGTTCTTATCGTATATAGTCTTACTATGTTAGAATTAAATCATTTTTTTTTATTTAGACAAAAATGAGAAATGTGGGATAGTTGTACACTGTGTAAGGATATGTTGTGTAACTATGACTGGTTTAGTAAATATCTGAACAACCAATAGCTAGGTAGGAGAGTTTAAGCAGCACTTATAGGCAGAGATAAGAACTCAGGGTTAGAATCTGGCATAAGGAATTTTACCAATGAGACCCTGAGGGAAGCAGATATACATTATAAAAACCAGGTAACAAGCCACATGACCAAATCTACATTAAATATGAATGAGTTAATTTAGGTTATAAGAGTTAGTTGTGAATAAGCCTAAACTGAGGCAAAGCTTTTGTAATTAATAAAACATTTCTGTGTCATTATTTAAGTTCTGGTAGTCCCAAAGAAAGTGCAAATACAGGTACACCTGGGATAAATTAAATATGTCTCATGATAACTCATCTGATATGAGTTTGATATAAGATTATATACAATACAAAATGATAACACATATAATTTTGTGAATAAGAAAATTAAAGTGCATGGAGAATTGTGCTAATAATCCACAGTTCATAAACTCTAAAGAGAGAACTCATGCCTCATTATCAGCCTGTTCTTTTAACTCCTTGCCCAGAAACACAGTATTTATGAGCTATAAAAGCTATATCCAAATTATTGGAAGAAAAAGAATATTTTTTACTGTTGTTTCAGGAAGCCAGTGTTACAACAATGTCACTAAAGATAGGTTTGACTTTTATCAACCTATGAAGAAAGCTTCTGCTGATAATAGAAATAATCATAAAAATTGGATAGGTTATAATTTTTTCTGATCTCACACTAATGTCATTTCTCCAAAGTTTGTGACTAATTTCCTAAGGAATAATCTTTTGTAAGGCTTTGCATAACACAAAAGAAGGCAGTGGAGCATGGTTCTTCTGTGTCTTGCTGATATAGCCACTATCACGCAGAAAGACCACTTGCCTGGAGAAGGCAAGAGGCTCAGAGTAGCTGCAAAGGACACTGCGTAGCACACTGTGCTGACAGGAAGTGTTAGCTCTCACTTGGAGTACAGTTAATGAGTTGCCCTTTATTCCTCTGAGTGCTATTCAATTAAGGCTAAAGATGACAACTGCAGGGAGTTAATATATTCCATTCTATGAAGCAAAAAAAGCAGGGAAACACTGACAATGCAAACATTCTTGTAACAAACAAATCAATGCTACATAAATTTATTTGATGAATTAATGAAAAATTCTTAGTTTGTAACCACTTATAATTCTTATTCTTTTATAGACCTAGGAGGCATCCAAAGAATTACTCTGTAAGACATTCTGAGCTTTACCATAAAAATAGAGAGTTGAGAACGACTTTATACCTCTTGGATATTCAATATGGTAGGTAGAATATAAGAAAAAAGCATGAAATGAGGACATTTAAAGGGGACAATCATTCTTCACATAGGCACAGACTTTTAACCGAAAAGATGAATTTTGATCAAACCCTACCACCTAAATAGCACGCTAGTCACAGAAAGGTGTTTAAAAATAAAGGCAATAGGAATTTAAATGACTGGTTCACTCTCCAGCACAAGAAGAAATGTATAAATGCTTATGTATAGACATAGAAACTGAATCTTACTATTAATAATTTTTATGACATCTTAGCTATTATTCATTCTTTAAATAGTTCATTTTCTGTTTTAACTGCCAGTCTAAACAAAACACATATGTAGTTAGTAACAGTATCTCCCTAAATAATTTTAATAACTGTACAAATACTTATCTATAGATTTCATATTTGGGTTCTAGAAGATTGTGTTTTCAGCATTGCAATGGTAATCATAATGTTAGGTTGTATAATTGAAGAAAACATACATAGGAAAGGTGATTACATTTATCAAAGAGCTTTAGGTTACAACTGTGAAAAATTATATGAGTTTAATTTAACAAAGGAAGATAAGCTTAACTAACAAAACACTTGTCAAGCTATAGGAGATAAGTAAATACTGAAATGTAAAACTTATGAGAGTAATATAACATTGTATTAATACACATTTTATACTTTATTAATCCATAAGTTTACATTTGATTTGATCTGTATTTGTAATTATTTATCACATAATCAACTGTTACTCTGAAGAAAAGGCATCATTTAGATACACAGGTATCATACAAATCATAATATCAACTTGTTTTCAAGACTTCATTGGATTACTTTGTCATTTGCTTACAGTAATATACATAATGATTTTATTATCAGTTTGGCAAAACCAAGATTTGTTATGGAAAAGAGAATCTCAATTAAAGAGTTGTCTCCATCATATTGTCCTTTGGCATCGTATGTAAGGTGCCATCTCAATTTATTATTGATGTACCAAGACCCAGCCCACTGTGGATGCAGCATACTTATGCAGGTGGATCTGAGCTATACAACGAAACAGGACAGTAAAAACAAGAGTGTGTTAGTAAGTAGCAACCCTTCATGGCTACTATCTTCAGGTTACTCCTGTCTTGAGTTTTGCCTTGAGTTTCTTCAGTGATATGCTGTGAATTAAGTGTATAAGCCAAGTAAAACCTTTCCTTCTCAAGTTGCTTTTGGTCTTCATGTTTATCACAGCAACAGACAGTGGAGTAGAAAGAAGATATATAGTTGGTGATCCATAGCCATGTTTCAGATCAACAATGTTTATTGTTGTTAAAACTGAAATTATGACCTTGAATAGCTGTTGTTCTTGGAGGTAACATGAAATGATCTCCAGACAGTCTGTAAACTTTTGGATTTTTTGATTTAATAATGAATTTATTTGATCCACTTTATCATTAGCTGTTGTCTTACATGTAACATATTATTTTGTGTTCTAGCTTCACCATGATTTAGCAATAAGATCAGTATTTTCACTTGTCAGAAATATAAGTTTTCATTGATCATAATATATTTTCATAACATATACTTATTAATACATGAGCTAAACCCCTTCTGTTATAATAACAGGAATAAATTTTAATTCTTTTACATAAGTTTCATCAGTTGGTAGAAAATTTTGACAATAATCTGATTTTCTGAACACATAAACTAAGTGAAATGCTGTATCTTGGATTACATTAACAGCTGCAATATAAATAATGCTTACAATATGAAAACTATCTCAAAATGTGAAATATCCTCAGCTGAGTTTCCACTACTATTCTAGGG
Source organism: Phyllotis vaccarum (assembly GCA_033318265.1). NCBI lineage: Eukaryota > Metazoa > Chordata > Mammalia > Rodentia > Cricetidae > Phyllotis > Phyllotis vaccarum. The sequence goes on along the minus strand of JARWLC010000006.1, from coordinate 28,932,654 downwards.
TGACATAGATGTCTTCCTCTATAGGATATATTTGAAGAACGATTATATGAATGCAAAAGTCCATCAAAAGAGCAAATAACTGGGTCAACAAAACTAGTTTCAAGTTGGTCCTTCACTTAATATAACTGATTTTTATAATAAAATGTTAACAAAATTAATACATTGTTATAATAAGGTCTTTTGGCCCTGGATGGTCAGAGATTTAGACTTGTAGACTTGTAGTCTTAGATTGTTAGTTGTTTGTTATTGTTTAGGCTTTTAAAAATTATTTAGGTGTTTATGGCCCAAAAAACCTTATTATAATAATACATGATTTTGTATTACTTAGCATATGTTAAACTTCTATTTATATTTCATAACTTACCTATATCAGTTAGGATTTTAAGATGCAACATCCCATATTGAAGAATAAATAGTGCATTTTCTTGATCAGCTCTCTACTACTTTATATAATTTCCTTAATATCTCATATTCCATAATAGTCTAAGTACATATAAAAATGTTTCACATGGAGTATGCTTTCATCAAGAACTGAATAAACAAAATAAATAGAAGCAGTTTATAGAAAATGATCTTTTCTTTATATAGAATTGCATACTTAAGAAGAAAATATATGACATACAAATTAAAACCATGTAAAACAATTTATAAGTGCTAAACACTTTAAAATAATATAAGAAAATCTCTATAGAAAACATAATTTTCTCAAAATTAAAGTGTTTAAAAATTGAAGAAGATATTAGACAAGTGGAAGAACTTTATGTTCTCGATGAACAGTAGTCCTGTGAAGAGAGCTGCAATATTAACAGGAATCTAGATTTAATGCAATGTCAATTAAAATTACAACAGAATCAAAAGACACAATAATAAATACCACAATTATCCAAAGCAATCTTAAGTCAAAAGAACACAGCCAAAGGTATCACACTTCTGTACCTCATAATACACTACAAATTCATAGCTACAAAAGCACTATAATACTGACACAAAAAAGATGTATCAGTCAGCTGAATGTAATAAAAACAGAGACAAAACCATTTGAAGATTAATATCTAATTATTTTATAATGGTATAAACACAAACACTTGATAAAAGACAGTCTATCTAATAAATGATACTGGAAAAATTAAATATTCACCATTGTAGTAAGACAGACTCTTAGTGTTGATATAACTGGCTCAAATCAATTGTTGAAACGTGCACATAGTTTACTTCCCTATGAGCTGACCTGGAGTCTGCCTGAGAGCCAAGTACAGGCACTGTCAGAACTACTGATCATGTCCAGCCAATGAAAGATGGCCATGTTATATCACCTGATTGTGCCCAGCCAATGAGGGACTGCCTGGGTGCTGGGAAGAGGGTATATAAGGCTCTACGCATTGCTGAATAAAAGAGTCTGCAATCTGTTTTTTGCCTGACTCCTGAGACTCAAGGAAGTCTGTGTTGTTGACCCTGTGTCTTCGCACCAGCCCTCACCTCTCAGAGAACTGTTAGGATTCAGCAACAAATGGCACCCTGAACAAGGCTTTAACAACCTCCCTCTGTTTACTTGTAGTACTGGAAAGCAGCTCCAAGGTAGTGTGTTTCAACGGGAAGGCCTCTCAGTGTTGCATGCTATTTTGCTATTGTCCTTATGACAGGTATGCCAGGTAGATGTTAGGATCCCTTTTTTCTTCTGCTTGTTTTGCTTTGGGCTGTTATGTTTGCCCACCCAGCCACTTAGGAAGGCACATTTTTTTTGTTTGTTTCAGTTCACCTGGTGCCTCCACATAAGTGCTGAACCCTCAGGAGACAGAACCAAGGCTCAGCTCCCAAATATCATCCCTCAACTGGAGACATTGTATGGGCACATGGCCATGGTCTAAAAAGCCATAGAAGTTTCCCACTAAACATAAGCAAAAGGCATAAAGGTCTGATGCAATTTTGCACCTGACTGTTTCCTCTCTGACTGTTGCTTGCTCACTGTCTCCCTCTAAAAAATGGGTAATCTTTTCAGCACCTCCACCTTTTCCATGTATGACCTCGCTATGCTCTCCAATAACAAGGCAGACATGTTTGGCCCCTGTGGAATCTATCAAAGAGAACATTATTAATATTCCATGTACTGCCTTTCCCCCTGCCCCACCCCCACTGCGGGAGGCTACCCCTTGGGTATTCTTGGGGTGATCTACACTGGTACCTACATGCCTTAAGAGGTGGCTACTCTTCCAAGGTGTCATGTATTTTACAACCCTTTCAGTCTTTGTCACTGTCAGTCCTTCGGCCACAGAAGCCTTCTCAGTCCTGCAGATATCTAGCCCTGAATCCCCACCCCCATAGCAGAACTCTCCCTCATCTGATATGGAAATGTCTTTCTGTATGCTGTGAATATCAATCTTTAAATAAAGGAGCTGTTTTGGCCCATGACAGGCACCATAGAAAAAGTAGGAGGAGAAATCAGAGCAGAGGTAGGAGAAGCAGGGCAGAGTCAGACAGACCGAGCCTGAAGCCCAAAGGAGCAATATGTAAGGAACATAGGTGAGCCAAGGGCCATGTGGCAGACAGGTTAATGAGAATGGGTTGAGTTAAAATGTAAGAGCTAGCTAGGGATGTGCCTGATCCATAGGCCAAACAGCATGAGCTTAATATGAATCATTTTGGGGGCTTGAGCAGCAGCAGGCGGCTAAGAGGTCTGGGACTGCAGGTCTGTGGGTCTGAGCCCCTGGCTGCCCCAGAACCAAAAAACCTTATTGTAACACTCATCTGGAAGGTAGCTAATGAGTCAGGCCTGGATTTACCTTACTTTAGCAGTTTCTCACTCAATGGGCAATGCAGCTACAGATGTACTTTGATTGGTATAGTCTGTTCAAAGCTGTACTGGATTGGAAATTAGTTTATGACAATCAGCCAGGATCCTAGGCCCCGACAAACATCTTATTTAATGTCCTGATGACCTGTGTTATGCTCACAGGGCTCAGAGAATATGTCCCTCCTGTAAACCAGGCAGGAATTGACTGTCCAGACCTACTACCAACAGGTTTCTTACCTGGCCTTCAAGGCTCTTAAGGAATGCACTTTGAAAAAGCCCTCAGCTTATTTCTACAACCTCACTCAGGGTCCAGAAGAGCTCTTCACTGATTTTCTGGCTAGTGTTAATGAGGCAGTGGAATGCAGAGTAAAAGCAAATCCTAGCAGAGAAATGTTAATCAAACAATTGGCTTGAGAACTAAATGATCCCATCTACAATGCAGTCTCAGCTGTCCTCAATGAGGACATTCACAAATGGGTGCTGGCCACCAGAGATTTCCAGTGTCCATTCTATTGCTGCTCTTAACCACCTCCCTGGTCACTCTCCTAGCAGACAGACAACATGCTAATGATACAAGTGCCCAAGTAGATAAAACTTGATGGAGATATGACAAACCAGGCCCTCTGCTTGTGACTGCCCCAAGGTAAAACCAAGGATCAAATTCTCAGGTTTTCATTGGGGAATAAATTGCAGACCACAGCTGGCTGAGACACTAGATCCTTTTAAACTTCAGGTGGAGGATTCATTCCCCAGCTCACCTGTAAGAGGTTTGTCCATCCCAAAAATATACTGGACTGGACATTGCCAGTTTTTCCACGCTTTTATTAATGACCTATTTTTCTTCTTTGTTTCTTTCTTTGTTTCTTTTCTCCTTTCTTTCTTTCTTTCTCTCTCTCTTTCTTTCTTTCTTTCTTTGTTTGTTTGTTTTGAGAGGCAGCCTATCAAAAGCTTGGTAGACATGGATGCAGATGCTATCATATTAATCAAGAGGGACAACCATCATGCTTCTCTCATTAAAACTTTAAATTCACAACTGTTACAATATGTTTTTTTGGGCCCGGGTGGCCAGAGGTCCAGACCCACAAACCTGAAGCCCCAGACCCCTAAAATGATTCAGATGCTTATATTAACTTCATGCTGTTTGGCCTATGGCTTAGGTACACTGCTAGCTAGCTCCTTCATTAACTCAACCCATTTTCATAAATCTGTCTGCAACATGGTCCCTGGCTCTCCTGTGTTCCTTACATGTTTCTTCTTTGGGCAGCTGGCGTGATCTGCCTCTGACTCTGCCCTTCCTTTTCTACCTATTCTGATTCTGCTGCCTACTTTTTCTATGGTGCCTGTCATGGCTCAAAACGGCTCCTTTATTTAAAGATTGCTATTGACAGCATACAGAAAGACATTCCCACATTACACAACCTCCCATCAGATTATATAATTACCATCCCTCTGGTCTATTGGAAGGACCTTGATGGCAATTGGGGAGCCATTCATCCTATCATTTCCACTTTACCTAGGAACCTTTAGGGCAGAGATATTTGGGAGAATTTTAGTGTTGTCCTAACTATAGAGCCTTTTTAAATAATATTAAGGTCCATTAAAAGGTGAGCTTTGTGATCCATGACCATGCATGAGATCCACAGCCCCAGTTCTAAGGGCCACTGTCTCCATGAGATCCACTGCGAGCAAGTCCCCCAGCCCCATTCTATTGATGTGGCTCTTGGGGAAAAAAAAGTATTATGGAACAGTGGTCTGTAGGGGGATTATGTTGTTCCATTGTAAATAATTGTCTTCACCTAGGAGTTTAATAAAAAGCACTGATTGGCCAAAGGCTGACAGGAAGTGTGAACGGGGCTTCCAGACTAAGAAGACTCTAGGAACAGAAGAACAGAGCAGAATGCCAGAGAGAAGTCAGAAGAAGCAGAGGACAACTATGCTGCTCTGAGGAAAGGTACCGAGCCGCATGGCTGAACAGGAAGAATCATGGGTTAGATTAAGGGTAAGAAGTTAGCAAGTTATATGCTTGGGCCTTAGGCTGATCAGCCTAAAACTATTGTAAAAATCTGTGTGTCTCTGCAGGTCTGTGGGTCTGCAGGCCTAAACCTTGAGGCTAGGCCCAAAAGTTTGGGACAGAAGCCCCTTACTAAACCCAAGTCATCCATTCTTAAAGAATTGGAGTACTGAACATCTAAATATAGGATACATGGAACTATTCACAAGTAAACATAAAATCCCATATTTGTTATCTCCAAGAGATTGGAACACTATTATCTCCTGAATGATCTTTGTATATAGTTAATGATCAAATGGAAAAAAATATGGTCTACACAGACAGGCCTCCCCAAACCTAGCACTATTTCTCCATCTTATTGTATTTTAGATTTAGATAGTAAGGACTGCTTTCTTTCAGATTCCCCTCAAAATTAAGATCATTTTGCCTTTACTGTATGGAAACCAAATATACATAAACATGCCCAGAGGGATCAGTGAACTCTTTTTCCCCAGGGAATGAAGAACAGTCCCACAATATGCCAATTGTATGTCTCTCAGGCTTTAATTATAGTCCAAAAGTACCTCCTTCTGGTTCATTATATAGATGATTTCTTCTTTGCACATCTGGATACAACCTACTTCCAGAGAGATGTTGAGTGATCTTGCATCATTGCATCTGATTGTTCAAGTTATTTCATGAATTCCAGTTGGTATTATAACTAAACCTTGGGAGCCAGATATAGGGGGAACACTAAAATATCAGAGAAACAGAGGAATAAGCCACATCTAGTTCTCACCTAGCCAGTTCCTCAGGCCAAATTCTCACACTGAATGAATCTGAGTCCTCAATGAGTGGGGAGCACAGTCAAAGGGGTGGGGACATTCCTACCCTCTTTTTCTCTGCCCTCCTATCTCACTTCCTCCTTCAGCTTTCTTAGTCTTAAGGGTGTATGCCACTATGAACTGGATCTCTTGAACTCACAGAGATCTAGAGAAGTTCTGCCTCCCAAGTACTGGGATTAAGGGCATGGTTTACCACTCCCTGACTTTCATGACTTGGCTATGTCCTCTGGTTTTCAAACAAACCTTATTAGATATACAATATATCACCACACCAAGTAGTACTCCCTTTTGCCTTTTTGGGCTTTTCTATTGCTAGACAGATTTACCTTCTCTCCTTTCAGTTGGCAGTGAGAGATTCATATTTTATCTCATAACTGCAACAATTACGTGGCATGGTTAATCAGCTTAAATTTTTCTTAGCCATCCCTGACTAAGAGAGGAGACTCTATACCTGTCTTTCTACTAAGATTAGTCTTACTCAAGAAGATAAAGATCTTCTCCTTTTTTTTTTTTTTTTTTTTTCTGTTGACCAGTACACTGTACAGGCAGTTCAAGTGCCAGACGTTTCTCAAGTTAAGGACTCACTGACCTCCATTGTCAGCACTATGCTGATCTTTCAAGATGTCCTGAATCAGAGGACTGAGCCTTTGTACCTGTCACATATCAGATCCCACTCCAAATTGCCATGAATATTGGCCCAAGGAAATGAGGTTACAGATACCATCATATTAACAGCTAGTAAAGATCTTCTAGATCAAGCCAGGGCTCTTCAGCACAAGTTTCATCTGTCACCACAAAATTTGCATAGACTGCTTTCGGAATTACCAGTTTCCTAATGTAAACATTTGTCCCAGGCATGTGGTACCTGCACCTCTCTTCCCCTCACAGGACTGCTTTAGTTCATTAGAGGTTAATCTCCAGGGTGTATTGCCTAACATTATCTGACAAATGGATGTCACACATTATGCACCCTTTGGTAATCTTTAATATGTTCATGTAATAATAGATACCTGTTCCTTCTTTGTTTATGTCCTCACCCTTTCTGAGAAGAAAGTCATCAATGTTATCAAGGCCTTTATGTCAGCCATGATATTTATGAAGGTACCCCAGGCACTTAAGACTGTCAATGGCCCTGCCCATGCCTCTCAACAATTCAATGACTTTCTGGGATTCTGAATCCCCTCTAATTCACAGAGACAAGCCATTATAGAAAGGCCTGGCAAAAGTCTTAAGATTTGTTGGCCAGGAGTATTCAGACAGAGGCTAGGAGAGATCCACATCTGGATTTAACAGAGGTCTTTTTCTATATGAGCTTTCTCAGTTTTGATGACAAGAGGCTCAGCCCTGCTACAAGCACTGGGCAGGCATCTCTGCCAAGGAACATGACCCTGAACATGGTGAAGCTGAGAGATGTCATCTCCCTCCAATGGCAGCCACTAGCCTCTCTGCTCACCCACAGAAGAAAATATGTTTGTGTTTTCCCTCAGCGTGCCATGATACTAATATATGGGCCCAGCCATGGATTAGCATGCTTCTACCATGAAGGAAATGACCCAGAATGGATAACATATATGCTCTCCTTTCTTTTTCTCATTACCCCTCAATAAGCAGAAGATTAATCAGACAAGGGCATCAATTATGGCCTTTGATTCTTTATTTTTTGAAAAGGTTTGACATAATATAAAAAGGCTATTTGGAATTTCATAGATTCTCATTTTTTTTTTGATTGGCAGGGTGATACTTTTAATCTTTCTCCTTTTTAGGTGTCTCATATAATACATCAAGCAACAAAGATTGCCATTAAGGTGACTCTACAGGTGTTAATAGCTCTTAGATATCCATGGGAGCCTATGCATGCCTGGCTTTCTGAAATTCAAAGGCTACTACATAATCCTTCCCACCCTTGGTGACTCTACAGAAACAGATGTCTTTAAGTCTGGTAGCAAATGACAGGTAAGCGCTCCTTTGGCAAGCCAACCTAAAAGAGGCACAGACAGTTGTGTCCCTTGGTCTACTATGGGATTCCTAAAAGTGGGAACATGGGCTGTCCATAATGACTTGGTTGGCTTTGGGGAACCTGTCCTTCATATTAGGTTGTCTTTCCCGACCTAAAACAAGAGAAAGTACTGTTACTTAGTATGCCATGTTTTGTTGATATCCATGGGTGGCCTGATCATTTCTGAACATAAATGAAGGAGATGTGGATTGGGGAAGCAGAGGGGAAGTAGTGGAAGGAATGGGAACAGAGGAGAGAAGGAGACTGCTGTCATGGTGTAAAATAAGTAAATGCAATTAATAAAAAAATTATTAAAAAATTCCACTGTATAGATGTGCCACTATTTCCCAATATTGCAATATATAAATAAAACACTTATACAGATTCATCATTAAAGAGCTACTCTCTCATTTTTCTTTTGAGATGGAATCTCCCCATTTACTAAGTCTCTCGCTGAGGTGTCAGACATTTCAAAAACATACAGAAATACTCACATTCAGACACAGTTTCCAAACCTCGGACAACAAAAGCAAAATTGGCTTGAAACAATGTTTGATGATTTCATAAGTAATACTTTGTTTCACATTTTAAGAAGTTTTTAAAATCATGAAGCTAACATATATAGCATGCCATTTCTAGACAATTAATTAGTTGAACAATGTAAAAATTCCCATTTTCAAAGTTATGAAAGATACTACAAGAATTTATGACTTTCCCATCCATTATTGTAATTTTTTTCTTCTGAGATGAGAAAATGGAACCTCAGAAAATAAGATGATTAATTCTCATGCTGAGACAAAGATTAAAATGAACTCAAAACTCACATTTTGATAAAATTAGGAAGTGGTAAAAATATATTAACATACCAAATATTATTTTGCAAAAATTATACAAGAAGAAAAAAATATTATAATTTTTTGTGTTTAATTTATATAATAGTATTGTAAAGAAATCTTTCTGTTCTCTGAGCATTGAGAGTGATTTTAAGCAGTAAGTGATGTATGACTGATGCAACTTGAAGTGGACTCTTCATACTAGTTTATGATAAGTTTATTATCTCAAGCATCTTTAGTACATAAGAACAGGGCTGAGTTATAACCATTTAAATAAAATAAGAATCACTAAACGAATACATGTACTATTCATATGTAGATAAACAAAGGTAAATAGAAAACTAATATAGTGGAATTTTCATGCATGAATATAGAATTGGAGATAAAGTTGGAATTGTTTATTTTTGTTTTCATTAAAAAATGATGCAGGAAATAAAACATTTGCAATGTTTAGAAACGAAAATTTGGAGAAATAGGATATTTATACAGATTCTATTACAATTTTAATTGTGGCACTAATTATTAAAAAAATTAACTTTGCAACAAATATATCAGGTGATACTCAGAATTATCATTACTAAGAAAAAATAAATGGCATGCATATCTGGATATTTTTTCCTGATCCTGAAGGCCTCAGTACTTTAAAAACAGGTTTCTAGGGCCCAATGGTCTGGAAATGAACATGAACACATAGAAACCCCAGTGCAAACCAAGCAGAGTAAATTCAATTAAAATATCAAACTAAAATTTGCTAAAATAAAACAATGTTATAAAAAATAAATATCCCTGTTTTGTAAAATATTTATATTCATATATTCAAGCATAATGCTGTATCTCATAAATGTGTATAGTTATGATAAGTCAATTAAAAAGTCAAGCTGAGGGAATATTAACATAAGTCAAATAAAGGTATGCATAATTATGAATATAACAATATATTGGTAATAGCCAGAATGTATATAGCTAAGAAAATTGAATAAATTAAAATATATAGATTGATGTATAGTGATAGATTTATGTATTTGGTTATTTTGAGATGATTTCTTAAAATAATCTTTTTTTGTTGTTGTTAAAGAAATAATGCCAACACTCTGTCCAGGGAAGCATGTAGGCTAACTGACATCTTCACCTTTCTCTACGTCTTCAAATTCAATCCCACACTCTTATTTCCAGCTCTATAGTAGACTACTTATAGCTTTTCCTCCATGATTCTGTCTCTAATGGATCACATAGCTTTTCCCCACCAAACTTCCTTTTCCACATTCATTGATTTATTGCAGGCCCCAACTCCATCAGGCATTGCCTGAAAATCCTCAGGCCACTCTGACCATGGAAGCTAGTAGACTAATTGCAGATCTCTCTCCTTTTTCATTCTTCTATGCTTTGTGCAGCAGATCATCTGTGGTAGTCTTCCTTCAATTCCTTCCTTTATTTCAGAGACAAACCAGAGCCTGCTGGGACAACTTGCTTTTCTCTCCCTATTAGATCCACCTCACCTACCATTCCCAGTCTATTTCTATGTGTCACCTCTCAACATCTAGAAACATATTTTACCTGTAACTTCCAGTGGCCAGACCTATGAAGACCCCAAAAGAAGTTTCTACCAGAAAACACACAACCAGTGGAGGACAGAAACAAAAAAAAAAAACAAACACAACAAAACAAAAAAAAAAAAAAACAACAACAAAAACCCCCCCAAAAAGCCCAAAACAGTCTCCTTGTTACATAGTAACCAAAACACTAAATTCACAGAACAAAGAAAGAATATTAAGGCTGCAAGAGAAAAAGACAAAAGTATCATATAAAAACAGGCCTATTATAACACTTCTGACTAGAAACTCCAAAGCAGAAGGGCTTGCAATGTATTCTATAAACTACAAGAAACCACAGACACAAGCTTCTAATTCTCTACTCAGAAAAACATCCAGTCACAATAGATAGATAAAATAAAATATTCTCCTATAAAACAAAATGTATATAACATATAGCTACAAATTCAACTCTGTAATAAGTGCTAGAAGAAAAGTGTCAACCTAAAGAGATTAGCTACATCCAAGAAAATACAAGAAAATAAATGATCTCAGACCAGCTTATTAAAAGAAAGAAAAAAACACACACACACACATATATGTATGCATGTATGTGTATATATATATGATATATATATATATATATATATATATATATATATAGAGAGAGAGAGAGAGAGAGAGAGAGAGAGAGACATAAAACACACAGAGAGATACTCCAACTGTAAAATAGCAGCAAACAACATTGTTTATTGTCTCTCAATATCAACAATCTCAATTCCCCAATTGAGACACAGATAAACAGTATAACATAAAAAACAGATTCATCCTTACTCTTCATACAAGAAACCCACATTAACAAGAAAGATTGACATTACCCCGGGGAAAAGAATGAAAAATATATTCTAAGAAAATGGAAATCAAGCTGGTATAGCAATTTTAGTATCTGGAAAAGTAGTCTTCTAACCAAAACTAAACAAAAGATATAGGGAAGAACAGTACAATCACCTTTGAAAAAAATGTACCAACAAAACATTGTAATCTTTACATTGGGCATCCCAAACCAACCATTGGGTGCCCAAGGGTTAAAAGAAAAACTACTATAATTTAAATTTTATATTGAACCTCACACACTAATGTGGAGAGATTAACATGGCACTCAACTTTTGACAATAGACAGGCTATGCTTGCAAATCTAAAAAAGAGAAACGCTGGAGCTAACTGATGCTATAAAGGCCTAAGATATATACAGAACATTTTATCTAAACACAAACAAATATACTTTCTTCTCAACTCTTTATGGAACATATTATATTTTTGACACGAATCAAGTCTCAACAGATTCAGTAAATTTAAACAGCACTGAGCATCCTATGTGACCAATCTGAAGTAAAGCTGGACCTCATCAACAACAGAAAATTTACAGACTCATGGGAGCTGAATAACTCTACGCGGAATGAAAATAAAAATAAGAAATAACTAAAAGACTTCCTAGAATTAAGTGAAAATGAATACACTGTTGCTGTGGGGTTTCTTGGTCCTGGACAGCCAGAGGCCCAGACCCACAGACCTGTGCGCCAGACCCCTTAGCCGCCTGCTGCTGCTGCTGCTCAGGCCCCCAGAAATGACTCAGATGCTTATATTAACTTGATGCTGTTTGGCCTATGGCTCAGGCACATTGTTAGCTTCTCTTACATCTTAACTCAACCCATTTCTATTAATCTTTCCTGCCATGTAGCCCGTGGCTCACCTGTATTCCTTACATGTTGCTTCTTGGGTGACTTGCTGGATCTGCCTGACTCCGTCCTGCTTCTCCTACCTATGCTGTGATTTCTCATCCTACTTTTTCTATGGTGCCTGTCATGGCTCAAAACACCTCATTTATTTAAAGATTAATATTCACAGCATACAGAAAGGCATTTCCACATCAATGCACATTTTCTGACATGAGACAAAATGAGAGCGTAGTTACTTCACATGGCAAGTTCAGGCCGTAAATTACCCACTAAAAAGGAATAGATCTCATTTAGTAACTTCATATTATACTTTAAAACTCTAGAAAAAAGAAATCATATCAAAAATAAATAAATGGCTAGAGATAATCAAACTCAAGGCTGAGATCAATAAAATAGAAACAAAAAATTAGAATCAATAAAACAAAGAGTTTTTGAGAAAAATCAGTAAGATTTACATAGCCTTATTCCAATTAACTGAAAGACAGAGAGAAGATATCCAAATTAACAAAATTAGAAATGAATGCAGTACATAAAAGCAGATTCTAAGGAAATTCACAAAATCATAGGATATAATTTAAATTATATGTACTCTACCAAATTGATATTTTCTCCATATATAACAGTTACCAAAAATGAATCAAGACCATAAACTGTCTAAACAGACCTGTCACCACTAATGAAATAAAAGTAATCATGTAAAGTCTACTAAAAAAAAATCTAGGGCAAGATGATTTTAGTGTAGAATTCTACCAGATTTTCAAAGAAAAGTTAGTGCCAATGGTCCTCAAATTAGGCTACAAGATAGAAAGGATAAGGAACACTATCCATTTTGTTTGATGAGATCAGAGTTACTCTGATACCTAAATCACATAAAGACTCAACAAAGAAATATAATCACAGATCCATTTACCTTAAACACAGATACAAAAATACTAAATATAATATTGGCAAACTGAATCCAAGAACACACAAAACAAGTCATCTACCATGATTAAGCAGGCTTTATTCTAAAGATGCCTGGATGGGGAGAAACTCAAAACAATTCCACTAAAATCAGGAACAAGACATGGGTGCAAATAGAATCAAAAGTCACATGTTGGGAATTTGGCCACTGCACACTTGGAAATGTTCATCTCCCTGAATTTAATTGTTTTCTTACAGTTACATTGCATTTCAGAAAATCACTTTGCTAACTTCACAGAGGCAAATTACTCCAAAGCTTAAGGAAGTATAGTTTTGCTATTTAGTTCTTCAGTGTTTGCATGTTTATAAGTAAATTCAAGTTTTGGTTGAAATTCTAAATATGTGTTTCTACCTTCTTAACTACATTACATAAAAAGAAAATTTTGAGTATCTAATAACCCTGAAACAAATCTGTCTGGTGTCCTTGCTTTATGCATATTTCTATACAGTCACTGTGGAAAATTCTGAGTGGGTAATGGATGTGTGTACTGATGAGAAATTATAACTCTTGATGATTAACAGTGACCAGTGGATAAATGCTGTCTCTTTTTTCTTTCATGATGCTTTAAGTTTCTAATGCCGTATTCTGCATCCCTTTGTTGACAGTTGTAGACGATAGTCCTCACACTAAAGCATGGCCTTGTGTGCTTGTTTCCCTAGCCCTCTGGGATTAGACCTCTGTGTAGTGCCCTGTGTGCATGATGCTTCTGCTCCTTTTCTCAGTGTCTCATTATTATTACCTAGCAGCCTTGGCTTCTCTTCAGTTTCGCTTTTCTTTCCTCCTCCATTTTTTCTCCTCTGTGTTGTCTTTCTTTTCTCCCTTCTTCCGACTAACTCCTTGTCTTCAGTTTTTTCTTGTGCCAACTGAGGGTCACATTCCGTATGGAAAGGTGAAGAATTAGCCACCAGTTCAGGCAAGCAGGATCTGGCCATAGTCTTGTGCTCACTTTTCTCAGTTCCTCTAATTCTGAGGATTTTGTCTTTTGAGTACTGTCTAACATCTATCTTACACTTTCCTTTTCCTTCAGCAAGGCAATAATAATAACTTTAACTTTGTATATCTTCCTTCTTCTCAAAGACTGTAGTTCTAAATCCTGCCTGCATTATTTTGAACACTATTTTTACATTTTTTTGCTTAGCTTTTATAATGTTTCAGTTGAAGAGATTTGCCCCATGTAGATATAACTTTTGTCATCAAATCAAAATTTTGGAAATTTTTATTTGAACTTGCATTTATTAACTGTTTTATAGAGTCTCTTATGAGACAGAGTTAGCACCAGCTGATCTGTAAACTCAAATGTCTAAGGATGAGCCCCTTGCTCTTCCAGCTATACCTAAATTGTTCTAGCTATTTATCTTAAAAATAATTCTAGTATGTAGAATCTGCTTATAAAATACACTAGACCCATGTTATTTGTAACTGAGTTGTTAAGCTTCATGTATATTGTGAAATGTCATTTATTTAAATATGTGTGTTGCTTTCTAAAATGCTTTTATTTTTGTAAATATGCGCTGGTTAGACATGACTGATGATCTAACCTGGACAGTTAGGGGAGAAAATGTCTTGAGTGGTCGGTCAACTCAATAATGAAATTTCTAGGATGAGTCATTAATTTTAATGATTATTTTTTCTGTCTCTTTTTCACATTTATTCCACTTCTGTAATAAATAATAGTCACAGTAATACTCTAAAAGTGATATCGGTTATTTTAGTGGTTGTATAATTTCATTCTTTCAGAGAACTAAGTCATATCTCATCTGTAATCAGTTGTTTAAATTATATCTTAAATGATACTTGGTGTTTTTAATAGAAAATATATTTTGAGATAATTTCATTCTAAAAATAAATCTGCTTTAATTAGGAATGCTATTCCTCATGCTCCTGTTCCTTTAGCTTAATGAATGCCATTAGTGTGTGTGGTTGGTCATTGTGGGTAAGATATGAAATGTCTTCTTTCTCCTTATGTTCTATACTTTGAGAACATATAAAACCTTCCACATAGGTAGGACTTTTACAAATTTAGCTGTTCTCATCATGGGATCAGGATGATCTGATGAAAATTCCCTTTAGAGTCACTTTGACAGGAACATGACCAGATAGTAAATTTTTACTTTATTTATTCCATCACTATGGCAGGAAATATGACAGTGTACAGACAGTTCTGGAGAAGGAGGTATTCATATCCACAGGCAGCAGGCAGAGAGTGACACTGACCTTAGCTTGAGTATCTGAGATATCAAAGCCCACCCCCACAGTGACACACTTCCTCCATTTATGCTACACCTAATCCAACAAGGCTATACCTCCTAGAGTTCCACTCCCTAACACTTGAGTCTATGGGGGCCATTCCTATTCAATCTACTACAATTACTGAATGTGGATAATGTTTTTGTGTGTGGAGTTTAAAAATTATATAGCTACATAATAAATTGTATTTATAATATATTCAAATTATAACACATATACCTTCCAGGTATGTCATAGCTATCATATATTTGTCAAATACACACACACACACACACACACACACACACACACACACACACACACACACACACAGAGAGATTTAAGGGTATGTATATATTTTATGTATGTATGTGTAGATACCACAATATTAGAAATTCAAATCTTAATCGCTATTATTAGTTTAATGTGACACAATTACTTTAGGAAATAGAATAATCTTCTCAGAGATAAGCTGTCTAACTCACCAGGAGAAAACATTTCATATAATTAAATAAGTAGATCATGGCATCATGTCAGTGAGAAAGGGTTGAAAACCCGTTCATCATAGTCAAAATGAAAACATATATACTTTTAAATGATTTTTCTTCCATTACCCATCTCTTATTTGGTTGATACATTCATACATACATACACACATGTATATAATTAAAAAATATAAAATAAAATATAGGAAAATATAAAAGGAACAACATAGTGTAAATAAAATAAGGATGCTGTGTTGAAGCCCACTTCCTGAAACTGACCAGAGCCCAGTGCTGAAACACTTTGTATCTTTAAACACTTGTAACTAAAACAGTCATCTATCATATCCAAAACAGATTCTGGTTGGGAAGATCATTAAAGCTTCACTGTTTCTCACTTGGAGTTTATTTTTCCATCAGCAGACACCACCACTGGGAAAGTCTGTCTGTACAAGAAAAGCAGCTTTCCTTAAGAACTTAACGCAAAACCTACCTTATGCCTCTGAGATCCAACTGCATAGAGATAACAGCATAACCTTCTAGAACCTTAGCACCTGGGCTCACACATTAACTTTGCCACTTGCTGGGTGGCCTTCAAAAAACAGAGCTATCCCTTTGTTATTTAGTATCCTCTACATAAGGGACAGAGCCTGTCTCAGGAAGTTAGTACAGGAATCAAATGTTTTGAGTCATGAAAATACTTAGAATGATATTATCCTGCTTACAAAGCACTCTGTGGTTGTTAAAGGATTATACTCACATTCTGAAAAGTTCTTTCATTGCATTTTATTTATAGTGAGCACCTACTAATTTTGCAAACCCTGTTCTGTGTACTTTAGATTATGTTGTCAACAAAACAGACATAGATTTTCCTGTAAATAATGTTCTCATAGATGTGTTATGACACAAACACCCCATGTATAATACTGTTAATAACACATTAGTATTTATTCCATTCTTAAGAATTATTGTTTATTTTGTCAAATACATAATCAACATTGATTTATTTTTATTTTATTATTAAAAATATTTCCCATATCTTTTACTCATCTTCTACCCCTTTCCCAGTCCTCCTCACACTCTCTCCTCTCCCCCTCCCCCTTCACCCTCCAGAGAAGGCAAGGAATCCCAAGGCAAGTCAATTCAGTCTGGTATATTCAGCTGAGGTAAAACCTAGTCCCTCCCCCAAGTATCAAGAATAAGAAAGATGTTTTCCCTGCTAGGCTTGGGCTTCAAGGAACCAGTTTTTTGACCCAGAATATTACACTCTGATCCAGTTGAAAGAAGCTCCAGAAACTGCCCATGCCTTTCAGCTGTCATTTATATTCAGGTCCAGATTTATTCTATGAAGTTTCAAAGTCTTCAAGCTCCCAATAGTGCAAGACTGATATGGGATGTCTTTTTGTATTCTGTTAATATCATTGGTTAATAAAAAGATTATTTTGGCCTACGGCAAGGCATCTTAAAAGTAAGTGGAAAGTTGGAGTGCCGAGAGCCAAGGCCTGTGTTGGCTAACAGCCATTTTCACCTTTCACCTGGTTTGTAAGTTAAATTTACAGAGCCTATGTGACATACCCTAGCTCTCCAGGAATGAGTAAGTGCAGTCTTCCTGCCAGTCAAGACCACCCGCAGGTTTGACCTTTAGCCCCCTAGGACTGACTAAGTGCAGCCCTACATTCCTGTCAGATAAAAATATCTGCAAGCTGTTATGGCCAAGGTTGTGCGACAACCTTCCTGATACAGTATATTCCACAGATAACTTAGCAACCTTCTTAGCAACTCTTAGCAACCCTTCTTCCTCATTTTCCCCACTCAGCCTGCTTCCCACATCACCTGCTTAATAAATCCTGCCTGAGAAAATAAACTCCATCAGCTTGATCAGAAATACTGTCTTGCCATCTATCTATTTCTCATGTTTCTTGTTCCCTCATTCCTCTCTTTCAGGATTCATGCTCTCATTGTAGACCCCGCTGGTCAGGGAATTGGAGCGTAAAGGGGAAGGAGGGAGGAGTCAGGCAGAGATGCCAGGCAGAAGCAGAGGAAAGATGAAATGCTGCTCTGTAAAAAGGTTCCAAGACACATGGCTAAACAAGATAAGAATCATGGGGTAGTTTAAGAGTAAGAGCTAGCTAGCAGTATGCCCAAGCCATGAACCAATTAGTATGTAATGAATATAAATTTCTGTGTGTTTCTGTGGCACTTTGGGGCTAGGCTGGATAGGCTGGGCCAGAAACTAATTATAATAAATGGCATTCCAACATGCGGTACAATCTACATAAAGATTGAGAAAGCTTAAAAAGGGTTCTAGAGCACAGAATGGATCCAAAAATAGCTTCTGAGTTGTGTCAAGTGCATTGTGATACAGAGGCACCCTGGGGTGGCCTGTGGGCTTGAGCCATAAAATGTTGGGCATTCGGAGTGTAGCTAAACTGCAACAAGGCTGGATTCTGAAGTCTCACAGAAGACTCAGTACAAGTACAAGCTACTTATAACAGATTTAAGTTACTGTTTTTAATAATAACTTAACAAAAAAGAAACTGACTCAAAGATGGCTTCTTAGTTGCAGCAGTTTTTTGGGACAGCTTTGTTTGCTGGTCTCCAGCAAAGGCTTGGCTTCTTTAAGAAAGATTCACTTTAAGCTGTAAAAATACTTGTGGCTTTTTAAAGAGGCCCTGCTGCCAAATACTTAAATGCAGTTCATGAGCAGTGGCTAGTGGTGCTCTATTTAGTGGCAGTGAGGATCCTAAAATTCCCTAGAGTGGTAAATGTGGCTAGCAACCATGGTCTATTAGTGTCTGTATAACATCTGACCAGGACCTTCCAGTTTTCATTTTTTCCATTGAGTAGTCTGGTGTTATTCTGATGCGTCTGTCTTTATAAGTTACTTGGCCTTTTTCCTTCACAGTACTTAATATTCTTTCTTTATTCTGTAGATTTACTGGCTTAATTATTATGTGGAGAACAGACTGGGAGGGGGATCTAATCTATTTGGTGTTCTGTAAGCTTCTTGTATCTTTATAGGTATTTGCTTCTTTAAATTGGGAAAGTTTTCTCCTTTAATTTTCTTGGATATATTATCTGTGCCTTTGAGCTGGTATTCTTCTCCTTATTCTAGTTCTATTATTCTTAGGTTTAGTCTTTCCATAGTATTTTAGACTTCCTGAAAATTTTGTGTTATGATTTTTCTTGGCTTTAGTGTATTCCATTTCAACTATAGTCTATTCTATTCAACTAATCTTCCATTCCAGGAATTTTCTCTTCCATCTTTTGCATTCTTTTGGTTGTATTTGCATCTGTAGTGCCTGTTCATTTACTCAGATTTTCCAATTGAATAGACTTAAGCCCAGACTACTTTATCCAGCAGTACTATCAATCACCATAGATGGAGCAAACAAGATATTTAATGAAAATAACTAACCTAAACCTTGATATTGGAGCTTCTAGGTCTCAGAAATATAAGACAATAAATGTCTGTTATGTACCATTCGAGCTTGGCATTTTATTATGCCAGCCTGGAGAGACTAAGACAATTATGAAGCTTGTAGGGTCCTATCCCTTTGCTTATTTCATATATTGAAATAGTGACCATGGCATATGATATTCAGATGGTCCTAAGAATTTATCTTTTCTATAATGTATTATATACTCTAAATGCATTAAACATTTGTTAATATATTCATTTCTTTAGTCTAAACAGAGACATTAAATTTTTTGGTAAATTAGAATTCTTTATATTAACCAACTGGCTTTGATGTTTCAATTCAATTTAGCTAGAAACATTTTTCTAATACTAAGCCCATTATAGACATTTAATTTGTATTTGATTTCCAATTCTAGGCCATTGGCTTGTATTAGACAGTTAAATGCCTGAATAAATTAATTAAAGAATTTTCTCCACTCTTCGACACAATGTACTAAAACAATCCAAATGCCATGTCATCTTTGCTATCTGCATATTTATAACATTAATTTTTTCTTAATTTCTACAGCAATTTTATACTCTCAATACTAGGAGAGTGTGTTGGATTATACAAATTTTAGGCATATTATCTTTCTTCATCTATAATTTGTAACATTGCTGAAGAACTTGTGTCTTTGTATTGACCTCATGTTTATTACCATTGCCTGACCCTTCAAAGAATATTGAATCCAACACTCACCATTCTTTTCACGGTTAGGCTCTCATTACTCTCTAAACTCCTTTCTTCATTAATCAGCTGAACTCTTCAAAAATCACTTACCACTTCACCTACAATCTCTATGCATCTCTCACTAAAAGGAAGCACTTCATCTCTAAGATATGCACACATTATGCATATTTTCTCACCTAACATATATTTATGTATCTGACACCAACCAATTAAAACATTTATGGGAAAGATTATGCTTGTCTTAATATTTTTTTAACTTTTAAAAACTAGTTATTTGGGCAAATTTTGATAATGATTCTAAAGTTGATAATGTGAAATCAATACTAGGGGATATAATATCAATATCTGATCATATAATTATTCCACTAGTAGTTTGTTTCTTTTGATTTGTTTGATAATCATTAACTATCAAAAAAAAATGATTTAGTGACTTGAGTGCAATGTCCCCATAGTCTAGGGCATTTGAATACTTTGTCCCATTTGGTAGAGCTGTTTGGGTAAAGCTTGAGGTGTGGCCTTCCTGGAAGAAGTATGTATGCTATTGGGCATGGGTTTTGAGAGTTTAAAGATTTCTGACATTCCCAGTTTTTTCTCCCTGTGTTTTCTTATTCTTCTCCTTCTTGTGGTTTAAGATGTGAGCTCTCAGCCTGCTCATGCCTGCTTACTTCTATACTTACCATGATGGTGATGGCTTCCTTACCTCTTTAGCATCAGGGTCCAAGTGAAATTCTTCTTTCAACAGCCAAAATCATGCTGTTTTGTTATAGCAATAGAAAGCAACACAAGCTCAAAAGGTATCAGTAACAAAAGCACAAATATTACCATTTCTATGAAGGTGTTTAATTACATTGCATTCCAGGACAGTCATCATAACAAATACACAGTTTGTAGGTCTTCACAATACCAGTTCCCTGACAATTTCTAAAACTATTTCTTCCAAAAATTTTATTGTTCATTTCATACATATTTAAAAATAAGACACATATACACCCATTAAAGAGATGGAGAGAGTCAATTTATAGAAAAACTAGCATTTTAAGCAAGCATGTGGATGCTGAGTATTGTCTCCTTAGGACCTCCCATCCTATGAAGGGTTAACCATTAAAATCTGAAAGTATAAACAACAGACAGTTAATTAAAATGATTGGCTAAGTAGATTATAAAAGAGCTGAGATCCAAAAAAGGAAGTTTGAACAGGAAATTGAGGAACAGAGACTCCCACCTTCTCCAGATCTGAAAGGCAATGCGAGGAGATAGAATCCCTAAACATCAGTGTCATATGTGAAATCTGAACCATGATGGTATTTTTGGAGGAAGATACAAGTCTAGAAGGATAATTACTGAGAAAATAAATAACTGAATAGGACAAATATGAGAGAGGTACGTGTTCCATTGTAAGTCAGAAATAAACTTATCTCTCAGAATTTTCTGTTTACACTTGGTTCCTAGGTATTAGCATTAACAGGGAGGTGAGAAAAATTCTTGGAGGGGAAGCTGACGGGTTATTTTGGGAGGGGATAAGGTGGAGCTGCATTTTGTTTTGCTTACTTCAGGTTTTGACTTTCTCTCTGTTTTCTTCTGCCACCATATTGTAGGCAGCACTGTTTTATTTCAACTCCCTGACATGATGTGTTAAAAATCATCAGTAAAAATATAGTCTTCTTATATGGGTCTGTCAGTATTTTGTCACAGTAATAAAATGTCTAATTAACATAAAGATACAAGTAATTCAAAGCAGTGGGGTCATTGCTGTCATTAAATGTGATATCTGGTTCTCAAGCTTTTGGGACCATGCTCTTGGGAACAATTATAAAACGTTCAGAGAAATAGTCCAGAAAGGTTATAAAATAATGAAAGCTAAAGAGAGTGGTCATTTCCTGTTGGGAATAAAAAATCAAAAACACCAACAGATATCCGCACAACAAAAAAAGGTGCTTGTCAAGTTTAACATAGTCATGATAGCCTTGGTAAGAACTCAGCCAGAGTCATTTATGTTGTCTTTTCACCAAGAGCTCTACATTTGGTTCATACCTTAAGATTTTGTGGAATGCTGCATACAAAGATCATGGAGTCATTAATTTGACAGAGAAAATTAATGTAAACAAGCACTGTACCCAGGTTTCTACTTATTAAAATTTTTAGTGAGGATCTGAATGAGAAGACAGGAATATTTGAAAAACCTGCGTGTTTAAAGTTGGAGGCAACAGCCTTGATTCTGGGGGTAGGACTTGGTCTTACATCAACTGGTGATGACAGACTATATTGACTCCCCCTGAAAATCTTGACCTTCTCTGAGGAATGGATTGGGAATAGAATGGGGGGAAGGTGGTAAGAGTGACTGGCAAGAGGGGAAGAAGGGGAAAAAGTGATTGATACAAAAAAAAAACCTCTTAAATAAAAAAATTAAAGATAAAATATATTACAGAAAAAAGTAAAATTGGAAGCAAGAAAGTTAGGTTTTTAATTTAAATAAAACATTTTTAATTCTGAAATTACATTATAGTCACACTATTCCTTTCCATATTCTCCTGTACTACCTTTTCCCCTTACAATTTCTTTTATTTGTCTTTAATTATTGGTGTGTGTGTGTGTGTGTGTGTGTGTGTGTGTGTGTGTGTGTGTGTGTGTGTGTGTGTGTAAAACTGGACATAGACCTTAAAAAATTAGTTGTATGTATATCTTTTCAGGGCTGCCCATTTGGTATTGGATAACATCAGTCTTACTTAACAAAAATGAATACTTTACATTGGGACTGGACAAAAAATATCTGTAGACATTCTATCAATCACTAGGACTCCACTCAGCACGGTGACAAGTGTACAAATATGTAAAGCTATTTTTAAAATAAGAGAGGAAAAGATCTTGTGAAGAGACATTTCAGGGTCATCATTCTCTCACAAGGGCTCCCAGGATAGTATCTCCTCAACTCTGTCATCTTGTCAACCAGAAGCTGCTGAGGCCATTACCTAAAGAGTTTTCTTCTCTGTAGTTGTGATAAAAGACTGGCCATTAGCAAATTTGGGGAGGGGGAGTTCTTTGGCCTACAGATTCTATCATAAGTAGAAGCCATGGCGGGAACCTTAAGGCTGAAACTGAAACTGGAAGCATGGAAAAACAATGTTTTCTGACTTTCTACTCTTGTTTTCTTAGCTTTTTTTTTTTTAATTTTTTTTATTTTTATTTTTATACACACCAGACCCACCTGGGTACAGATTGTACTTTGCGTAGTGGGCCAGGCCCTTCTATAAATAACTATAATTTAAAAAGTGCCTCACAGAGATGGTTCTGCGCCCAGTCTGATTTAGGCAATTCCTCAGTCAAGTCCTTTCCCCAGGTGGCTCTAGGTTGGGTTACAACTGAAGCTACATAAGACAAATTAGAATAACACCTCAGCTGGTGGCAAATGTTGAAGGCCACCACAGCATGCTGATTGTACAGGTATACAAAAATATAAGAATTATGTAGTCATGGATGCTTCCAGTCAGATCTTAAATGAGTTTATGAAAACTAGGCAAAGTACATAGAGGAAAGGAAGAGTCTAGCTGGCCCATAAGGATCCAATGTGTCTAACTGTGAGGGGAAAACTAAGTTTCAACTGGAAGCCCAAGATGTCAAGATGGTAAAAACATGTAACATCTGCAAAGGAAATCCAAATGACTGAACATCATCATAATTCCTTTCTCCCTGGAAATGTGATGCAGAAATACAGGAGTTACTGGTCACCTTGCTTCATTCAGTCTTTCTTTGGTACAATCATTGTTATTCCATCCTTTCCTTTTGCACTAGGATTTCGTGTTCTGCTTTAGGACATAGTGGAAGATTATAATGTTGTAGTGGGGTTTCTTGGTCCCGGGAGGTCAAAGGCCCAGACCCACAAACCCCTTAGTCACCCACCACTGCACAGGCCCCCAAAATGATTTAGACGCTTATATTAACTTCATGCTGTTTAGCCTATGGCTCAAGCACATTGCTAGCTTGCTCTTACATCTTAAATCAATCCATTTCTATTAATCTGTCTGCCACTTGGCCCGTGGCTTACCTGTGTTCCTTACATGTTTCTTCTTTGGGCTTTTAGCTCGGTCTCCTTGACTCCGCCCTACTTCTCCTACCTTTGTTCTGATTTCTCCTATTTTTTCTATGGTGCCTGTCATGAGCCAAAACAGCTTCTTTATTTAAAGATTGATATTCACAGCATACAGAAAGACATTGCTACATCATCTGAAAGATTAATAGAAATGGGTTGATTTAAGATGTAAGAGCTACCTAGCAATGTACCTGAGCCATAGGCCAAACAGCATGAAGCATCTGAGTCACTTCTGGGGGCCTGAGCAGCAGTGGTGGGCAGCTAAGGGGTCTGGCGTGGCAGGCCTGTGGGTCTGGGCCTCTGGCCACCCGGGACCAAGAAACCCTACAACAACAGATGGTGCCCAATGTGGGGCGAATATCCACTTAAAGCCTGAGAAAGATTAGAAAGGGTTCTAGATCAGAAGCTGAGCCAAAGCATCTTCCAAATTGTGTATATGAAGCAGGTTATTGTACAAAGAAAGCGTGGTGTCCAGGTCACATTCAAAATGTGCCAGACAGGTGGCAGGCAGTTTTAACTGCAATTAGGCTGGTTCCTGAAGTCTCACAGAAGACTCAGTAGCATGTGATTGATTTAAGGTTTCTGTTTATTTTGAACAAAAAGGAAACAAAGACAGTTTCTTAGTAACAGCATTTCTTGGGTCAGCTCTGTGTGCTAGCAGCAAACAGAGACACATTCTCTTTGAGAGAACTTGCCAATTCAGCTTTATCCACAAAACTATGCACCTCTTTAAGAGTGTGTATTTTAAAAGCTCTTCTGGTTGAAAGATGATTAAGGATTCACAATAAAACAGATTCAGTTTTAAAAAAAAAAAAACTGTAAACGGGTTACAATGTGTGTAAAAGGTACATACTCTTCAAAGAGAAAAGAAGGAAGGTAGAGAAAGTCCTTAAAAAGAGAAATAGAGTAAAAAAATATAATAAGCCATGTAAAGATGGAAAATAGACACAAAATCTGGATTTTCGTTGTTATTGTGTTTTCTTTTAATTTTTTAACTGTTAATGAGCTAACTGCAGAAAGACAATGGATTGAAAATGCAAAGACTACTAAGTTAAATAAGAATATATATTTTAAAGGTATTTTGATTTTGAAATTTGTGTTTAAGGATTTATTGCTTTGGAAGAGTTCTGCTTTTGTGGATTGCTTCCAGGCAAATATGGTTTCATTAACCAAGACCCCCTGAAAATATCTCTGATGGGAAGAGATGGCTGTATCAGCATCACAGCTGCAGACTATGATCCAGTCTCAAGAACCTATGAGATTTTCAATGCCCCATAATCAGCAAGAAGTAGTAATGGAAAACAACACCCAAATTCCCAAAATATTGTTTCTAAATTTTTTTTTCATTATAAGTGATTAATGGTCATAGTTAACCTCTTTCTAAGAAGAAAAAGGGGATATGGTATATGAATGATTTTTAAAAAATTAGATTATTGAATTTACTTAGGTCAGGAAATCAACTGTTAAGCTCAAAGTGTTTTACATTGGTATGGATTTCGGTTTATTGATACAAATTTAAGGTCAATTCTCTTATGCTGTATGTATTTTTCTACTCTTGTTTAAGATATGATGTTTATGTAAATCATTTAGAATTGTGATGTATAATTAAGAAATGCACGTAAGTTAGATTTTTAGATATACAAAGATATATTTCAATTAGGTAGGTAATCTTCAAATACTTCTAAGACCTACAGAATATGGCATTTAAAATATTTTAAGAATTTAGACTTTTCTAGACAGTGAGACAGATCTGCTCCTGGAAGCACCAATTTACTTCAAGAGAAAAATGAGCATTGAAGAAACTCCATATGGAGATTAGTTTCTTTGTGGCATCTGTTAGCCACTGGAAATGAGCCTGTTCTTATATTGACTGCTTGACATTATGCTGTTTAAACTGGACATGCAGGTTCCATAAGAAGGTGACCTCTGAACTTTGGCAGAACAAGTCAAGATGGTCATTCAGGTTCCTGCTTTGCAGAGAAAACTGTCAGACATTCTTCAGGACTCGAAGAGAAGCAACTGATGAATGGGCAGAGCAGATTTCCTGCTTCACTAAAATGAAAGAGACTCTAGGCCTATAGGCTGAAGATGGATGCCCAACTTTATAAAGGAACATTGGGTGACTGTC
Organism: Phyllotis vaccarum; assembly: GCA_033318265.1. NCBI lineage: Eukaryota > Metazoa > Chordata > Mammalia > Rodentia > Cricetidae > Phyllotis > Phyllotis vaccarum. Next base: position 28,906,902 of record JARWLC010000006.1, on the reverse strand, counting down.
CAGGCAGATAGGTGTCATCTCTGTCATTTCTAGATTTTGGGAATTGCTTGCACTTCCAGTTTACTTGGGTAAATATAACCTTATGTGGTCTTTGATATAGTTGAAGATTAGATAGTTATAGGTATAGTTTTTCTTAGTCATTTGAAAGGTATATTGGATATGAAACTTTAGATTCATAAGGATAAGGTAGATGATAGAGTATTTTCTTTTAGTTTGCTAAATACAAATAGACTAGATATTGTAACTGTAATTCTTGCTTTGATAGATATTTTGTTATATGTAATTTTGCTATGTTAAAATCGAAACCTTCCTTTTTGATTAGACAGAAAGGAGGAGGTAATGTGGGAATGCCTTTCTGTATGCTGTGAATATCAATCTTTAAATAAAGGAGCTGTTTTGGCCCATGACAGGCACCATAGAAAAAGTAGGAGGAGAAATAAGAGCAAAGGAAGGAGAAGCAGGGTGGAGTCAGACAGACCAAGCCTGAAGCCCAAAAGAGCAACATGTAGGAGCACAGGTGAGCCATGGACCATGTGGCTAAAAGATTAATAGAAATGGGGTGATTTAAGATGTAAGAGCTAGCTAGCAATGTGTCAGAGCCATAGGCCAAACAACATGAATTTAATATAAGCGTCTGAGTCATTTCTGGGGGCCTGAGCAGCAGTGGTGGTCGGCTAAGGGGTCTGGCGTGGCAGGCTTTTGGGTCTGGGCCTCTGGCCACCTGAGATCAAGAAACCACATCACAACATTATAACTTGTTTTTGATCTTTGAAACATTCAAAATGCAGAGTTTTCTGTGAATCTCAGAAAAGACTTTGAACTTGAACTTTTGATCAATATTGGGATTGTTAAGACAATTAAGGCCAATGGAGATTTATTAAAATTCTTTTTGTTTTAATTGGGTCCGGTGTGGAATCTAAATTTAGTTTGAATATGAGGTTTCCCACACAGGATCTTATGTTAAACATTTGTTTTTCTCAATATTGATAATGGAAAATGACAGATTCTTTAGAAGTAAGTGCTAGCTGTGGAAGTAGTGTATTCAAGCTTTATCATCTTTTCTTAATCTGTGTTTCTCTATCTGTCTTCCTCTTTTTTCTATCCAAGATATGAATAGTCCTATAATCTCTGCCAAAAGATGGCACTCAGTCTCACAACAGGAGTCAAGGAAGGAATTTAAGTCACTGGTGTCAAGAGCTACCAGCTGAGACATCTGCCCAGCCAGACTCATAGTAGGACATACAGAATGAAAGAAAGGTAAATGACCTGAAGTAAAATCTAGTTGCAGAGAAAGGGGTTAAATTAAATTATTAAATTATTAAGTAGGAGCCCAAAATAACTAATAAGAAGTCTATGTGTCATAATTTGGGAACAGGTTGGTGGTCTAAGAAGAAGTCTGCTACTCCAAAGCTACTTAAAAATTGATTAATGTACAGAATGTGCATTACTTACATTAAAAACTAAGTCCAAAGACTCTCTCTTTCTCTTTCTCTGAGTTCTTTTTAGAGAAAGTCAGAAAACAGAACTCATCTTGAAAATTATGTGTGATTAAGCTTGTCAAATCTTTTAAGATGGTGTTATATATAGATCTGACCAAAAGGTAAAGATGGTCTAGTCTTGACCAGGACAGTATAATCATTCAAGATACCATTACTATGGATTCATCAGACAATTGGACTGACTTACCACATACTTGATACACTAGCATCTAAATCTACACAGTAAGAGTAATTTTATCAGAACATTTTCTGACTGCATATCTAACCACTAATGAAAGGCAAATGAAGGAAGAATGGTAAAAAAAAAAAAAAGCAGTAAAAAAAAGTAAGATCCTCCAAACTATATCATCTACCTCAAAACATAGAGCTGAACTTTGCTTCAGAGTTCCATAGACTCAGCTTCTTTGTTTTGTTTCTCTTAAAAATAAAAATTATCCACTAGCTAATCTTTAAAATTATTATTAATCATAATTATACTTATAATTAATATCTTTAAAAGATATTATTAATATGATTTCCAGAAATAGTGTTTCACTATCAAATGTTCATACCATGTACTTGAGTAAAGTCTATTTAGAATTACTGCCACCCATTCCCTGTGATACCCTGATGCTTCCCTTCCTTTCAAGTAATCCCACTTTCAGGTTTATATTTTAGGCTTGGTAGAAGCTTAAAATTTCTTCTAGAAAAGAAAGCATGACTACAAAGATTCTCTTGGAAACCTAGTGGCTTATGTTTGTGTTAAAAATTTCAGATTATACTTACTATTTGATGAGGGTGAATGGATAAATGAAAGAGGAATCACTCATAATCCTCATACCCGAAAGGCTAAGACAAGAGATTGCCTGGTTGTGTGCAAAGCTAGCCTTGGCTATATAGCAAGACTGTGTCTGAGAAAACAAAAAAAATCAGTAACAATAATAAAAAAAGAAAAAGATGGCTAAACAAAGCTAGTCTTCTACAAGTAAGTCCCTGGTCTTTTTTGCTGCTGTCTATTTTTCCATTCTCTATTTAAATCATGTATGCCTGATATATTTTGTCACATTTGAATCTAATAAGTTTCACACTTACTCCATTTCCCCCGTTACCTTGTATATGATGCTCTTTTTCTGAAGTGAAAAATTCAAGAAGCCTCTTCATCAGTCAACGGTATTCCAATTGCAGCCAGAGTGATATATAGAAAACATGGTTCACTTTTAAAAATGTAACAGGAATGACATGCAAAAAGATGCTTGTTAACAAATCTTTAATAGAATTTATTTAATTTCTTCCTTCAGCTAGGTATGTCTAATTTAAAATAGAAATAATAACATTAAAATTATTTTTTAACACAGTTCTTCATCATGAAGTTGAAGCTTAGAAGATTTATGTTCATGCTTGAAGTGGTGGAGAGAAACCAAGATGTATAATTTAAGTCAATAAAATTCTAGAACACATGACATAAATGCTAACCTATTATTTTCTTTATTACTGAGTAGCATTATAAAAAGGATGTCCTGTCAGCTTGGCTTGCTGTTGATTATGTGAGAAGGAAGCTCCTTGCCTAGGTGATACCAGCAACGTTTCTGTTCAGAATATTTTCTAAACACTCATGTAATTATCAGTATCTCCAGAGTAGTTAATTCAATCCATAGGAGAATGTGGAGTCTGTCGTTTCCACATCCTGCTATGGTACTTACAGTATAACTCGGTTTAATCAAAAGGTTTAATTTACTTTTATTCCTCAACAACAGCAACAAACAGTAAATGAACCATTTATAATCAAGGAGTATAGTAAAAGAAATCTGGAAAATGAATTTTCTGAAAAGTAGAAATAAGAAGTACTCTAAAAAGTAGGACACACACTATTTTTTTCAGAAGTTTCTCATTTTTATTCAGTTTAACTCTGTCATTAGCGAGCATTTCTCTTATTTTGAACTTTCCGTTTTCATCCAAATCACACAGTGTTTCCATGACACTGGTTGGTTGTTTCCCATTCATACACAGAATTTAAGCTTTCTGATGAATTCGATGCCTTCCATGCCTTTCATTTTCAGACACTTTTATAAAGTAGAAAATATATTTGATTTGAGAATTGTTTAAATTCACTTTACATATCAACATCAGATCCCACTCTCATATTTTTTCCCCACACCCTGGAGCTTCCCCACTCTGCCCCCCTTTCTCTAAAAGGGTAAGACCACCCAAGGGGAGTGATCAATGCCTGCTACATACAGTTGCAGTAGGACCAAGTCCTTCTCCACTGGATCCAGGTTGAGAAAGTTGTTCCATCCTAAGTAATGGGCTCCATAAAGCTACCTCGTGCACAAGGAATAAATCCTGATCCCACTGTCCAGGGCCCCTCAAATGGTCAAGGTTAGACAACCATTTCCCTTACGCAGAAGGCCTAGTTTGATCTGATGCAAGCTTCACAGATGTCAGTCTAAAGTTCTTGAGTTCCCATGAAATTGATTCAGTTCTTTCTGTAGATTTCTCCATCATGATCTTGACAATCCATGTTCTTATAATCCCTCTTCCTTCTCGTCAGCTGGACTTCTTGGCTGTGTATCTGCGCATGCGCTTACCTCAGTTACTCAATGAAGGTTCTGTGATGACAGTTAGGGTATTCACCAATCTGCTTACAAGGAAAAGGCCAGTTCAGTCACCTCTCCACTATTACTAGTAATCTAAGATAAGGTTGTCTTTGTAATTCCTGGGATTTTTCCAGTATCAGGGTTTTCTCTAACCCCATAATGTCTTCATGTATCAAGATATCTTTCATTGATCTACTTCTCCATTCCTCTTCCAGCTCTTCCTTCCCAATCCCTCATGTTCTTATCCCTCATACCCTCCCCTCTCTTATTTTTTCTTGACCCAGTGATGCTTCAGTTTAGGTTTACTTAGTTTTCATAATTTCATAGGCTTTCTGTATTTTGTGTTTTTTTTTAAATTCTAACTTTAAGCCACAGTGATCCATTAAAATGCAGGGGTTTATTCCAGTTATTTGTACTGGATGATATTTGGTTTGGGAGAGAATGTGTTCAGTTTTTAAGAAGGTTTCATGAAGTTCTGATAAGAAGGTATAATTTTTTGTGTCTGGATGTAGATGTTTATTAAGTCAATTTGTGTCATAACATCTGTGTTAGTTCCTTTATTTTCCTTATAAGTTTGTCTGGCAGACCAAAGTCCATTAGTGAGAATGGGGTATTGAAGTTTTCCACTATTTATGTGGGGAGTTTTATGTGAGGCTTAAGATCTAGTAATGTTTCTTTTATATATGTGACTGCCCTTGTATTTTTATCATAAATATTCAGAATTGAAATATCATCTTGATGGAGTTTCTTGTGATTAATATGCAATGTCTTTCCTAACTGCTTTTGATTACTTTTACTTTGAAGTCTATTTTGTTAGATATTAGGATAAATACACCAGCTTTCTTCTGAAGTACATTGATTGGAAATTCTTTTTCCAACTCTTTACCCTAAGGTAGTGTCTGTTTTTGAACTTAAGATGTGTTTCTTGTGTATGGAAGAAGGATTCTATTTTTTTTTATTCGTTGTGTTATACTGTGTCTTTTTATAGGTAAGTTGAGTCCATTGTATTAACGGCCAGTAATTGTTAATCTTTGTTATTTTTTTGGTTTTGGTGGTGGTGGTGGTATGTGTGTGTGTGTTTGTGTATGTGTGTGTGTTTCTGTTCTTTGTGATTTCTTGCTGTGGGTTTATCTATTGTCTGTGTTTTTATGGGTATGTGTAACTTTTTTAGGTTGGGGTTTTTTCTTCTAGTGCTTTCTGTAAGGACTAGATTTGTTGATAGGTATTGTTTAAATCTGTTTTTTTTTCCCATAAAATATCTGCTTACTCTGTATAAGATGATGAAAGTTTTACTTGGAATAGTATTCTGGACTAGCATTCATGCCCCTTAGCGTCTGCATAATGTGTGTCTAGGATCCTCTGGCTTTCAGTGCCTCCATTGATAATGAAGGTGGGCATGCCTTATAAGTTACTTGGTCTTTTTCCTTTATTTCTCTTAATATTTTTATTTATTCTATATGTTTAGAGGTTTGATTATTATGTGGTGAGGGTCTTTGAGGGGGAATCTAGTCTCTGGCATTCTGTATGCTTCTTTTGTCTTCATAGGCATTTCCTTCTTTAGGTTTGTAAAGTTTTCTTCTATGATTTTGTTAAATGTATTTTCTATGCCTTTAATCTGGAATTCTTCTTTTATCCCTATTATTGTTAGGTTTGGTCTTTTTGTAGTTTCCCAGATTTCCAGGATGTTTTGTTTTATGACTTTGTTGCCTTTACTTCTTTCTTTGATTATTAATAAATCCATTTTCTCTATCATATCTTCCATGCCAGAGATTCTGTTGGTTATGCTTGCATCTGTAGCTTCTAACTGTTTACTCAGATTTTCCATTTCTATCATTCCTTCACTTTGTGTCTTCCATTTCAATTTCTTTAGGTCTTAAATTGTTTTCTTCACCTGTCTGATTGCTCTTTTATTTTGTTTTCTTTACTGAATTTATTGGTTTCTTTCAATTTTTTATTTGTCTTTTCCTTATATCTTTAAGGAATTTTCAAATTTCCTCTTTAAAGTTCTCTATCATCTTTATAAAGTTATTTTTAAGGTTGTTTTCCTCTGGTTTTTCTTTTTTTTTTTCTACATTGGAATGTTCTGGTCTTGCTTTTGTAGAACTTCTCGGTCCTGATGTTATCATATTGTACTTTCTCATTGTTGAATGTACTGTTACCTTGGTGTCTAACCATCTCTTTCAACAATTGTTACAAGCACTGTCTGTGTCTCAGAGAACTGTTCTTGGTCCAGTTGGAGCTCTTGGTATAATGGAAGCCAATGGAAATCTGCGTCTCAGGCAGCAGTTGAGGTCTGTGAGGAATGGGTGGGTTTGGTGATGGAGTGGAACATGTAGTCTACAATGTTAGATGGGAGTGTGGGCAAGATTGCTTCAAAGAGTCCTTCCTGTTGGCCTGCAATTAGAGCTGCAATGGGAAGGGGTGGGGATTACAGGTTATGATTAGATGCCTAGGTCTAGAGGCTGGACTGACTGGCTGGAAGAAGGGTCACTTACCTTCTTGAGACTTCAGAGTCTCAAAGACTATTTCTTTAACTTTTGAGATTATAATTATAATACAATATGAGATAAATATAAGATATAATACAATATAGTATTTCTTACTTTCTTTTTTCCACTCCATTTTATTATTCTTAGGTAAAAGTTAGTCTGTATAACTTATATATTCTACCAACAAAACAGACTCTCCCATGGTTATGTTTTATTTCTTCTCAAAATAGAAATTCATCTATGATCAAATGAGATGATGTCAGAAATGTCCCCAAATAAGGTGAAGCTCCAACATGCAAAACAAATTTTGTATCAGGCATATAATTTAAGTTGGAGGATGGGGAATTGATGGAAGGAAGATAACAATATGGTTAGTAATGTGAGTACAATTTTCTGTCAACCACAGCTTCCATCAAATTCAGCCATAGAGAAATAAATGATGCCCCATTTCTAAACTTGTACTAGCATATTTTCCTTTAAGAAAAAAAAATCTCTCTTATTTTGCAAATGTTGAATTTTAGGGCCAATAACTTGAAGCTACATGGTTTTTGTTGTGTAACTAATGACCAGCAGAGCTGGAACCAATGTCTAGGATGCCTGCTTTATGCTTACTGTGTTGATTATAATTTCTTATTTATTTAAGAATGAACAAAAACAGGAACATTTTGAACTGTCAAAGAACAATCTTTGGAATAAGCCTTTTGAGCATTATTCTACATACTGCAGCTTATCTCCTTCTGATAAAGCATTAATAAGGGCGTAAGACTCCCAAACATCTTTTAGTAGTTTATTTACAAGGTGCAAATGCCCATGTACCCAGTTTCTTGCTCGATACCTTGTTTTCTTTCTAAATGTGGACTATAAAATCGAAGACAGGAAATTTGCCTGGAATCAAATCATTCCAGCCACTATTACATAAGCTATGACGTGTAATCAGAATTCTGATTGTGAATTACTCTCATACTAACTACTCCTCTACTTAGGAGCAATTAGCGATATTTTCAGAGTGAAAGAACTTTGTAGAGTGGGAAGTAGAAAAACTATTTCTATTAAGTATGCACATTTCAGAAAGCCATTACAGTTTAGGACAGATAGTTTAATCAGAAGTTTTTGAGGAGAACCACAGAAACTAGGGACCATGGAAATAAAAACAAAAAATTTTCCCCATCTTTCTTTACTCCATCTACAGAAATTTGAGACCAAAATTTCTGTAATTTCTCAAATTTCTCCAAAACACAGAAATTTGAGACCCTTGATTGAATGTATTTCTGAAAGTGGGAATCCAGTGAAAAGAAATGATAAGGGTTTTTGATGATCTATTTCTGATTATTTAACAAAAAAAAATGAAGGAAACAAGAAAGGCCTAAAGAAGATGAAAAAAAAACAGGAAAAATAAATCAACTTTTGGGTTTTTTCTCGACTCCTAGAGATCCCTGTATTCAAACTTGAATGTCATCTGTTGCAAAATTGTTCCATTTTTTGTAACATTGAGACATTTTGGAAAACAATTATATTTAGACACATTAATATGAATGTATATACTATTGGCACTTAGCAGTATAACTCCTATTTAAATTTGTGCTATTATTTTCAGACAGTTATATGGGTTATATTCGAAATTTTAAAAAGGGAAACACAAGAAGAGCATGCACTGATAAAACATTTTGTGAGAAACAAGAGGTACTTAATTTATATATGTTCCAAAAGATCATTGCATGCACTATCCCACTGAAATATTGTGAATTAGTTACAATGAAAACAAACAAGAAAAAAATGCATGTTACAATTTTGAATAACGGTTTCCTACCCCAGGCACAGGTTCACCGGGATGTGTTTCTAGCTAAATAGTGGGAATTGCGTGGTTTGTTTTTTTTATAGCTAAACTGGAATGGAAACCTCATCCAGAAAATTTGAATGACAGTGGAATATGATTTAAAATGTGAATCATGGGCAGGAGAGATGGCTCAGAAGTTAAGGGCATTCACTGGTTGTTCTTCCAGAGGACCCAAGTTTAATTACCAGCAACCACAGAGTGGCTCACTATTGTAATGGCATTTGGCGCTCTCTTCTGACTTGCAGGCATACATTCAGACAAAACACTATATATATAATAATTAAATAATTTTTTTTTAAAAAAGAGTGAATTGTACAATACCTTAGCAGAAAGTTTGCAATCTGTGTTTACAACATGGGCCAAATACAAAAAAAAAAAAAATACTTTTAAAAGTATAACATTCTCTTTATTCTGACTTCTTAGAGCTGTTTCTGGGCATCATTTCTTTATTCATTGAGGATAGAGTTAGCACCTGAAGCAGAAGACCTAGAGAATGTTCTATCCCATTAGAGCCAAGAGACAGTCTATGACATAGGAATTCACTTAACTTTAATGCAATTTTATATCATTTACATATTTGAGACTATGCTTTAAAATATTTAAATTTTAAGTGCTTTATTTTCTGGGGTTGTAAATCTAAAATTGGTACTTTTTATTATATAGCAGTATTTAATAGTATGAATGGACACTGTGTTTAACCATTTGTCACTCCAATAAATACTGTGAAAGCAGCTTACAGGTGGCTAGGTAATAATCACATGAAATTGTATTTTAAATTCACTACTCTAGATGTTTGCTAGTGAGAATTCTAGCTTGTATATTAGGTTCATGCTTATTTTTATCTGTATACTTGATTCTTGATGCAGATAATTATAAGTGCTTGCAGCTAAGCCTTCTTGAAAAGACTTTTGCACCAGGTCTCTGCAGAGAACACTGCTGAAAGGGTAGTGGGGTGTATTTAAGAGCGTGAAGATAGTGAGGGACCAAGTAAAGTTATTCAGGAGATTGCTACAACCATTGCAGTCTTAACTCAAAGAAATGGAGCTATCTGCATGGAACTGCCCAACACTGGTCCTATCAGCTATCAATCAAAGAAAAAGGAGGGCATGGTGATAAATATTTAATAAAAAAAATAGTCTGAAATATGAGAGAAAAGTCAAACACAGAGCCAAGACATGAACTTCAGGGAGGGGTAACCCACACCATTAATCCTAGCTTTAGGAATGTCAAAAGAGGAAATTCAGATAGCTGGGCAAAGGTAGAGAAAGACGTTTTCAGCTTTCCTGAATACTTTCTTGGTGGGCTGAGGATAGAGAGGTTTGGAATCAGATGAGTTAGTGGAGACAGGTCTGAGGAGTTGGCAGGTGAGAAGTGACTGTGATGTATTTCTCTGATATTCCAGCTTTTCACCAATATCTGACTGTGGGTTTTTATTATAATTCTAAACATAATTCTTGACCAGAAGGGGCATACCCTTTACCTCCGAACTATTGAGCTATTGGGGAATTAGCAATAGTGGAAAGAACAGAAAAAGTGGGTATATCCACTCTGCTTCTTATTTGGTCCTCACTTCCCCTTTCCTCCTCTTCCTCTTTCCTCCTCTTCCTCTTTCCCTCCTGTCCTCTGCTTTTCTTTCTTTTCCTTCTATATATTTTTATTATTATTAGTAGTAATAGTAGTAGTATAAGTAGTAATAACAATATAGCAATAAGAGTAGTACTGTTAAATTAAAATATGTAACTTCATTTATTAGTGGCTGGTTATTGTTTTATTAAATAGAGGGTTTTAGTAATTTCACCATGATTCATATATTAAAAATAGATAATGTAATTCTATTTATGTCTTAGTTACTGGTTTATTACTGTGAAGAAATTTCAAAAACAAGGCAAATGTTATAGAAAAATAAACACTAAACTGAGGGCTTGCTTATAGTTTTAGAGTATTTCTGCCCTTGAGTATCAATGCAGAGAGCAGAAAGGCATAGCACTGGAGAAGTAACTGGCAGTTTTATATCCTGATCCACAGGCAGCAGACAGAAAGTGAGATTTTAGGACTTCCCTGGGCATTTGAAAACTTAAAGACACTTAAAGAACTGTTCAACATCCTCAGCTATCAGAGAAATGGAAATCAAAACAATTTTGGATACCACCTTACACCTGTCAGAATGGCTAAGATCAAAAACACAGAAGATGGCCTATGCTGGAGAGGATGCAGAGCAAGGGGAACACTCCTCCATTGTCGATGTGAATGTAAACTTGTACAGCCACTTTAGAAAGCAGTGGCGGTTCCTCAGAAAACCGGGAATCAATCTCTCCAATGATATAGCAATACCACTGTTAGGTATATATCTAAAGGATGATATTATTATTCCAAGGGCAATAGCTTAATCATGTTCATTTAAGAATTATTTGTAATAGCAAGATCCTGGAAACAACCTAGTTGCCCCTCAACTGAATAATGGATTAAAAAATGTGGTTCATTTACACAATGGAAAATTTCTTAGCAAAGAATAACCAGGCTACAATCCATAACCCCCAGCAGCTAGGTAACAAAAAGAACTTAAGAGAGACTTCCATGGGTCTCCCAAGGAAGGGGAAATAGAGATGTCCTGAGTATATTGGAATCATATGGAGAGGGAGCCAGGGGAGAGATCATCAGAGAACAGGGTGGTTGAGTTGGGGGAGCAATAGAAAGGGAGGGAAAAAAAAAGTAGATATCTATTATAGGGAGCCATTTCGGGATTAGAGAGAAACCAAGCACTAAGTAAACACCCAATTACACACAAGATGACCCTGGCTAGGACTCCAAGCCACAGTGGAGAGGGAGCCTAAACAGGCCTTTCCTTAAATCAAATAAATGACCATCATAATTGTCATTTTAGAGCTTTTATCCAGCAACTAATAGAGGAAGAAGCAGAGATCCATAGCTAAGTACCAGGTTGAGCTCCTGGTCCAGCTGAAGAAAGAGAGGAGAGAGCATATGAGCAAAGGGACCAGGATCATGAGTAGGAGACCCACAGAGATGACTGACTCAAGCTATTGGGAGCTCATTGACTGAAATGACAACTCAGGAACCTTCATGGAAAGGAACTAAATCCTCCAAACGTAAATGACAGTTGAATAGCATGGGCAGTTCATGGAGCCTCTTACAGTAGGATCAGAGTTTATTTCTAGCACATGAACTGGCTTCTGGAAGTCCATTCCCTAAGAGGAACACTTAACTTACCCTTGATACTGGGGGAGGTACTTGGAACTACCTCAAGTGGATATGCCAGACTGAAGTGACCCACCTTGGGAGTCCCTGGGGAATGGATGAGGTGGGGGTGGGGAGGCTGAAGAAGAACTGGGAGGGGCTGGGAGAGGGAGTAGGGGTGGAAATGGGAAAAAATCCTTTTAAATAAAAATATTTAAAAAAAGAAAACTCAAAGCCCACTCCCAGTGATACACCTTTCACAAGACCATACCTCCCAATCCTTTCAAATAGGTCAGCTCCCTGGTGACTAAGAATTCAAATATTTGATCCTATAGAGGTTATTTTCCACCAGATAACCACAAATATAAAATCATATTTATAACTGTAGATTTCCTTGATCTCTGCCATCTTTTAGAAGTATTTTGGAGCAAGATATAATATTTTAACCATGAATGAAGAATCTACCTATGAATTGTTTAAATCTAGCTAAGTATTACAATTGCATACATATAGCATCTCAGTCATTTGTAATTACTTTGTAAGGTCTTAAAAAATAAAACACATGGCTTTTGAGAACTTGAAAATAAAATTAAGTAAACAAGGTGGTTTTAGGCCTGAAAGGGTCAAGAATTCTCATTCTGCTACAGACTTTACATTTTGATATTTCTTGTAAACTATCAAACAGTCTTTCAAATGGACCGTGCTGTTTGCCCTTTTAAATTTATGATGGATGCTGTACAATTAACATTGTCATGACAACTGAAATGTGGAAGCAATGGGCCTACATAGTAATTGCAATAAAATAATCCTGGCATTTCCCAAGCATGAAAATAGAAGTTATCTGAGCATCTCATCTTTTCTTTAAACTTTACTTAAATTTACTTTTACCATTAAACAAATTTCATTATTATATTCAAAGCTCACATAATTATATTACTTGAGATACATTTTTTTTTCACAAAAATGAGTATGAGTTCACAAATAAGTTACTTATTCTACCTTATCTATTAGCTCTAATTGATCACTGTTATTTTTGGCATATATTTATATGGTATTTGCTATGTTTTTTTGTGTGCATATATGTGTCTATGTATGCATGTGCATGATGCATATGTGATTCTGTGTGCCTGTGTTTATGTATGTGTGCATGTACATGCATGTATGTGCATGTGCTTGTGTGTGTGTGTGTGTGTGTGTACACACAGTTAATGTGTTTTTTTCTTTGATCACTCAACCATGACTCTTGTTAAAGCTAGAGTTGAGGTCCACATTAGCCCTGCTAGCCAGTTTGCTTATTTTCTCTGATTCCACAGTGCTGGGATTATAAATGGTAAAATAACTACTGGGTTTATATGGATTGTAGGGATCAGAATTCAGATTATCATGCTTATCTAACAAAAATTTTATATATATATATATATATATATATATATATATATATATATATATATATATATATATATATATATATATATATATATATATATATCATTCCCCTGACTGGTATTAGCATTAAAAGTCAACACTTCAGTGGATATCAAGAACAAGCAATTATTATATATTAAATATTAGTTATTTATTCTAGCTCTATTTTCCTTGGAAAATATTTGTAAATCAAATCTTGTTAGATATCTACTTGTTTTTGATAGTGTGTGCATTTTTAGAAGGAGCATAATGAAGCATTCACTTCAGGTTTATTTTTTTCTAAACAATTATTTTCATTTTGTTTCTTTCTCTGAGATATCTAAAGTCATCTATACCATCAATTAGAATTAAATAGTCTTGAATTACTGGAGATTGTTTTTATGCTTTTCAAATAACCCATTAGAGTTTGTTCAATAGTGTAGATGTTCACATTTATTTGTGCTTCTAAGCATTAATTCAAATATAATGCCATCAATGTTTTCATGATGGTTGCCTAAACAGATTGGATGACGGAGGTTCTAGCATCACTGTATGACACAGTGTAACTGAGAAGAAAAGAATGTGACACAAGCCTCTGAGGCTAAACTAGCGAAAGTCAAATTAGTATGGAAAATTCACAGCTCTTCCAGGCAGGTTTCCAGGGTCCCTTTCCCATCCTACTGCTTCTCACTATATAGCTGGTAAATTGGTCACTTTTACCCAATCTTCATACATTTTTTTTATTATTATTATTTTTGGTAAAATTGTTTTTATCGTGATTTTAAATAATGTTGAAATACATTTTGATTAAATACAAAGAATTGTGGAGATATGCCATAGTGATATTACCGTCATCTGTGTTCTGTTGACATTGAAAATAAGTAAGATAAACTTGAATTAGAAGAAGAAAGAGGAAGTCCCGTAAAATCAATTTCTATTTGGAGCACTCCCAAAGTACTACTTTTAAATAGCTAAGAAGCAGCTTTTTCCCTGTAAAGTTTCAAATTAAATAATGATGAGGGAAACAATAATGATAAGGGAAGCTAAGTCAGTATAGTGCTTGCCATGTAAACAAGACGACTTGCTATTTGTCCCTGCATTTAAAGGGACATAAAAGGGCTTCATAACATCACCCGGGTTTGTAATCCCAGCTCTGGAGAAAGGCAAGCAGAAGGACCCCAGGGGCAAGCTGACTCAAAAACATAGCTGGCTCTTGAGTCATGACATCTGAACCTCTCTGTCCTCCACACAAGTTCACCACACTCACACAAACCTATGTGGACACACATTTATACTGATGATGAAGGACTTGGACCATTTAAACTTTACTGGGAGCAATAAGATTACTTTTGTTAAAAATTAACATTAAGGTTATCTTAAAAGCATTATTTCATAGAAGTTTTGCTTCAAAAACAAATCTTTCCACGAACAAAATAAAGGCAAATTCCCCAAACTCAGTCATTCTAAGAAGTTAACCTTTCCATGTTTCAATGACAAATACAGCTTGTCATTCACCTAATAAAAAATCTAGATATTCTTTCAGATCTCTGTGAAAAAATATCAAGATAGGAGTTAGCACCACTACAGTTAATTTCAAACAGCTTTTAAAATATAACTAACAAAGAAATCTTCACATGTTAAGTGTTAGACAAATGTTCGGATTTGTGCAATGATACACAGCACTGTACAGGGTACCAGTCTTGCATCCTGCTCTAGAAGGTAAGGCTTTCAAGTACTGCCTTAGAGCTTCAATCAATGATGTCACTCTCTTGCATTTTAGTGTTTTCGTGTCTTAGCAAAGGGGGAGTTAAAACCTTTAAGAGGCAAAACGCATGAGATTAAGGGAAAATAGAACATTGAGAACAAATTGAAAGGTGAGTAATAGCATTTCCAGTTTATATTAGGCGAAATTTTGTTCACTAGCATTTAGCAGGTTGAATATCTCTGGTGGGATATGTGAGTGGACAGTAACACTTGGTTATGTCACCCTATCTCATTCTTTGCGTCTTGCTAAATTTTTTTTAACGAATTCTCCACTTCAGTAAACACTTAATACTCAGACTTACAGTGTTCCATTGTTGAAATAAGAGGAAAACTGGCCTTGGGCCACATTTGTAAATCTACTTTCAAGTACACCATCCATCACATCTTATCCAAATGCCAATGTGCAGCTGGGTATTACAGATGTTCAGAAGAAATCTTCTTTGTTCCACACAAACAGATTTAGGGGACAAATTGAAAAAGAAAAAAAGAATAAAAACAGAAGAAATCATTTTTATACAGGAATATCAACTGGAAGTCTTACAGACTGATAGATGAGTCTATGTTATTTACAATTTGATTTGTTGTGTATATAAAGCATAATCACAGTACTATTGAAGCATACTGCTATTTCATTGCTTTTCTGTTTATTCTAAGAATCCACATGACTAGTCGTAGGATGGCTGTTATTTGAAGCTACCCCCCCAGAACAGCTATACCGCCTTTAAGTTGGTTCAGTGCTTTTTGCTCTAGTGGACTTGAATATTTGGAGCACTGGTTTTAATGTATTGGTTTGACACGAAGTGACACCAAGCTGGTATCCTAGAGGGTTTGTGTTCATTCAACAAGAAGAATAAGATTCTTTCTTGTTCTTAAAATGAGAAAATGTAGCCTAAATGCACTCCAGCCTATTTAAAATCCTTAAAATATTTTATATATTAAAATCATTTAATATTTTATATATTACAATCATTGATATTTTATGTTTATAAAAATTGAAATATATTAGTAGTTTCACCTTTTAATTTACAATGGAATGGTAAATGATTTTACTTTTCTAGGTCTTAACAAACTACTATTCTCACATTAAGCAAACTATACTATAGTTCATATTTGCATCAATATATTCATAAACATTATATATGAATTAGAAGAACTGGCCAAAACCATAGACAATTTTAATCCTACATACATGATTATAAAAGTGAACTGTTAAAGTTTTGAAAAATATTTGAACCACAACAGTAAATCATTTTCATTACGGTTGCTTTAAAAGAAAGAAACAACTTCCCAGATTAAGAACAGAGATGTGAATGGTGGCTTTGGTATAGGAGAAAAGGCTTCGCAGAGGAATATTTTAAGAAGACACTATTCTACTTGCCGGCCATTTCTGTTCACCACTTTATCTCCTTCTATGCATAATTCATAAATGAACAGTGACCTAACACTTCTTTATAGTGTCTAGCTATGCTCAGATGTTGTACAAAATGAAAACACAAATGGAAAAAAAGTGCCTTGTTTCTCTTGTATTTAATATTAATGGTTTTCATTTTAGTGTTTTAAACTTGGAGATAGGAAGTTATAGATAATACAATTACAACTATACATTTTTACTTTTTAAAAAATTTATTTTTTTCTTCAAAGCAGTAACTGTACAGACACTAACTTCTACCCTCTTGAGTTTGCTCAAATTTCACACACTTTTATTTATTTTTCACATTTTACCCTTAAAAAGGCATTATTATTGTTAAACCTTGTGTTTAATTTCCCAATGATTACAAAAGCTAGCTTCTGACTTGAATCTGCCTTTCAGCTCAAACTACATCATGTATATTGGCACAAGGATTCTTCATCTGTATCTGACTTCCCTGCCAACATGGCTGAGTATCTCAGGGTGTTAGTGAGAGCCAGAAGACACAGGAAAGCCACGGAACACCCTGAGAATTCATAGCAGCAGGCACAGCTTCATATGAACAGTCAATGGTCAAGGTAGACCACTGTGTGCTATGAATGGAAAGAAATTAGGGCAATGATCAAAGGCCTGCTAATGCTCAGAGGTCTGCGTTTCTTTGTCCTCTTCGTAAACACTAGCCAGTTTTAGAGAATTAAATGTGAAATCAGAAGGGTTGTGGCTAATGATAGAATGACATTGAACAATAGTGGTCCCCAGATTTAGGAAAACTAAAAATTCTTACTGTTGACCAAGAATCTGTGCTATGCATAGGCTGTTTTTGTAGCATTAAGCATATCCATTATATTTCTCTTTATGTATTACATTATTACTACTTTATATTAAAAATAAACACTTTTGTAATGTCAAAGCTTATTTTTCCTTATATATACTAGATATAATACAATTTTCATACTTTATAGTTGTGGGAATTAAAGGTTTACAAAGTGATATTCTGTGGTTTTATGTTTTACATTTATATTTACATATTCTTAGCATCTCTTTGCCATGTAAAATCATTCACAACACTTGTATTATTATGTATATTATGAAGATAAGATCAAAGGCCATTCCACCATGGTGATGTTCAAGCCCAGGCTGCAGCACAGGGTCATATCTTGCTACCTGCTCCTACTGAGCCAAGGTCTGTATTGATATCCATGGCTATTATTACCAGTGAAGGCCATGCAAAAACTCAGAGTCTGGGCCATCACTTGAGGCCAAGTGAGGGTCTGAGGGTCATACTGTAACTGGGGAATGTGCAGACCTGAGTGGTCTGCAGTACTACAGGGGCCATGATGACATCGATGCCTAGGCTCCTGCTGAGGACCTGGTCTGGGTCCACGGTTCTACCACAGTCAGAGACTGTGTTGGAGTTCATGTCTTCTTATATCATTGAAGTTCATGTTTATGCCAGGGATCTAGACCAAAACCTGTGGCCATGTTGCTGTTTGAAGGGCCATGCGACCACTGGAGCCATGCTGATTTGAGTGGTCTTCATTGTCATGTGGGGTCATAGTGACACCTGGGTCTGGGATGCTGTCAAGGACCTTGTCTGAATGTTGTGGGATAATCTTTCTGTATACTGTAAAGATGTGTCTCTGCCTAAGGCTTAATAAAGAGCTGAATGGCCAATAGCTGGACAGAGGAGAATAGGCAGGATTTCTGATAAGAAAAAGGAACTTTCTGGGTATATAGTCTTACCACAACCAGGGTCTGTTTTGATCTCCATGGCACATGGTACCACCAATGGCCATATAAGTGCCATCCGGATGTGGCCATGTTGGTGTCTGAGGGCCATATGGCCACTGGAGCTATGCCATTCTGGGTGGCTGAAACTGCCACATTGAGGCCATGGTATAATCTGTGCCATGTCTGAATCTGTAGCCCTGCAGAAGGCAGAGTCTGAATTGATGTCCCGGTCTCCTGTTACCACTGAAGGCTATGAAGATACCTGGTGTATGATCAGCCACCTGAGATCATGTCAGCGAACAATGGCCTTGATGTCACTATGGGCATAGCGATGTGGGATGTATTTCTATACATTGTGAATGTACTTGATTACCATTTGTTAATAAAGAGGCTGTTTGGCATATGGAAAGGCAGCTTGAAGGCAGGTGGGAAATCCAAACCTTGATAAAAGATGAAGAAGGGTAGAATCAAGGAAATACTGCAGGCTGCTGCCTAAGGAAGCATAATGTAAAAGTTTGGCTAAGCCTCGACCTACATGGCAGTACAATAGATTGATAAAAATGGATTAAGTTATAAGAACTAGTTGGTAATGAGCCTGAGCCACAGGCTGAGCAGCTTGTAATCAATATAAGCCTCTGAATAATTATTTTACAAATGGTTGTGGGACCATAGGTGGGAGAGATAGAAATGGAGCCACACTGGACTTCCTTGTCTCACAATCTCATGCCAGTGGTGGCTCAGAGACATGCCTCTCAGTAGCTACCTGTCAGGAAGTAGAAGAGCCGAGAAACGGATGCCAGTGGAATGCAGAGGACGCGAGATGAGAATGCTGCACTGAGCTAAAGGTATCAATCCTCATGGCTCAACATAAATGGAAATATGGGTTATAATTTAAAATAAGATTAGAGTTACCAAGTAATAAGCCTGAACCATAGAGCAAACAGTTTGTAATGTAATATAAGCCTTTGTGTGATTTTTTTTTTTTTGTGGGTCTGGACCTTGGAGCTAGGCTGGGCTAGATGGCTTATGCTGCAAGAAGGGTCTGATGTCTGGAGCTGAGTTCCGGCCAAGGATCATGTATGAGTCCATGTTCCTGTTGAAGGTGTGATCTGTGATGATGTCCATGCCTGTGTTATGATAGAGGGTCATAGGTGTCATGTGTACTGAAATTGGAGGGCCTTGCTAAGCTGGCCAGTTCCTTACTGGACCTGGGATAGATGGCTCTGCCTCTCTCTGAACACTGCAGCAGGAGAGCTGGCCCTGCCTCTCATGGGAGAACTGAATACCCATGAGAGATATGGTCCCACTCTTTACCATGGTCATGGGAGAGCTAACTCTGATGGGATGAGCCTAAGAGAACTGGCTCCCTTTCTAGCCTGAGGGTGCAGTCCCAATGGCCCAGACCAAGCAGCTACCATGCAGATTGGCCCATCCTAACACCTAACCCATCATGGAGTGCCTGAAAGGGACTGGTCTTATGGATCTATATCCAGTCATAGGATACCTGAGAGGAGTTTTGGTGAGGGTCCAGTGATTATGATGTGCTAGAGGTCTTGAACCACCACATGAGGGACTCACTGCAATGAGCATTTTGCAGGTGGGTTTGATAGGACAAAATGGCATACTGAATGATACACTGTAGCTCCCAGTGTCATTAGAATGAATGGAGAGGGAAGAAGTATTGGAAAGGGATCGGCCTTTTGTTTGTTTATTTTGTTTTATTTTTAATTATATATTTTTTTATTTTGGGGAGGTTTTCTTTTGGGGAGATGCTTCAGGGGCGAGAGGCTGATATAGAGGGGCTGGAAGATGAGTGGGCTAGGGCTGTACAATGTAAAATTCCCAAGGAATGAATAACATAAATTATGTTATTAAAAAAATTAAGGGCCATTTCAAAATATAGTTTTGTGGTGATACATTATATATTAAACAAAATTAATCTAGAATATCAGGGGACAGAATCACCCACAGCCAAGCAATGAAGATCAGGGAGTGTTTAATCCCATCACTCCAGAGACAAGGATCTACCTGGATCTCTGTGAGTTCAAGGCCTATGAGCCAGGCATTGGTACCTCACACCTTTAATTCTAGCTCTAGCAGAGCTGAACTAAGAAGTAAAATAGCAGACAGACAAAGGAATGTAAAGCAGAAGGCAGAAATTCAGCATTCTGTAGAAGTGACCTGTGAGTCTGAGTACCCATGAAGACAGCACTTACCTTGTTTGGCCTGAGAAATTGACGGGGTGAGAATTTGAGAATTGCTTGTGGTTTGCTTCCTTTCTTTAATAGACCAGACTAATTTTATTAAATATACAATATATTCCCACACAGTTAAGCTGCTTTTACTAAGCATTTTTATTTTAATAATTAAATTTTTGTGGCAATTTTGAAGATATGTGGAAGTATTTAAATATCTTTTAACTGGTGAAGAAAATTTGCTATTATGCAATGATTTCTTGCTCAATGGCTGAGCATCCTCAGTCTGAGGCCATTTAGCACAGAAATGGACTCATGACACTTGGCCACAAAGCTGCTGCTAGATAGGCTTTACTCAAAACCTCCTTTGTAGCACCCTCAACAGTACTAGAGAGGGGTTGGCTCTGTCCTAAGCTAGTTCCAAAGTAGAAGCCTTCAAGCCAAAAGCTAAAATTTAAGAGTCCCACTGCTCCACAGTCCCATCTGATTCCAAAGATGGTTTAGAGGCTCAGGCTGTGAGATCTGCCTGCTCATGGGAATTTCAATTTCTGGTAACTCTTGGTTTTCAGCATAGTTGGCCTTAGAGTGAGCCCCAATAAATAGCCTGGGCTAACATTCAGATCTGTTTCTAAATGAATTTAAAAGCTTTGCACTTTACTCCAGTTTAGAGAAGGGCTGTGTAAGTCCTGATAACTCTCCTTTTAGATTGTGGTCATAGGGTATCCTCAATAAGCAGAAGTCCTGTGGTTTTGCTGAACACTGGTGAAGTTTCCTAAGACCTGGAATTAATATTCTACCCTATACAGAACTGGTAGATGCCTTTGTCAAAGATGGGCCCTTTAGAGTTATATTGGGGGGGAGGGGTGTCTGGCCTCTTGGTTCCTACACTGTTTAATCACTCTTTACGTCTTGTCTCACTGAGAGCAGCCTCTATGCTCTCTTGCCTGGTTTCATTCACTCCACTGAAGCTAGTTTGTTGTGTAAGCATTTGTTCAGCTTGGCTTGTGGAGGAAAAGCATGCACACTGGAGAATTCTGCTGAACTGTCCTAGGACTCCTCTACTAAAAAGGCCAGAAAATGCGGACACAGCTGTGAAATAAACTCAGATACCATGGGAGTATGGTCAGAAGAGCCTTGACCAGAGTCTGAGACTCCTAGTCAGAACCTTTATTTTCTTTTTCTTGGTTATCGTTTCTTTCAGGGATTTGTTCGTCTATTCCACTTTTTTGCTTGTATTTTCTTCTATTTAATGGGGTCTTTTATATCCACTTTTAAAGCTTCTATTATCTTCATAAAGTTGCTTTGAAGGTTGTTTCCTTCTGTTTCCTCTTCATTGTTCTGCTCAGATCTTGATGTTGTAGAACCACCAGCTTCTTCTGGGAGTGTCTTGTTGTTCTTTATATTGTTATATGTATTTTTACAATGGCATCTGCCCATTGCTTCCTCAGTTCATCCTAGTCAGTCGTGAGCCTGGGGGCTGTATATCTCCAGTAATTGCAAGGGCGGCTCTTAGTCGGCTCTTAGTTGGCTGTAGGCCAATGAGCTGTGTGTCTCCCATTGTTGCAGAGGTCACTCTTAGTTGACTCTTAGTTGGCTCTTAGTCAGCTGTGGACAAGTAAGGTTCAGGGTCTCTAGTTGTTGGTGTGTGGTGATGCAGATTATGGTTTGGGTGGGGTTTGGACTGTGGGACGTCCCTCTAGCTGTATTTTGCTGGGGATTGGGCTTGTGGGGGGCTCTCCCAACTTTTTTTGGTTTAGGGCAGAGCTGGGTGTGGTAAGGGTGCTGGGGGCTGTGTCCCCAGGACGGGGTTCAGAGACTACAGTCTCTGCTTGACCTGAGGGTCAGGGTGCCACCCATCTCTCAGACAAATGTGGACCAAGAGGCTTCGGGTCTCCAGTTGTCCACAGTTACGTATTTCTTTATATTATGATCAATGCTTGGCACTGTATGAGAGTTGGTGATTTTCACTGGAATGAAGGTACAACATTACCTGGAAGTAATAAAGTAGACTCACTCATCTCAGCCTTCCTTAATTGCCTAGAACACTTTATGCAGGATTGAAACCTCCTGATCTTTAACCTATTCACATTGATATGCCTATTGGAGTTATCCTTGTTCAGCCGTCAGTTATATTGGTGAGAGTTTACAGGCACAGTTTCTGGTATTACTAAGAGACACAATCTCTCAACAAATTCCTTCTTCCTATGACTTTTACATTTGATCTGGCCACCTTTAATTCTGTAAAAGTCCTTCATACTTAAGTGTGAGGATTGTTTTGTAGACATATCCATTGGGACTAGGTTCTACAACTCTGAATTCGGATAGTTTTCTGTAGTGGTCTCCATCCACTGCGAAGAGAAGTATCCTCAGTAAAATTTAAGGACTACTCTTGCATGTGAGCATAAGGTCAAATATCTAAAATGTAGTTAGGGATTATTCTAATGTAGTAAAGTGGTGGTAATAGGTTCTTCTTCAAGATACATGACTTCATTATCTCTGGGTAGTGGGTTAGTTTCTGGTATCAGATCTTATGTCCAAATACAGAGTTGTTAGTTACCATCAATACACACATGCAAATACTGTGACATAACGTTTGCTGTGGTGTTTCTTAGTCTAGGTATGGTTGTTGGTTGCTTCCTTCCTATGGAGAAGCTTGCACAGTGTGTTAAGTACCATGAAAGCTAGTCCTTTTGGAGGAAACATTCAGGTTAGTTCCTGTTCAAGGGCCTCTGAGCCCTGTGTCTGAAGTGCATGAGGTTTATAGCAATAAAAAGTTTTCCTCAGAGAAGAGCACATCAATTTGTTATCAATACCAAATGGTCAGCCTTGAAAGCATACTTATTCAACTAACATTATATGGACTGAGAACATTTTATTATGTATATAGGAATGTATATAATGGTTAATAAAAACAGGGTCATGAGTTTAATAGAGACCAAGGAGCGATATATGGAACTGTTTGGAGTGAGAAAAGGGAAGGCAGAATGATGCGATTATATTATAATCTCAAATAATAAGCAATTTTTAAGGAAAAAATAAAATATATGAAAGAACTTTAAACATTCCTCAGGTCAAAGAAATAAGGCAAAGAAAGAAAAACACACGTTTTTGCTCAGATACTCTCCTTTTGTTTTCAATTCTTACACAGTCTAAAATTATATTACTCATTATCCCAACTTTACTGGTGATTTGAGATTGTAAGATAGTTTGATGCTACTACTAGAGATAATTGCACATTAACCCTAAAGCCAGTTCCCTTTAGAGACTTGCCTTTAATATGTTCACCTACAGGAATGTTTGGAGTAGCAGATTTTTGTATACCATTTATCAGTCTTACTGATGCTTCTGGGATTAGCTGATCCCCTTCAACAGTGGGGTTGGAAGTTCCTAATCTAGCCATGTACTAATGGGATAAAGAGGAAGAGAAGAACTATCTGGCAAATAGCTCACATAGCAAGGTCCGTGGCACATCATAGCAGTTCTAGCAAAGCAGTAGGTATCCAATGGTTACAACTAAACTATTGTGCTTTTGACTTTTCCTGAGGAACCTCTAGTCATTTTACCACAAAAAAGGAAAGGAGGGTCTGCTTTTATCCCAGTCTCCCATAAACTGCAGCTGCCTGCACCCATCCTCACCCTGAGGGGGATTTCAGTTGATATATGGGGGGGGGGGCTGGGAGGAGAGGAAGGAGGGAAAACTATGGCTGGTATGTATTGAATGAGAAGTAAAAGTGACATTAGGCCTAGCTTAAGGATGAGTCCGCAAAAGCCTGCCTCCACAGTGACACACTTCCTCCAGTAAGGCCATGTCTACTTCAACAAGGCCGTACCTCTGAACAGTGCCGCTCTCTTATGGGCTAAACATGCAAACACATGAGGCTCTGGGGACCATAACTATTCAAACCACTACAGTGTTCAAACACTGTAAATGAATAATCTAATTATCACTAATATTACTTCAGCTCTCATGCTAATGGTAAAAATATTATTTTAAAATACAATATATCATTAGCTTAGTTATCATGTGAAATATATCTCTAGAACTTACTCCTTCCAGCTGAAATTTTGCACAGACACTACCTACACTTCCATATGTTTTACAGCATCATTTAATTTTTCCTTCTTTGAGATTAGTTTTCTTAAATTCTACACATGGATGAGATTATACAGGATTTGTCTTTTAAGGACAAATAATCTGAAAACTGTCCACTAAAACCTGTGCTGTCATCTAATAGTGTCATTTTGGAGACTTGGATTTTTAAAACTATGCTTTGGGAAATATTTACAATCAAACCAATAGTGAATATATTAGCTTACCATCCTAAAACAATTACAGTAGAGGAATTGTGAAGCTTACAAAATGTTGGGAAGGGATTAGTATACATATGGCACTCTGTAGGGTAAAGTACATGGGCTCCCTTGGATTTGGTTGATTTCCAGTATCTGCCAAGGCATGGGCAAAGCCATTGGACCAAATTAGTCACTGGGAAGAAGCAGTAGAAATTTCTGGTAGCCAAATATCTATATAATATTCATGTTTACGGAGATCTGTTTTTCTTTGTGGTTTTACCATAGTAGTATAGGTATTTTATGCCCAGGATACCACACAGCTCAGTTGTAATTTGCCAAGCTGGCTCATTGCAATTATGTAAATTTTCTTCCTTAGTAGCTGTATTTTACCATAAGCACTAGCTGCTTAAACTTTTAAGCAATTATAGTAATTAATACTGATATAATAAATACAATGGATATGAATTATAAAAGTATGTAACAAGGCATTTAAAAATATCCAACACATTAGTACATTTCTAGGGAAATATAACTCTTGAAGAATATCATATATGGGTCATGCTGCTGTTTTTTTCTAGGTGTTTGTGAAAACACCTAATAATCTTTATATCTTTTTAAATAATATTTATATCTTTGAGAGACACAACTCAATAAGGATAAAAGACAAGTAAAAGCATAGTGTTAATCTTTAAAGAGTTTATCATTGTCTACTGATACAAGATGAAAGTTGATGTATAAATTAAGATAATATGAAATACATTCTTAAAACACTTAATGCAAAATATAAATTATTTATCCTTCATTAGTATTAATGGGTATATGAAATTACTAATGATACACAGAGGAGTAAATTTTGTAGTTCAGAATTTAGTACCGCTTGGTATTTTTTATGAAAGTTTAAAAATGATATAACTTAAAATAATTCACTTTAGAAAAATCAGATATATCAGTGAGAGAAAATGTGCATTTTCCCACAAAACTACTATGTTTATCTTAGCAAATTTTGTCTATATCTCTCTATAGAGTTTTGAAAGATTGACATAATAACTGTATAATGGACTCTAAACTCTGTAATTGGAGTGTTTTACATGCCACACAGACAGCTGCTGGAAGTACACATAAAAAATAGTGTTCAGTTCACACTGTAACAGTACAACATGATCTTTTGTTCCTCACTGCTTCCGAAGATAAAAATGAAGAGACATCACTGGAGACTTCTCATGTCATTATCAGGATATGTGAGAAAGTTCTGCATGTAATAACAACCTTGGAAGTTATTTTATGATTTCTTAGGTCATGTATATTATTTTCTAGATTTTATAGATGATGACTATTTTTATAGTTCATTTAAATTATAAGATATATGCAGTGGAAACTATTTATAAGTAACTGTTAGTATCTAGTAAGAAACTCAGAGTTGCCTTCCCATTTTTCCATGATTACTTCCGTTTAGATGACCTTATTTATTCACATATTATGTGGAAAGTCTTTCTGTATGCTGTGAATTATAATTGGATAATAAATGAACCGTTTTGGCCTATGTCAAGGCATCTTAGAAGCAGGCAGGGAATCCAAGCATAGCTAAAGCAAAAGGAGGGTAGAGTCAGAAAGAGATGCTGCAAGCTGCTACCAAGAGAGCAACATGTAAAAGTACATGTAAGACACATGCCATGTAGCAAGACAGATGAATGGAAATGGGTTAAGAAGTGATAGCTAGCTAGCAATAAGCCTGAGCCATCCAAGTAGAATGTAATTAATATAAGACTTAGAATGATTATTTGTGGCTTACTGGCAGTGGAGTTGCACAACATATGTTTACATGTCTTTGTGTAGGATGTCACAGTGAATCCCAGTTCTAATGTTGTGGTTTAAGTAGAAATGGGCTCATAGCCTCAAATATTTTAATGCTATTCTATAGATGGTGGTGTTAATAAAATATAAAGCGCTCATTGGCCAAAGGAAGTGTGGTTGGGGCTACCAGACTAAGAAGACTCTAGGGACAGGCAGAACAGCAGCAGAATGCTAGAGAGAAGCCAGAAGAAACAGAGGACAACTATGCTGCTCTGAGAAAGGTACCTAGCCACATGGCTGAACAGGATAAGAGTCATGGGTTAGATTAAGGGTAAAGAGTTAGCAAGTTATATGCCTGGGCCTTAGGCAGATCAGCCTAAAATTATAGTAAACATCTATGTGTCTCTGGGGGTCTGTGAATCTGCAGGTCTAAACCTTGAAAGTCCAGGCTAGAAACCTTGTACTATAGTCATGCCTGATACTGCTTGGTTAGCCAAGAACCTGCAACTAGGTAGGCCAAGCTCATAGGAGAAAACCAAACATGACTAT
The DNA here is from genome assembly GCA_033318265.1 of Phyllotis vaccarum. NCBI lineage: Eukaryota > Metazoa > Chordata > Mammalia > Rodentia > Cricetidae > Phyllotis > Phyllotis vaccarum. Next base: position 28,880,183 of record JARWLC010000006.1, on the reverse strand, counting down.
TCTGCTAAAGAAACAGCAAGTGAAGCAAGGGAAGGATTCCTAATGGTATTCCTCTATACTCATAGATTAGTGTCTTGCTAAGCCATTATCAGAGAAGCTTCCTTCTGCAGTAGATGGGAATGAATATAGTCATCCCAAGCTGGAGAATGTGCCGAGTGAGAGACCTTGTAAAAAGGTGTCAAGGCCACAGGGGATGAGGTTACCAAGGAAACAAGGACTTAAAAACACAGCAGGGCTGATGCACATATGAACTCATAGAGATGCATGCACAGACCTGCAGGGGTCTGTGCCAGATGGGATCTCAGTGCTGAGAGGAGATGTGGACACATGCCCCATCCCTAACACAGTTGATAACTACTCCCAAGTGAAAACTTAGTTTTAACAAATGGGGTCTCACTGGGGACACAAACTGATCTTAAATGCAGGCTCTATGCCCAGCTGAAGATGACCAATACAAAAGGAACCCAATGAATTTATTTGTCTCATAATATTTTATCAGGACTTTTCTAACTTTATTTTTTAAACATATGGGACCTTTAAATATACAGTATGCCTTTTTGTTTTGTCTCCTCATGAGATTCCTGTGTGTCTCCGAGTCTATGTTTTTCATGCTTTTTCTTTGGCTCATTCTTTGTTTTGCTCTATTTGGGTTGCTTTGATTGTTTTTGTTTTATGTTATTTGATTTTATTATTATTCTTAAATGCCTACTTGTTTCTAGTGAGAGACAGAAAGAGTGTGGAGTTTGGATGGAAAGTCAGGAGGAAAGATCTCACAGCAGTTTATGGACAGATCCTTATTTAAAGTATATTATATGAAAAATGTATTTTAATGAAATAACATTAGAAAAATAAAATGTGAATATATTGTTCGTGTGAATTTATAAAATTAATGTTGAACTGGATATAGTAGTAGTACACACTTGTAATTCCAGAATTTAGAACGTGAGGAAAGGAGATTATGAGTTCAAGGACATCCTCAACCACACAACAAGTTTGAGGGGTGAAACCCCTCAATTTTGATTTCACATGCATCACTTTATCAATCTGAACCATAAACATTGAATACTAAAGTATATGTATATATTCAATTCAAAAGGAAATAAAATATTATTGAATACAATGCATTATTTTAAACATTATTTTTCTTGGCTACTGAAAAAAAAATGTCTAAAAAGATAGAGAAACCAAACTGGAACTAGCTAGTAGCTGTTACGATGTGGTTTTTTGGTCCCAGGAAGCCAGAGGCCCAGACCCACAGACCTGTAGCCCCAAACCCCTTAGCTGCCCGCTGCTGTGCAGGCCCTTAGAAATGACTCAGATGCCTATATTAACTTTATGCTGTTTGGTCTATGGCTCAAGCACATTGCTAGCTTGCTCTTACATATTAAATCAACCCATTTCCATTAATCTGTCTGCCATGTGGCCCGTGGCTCACCTGTGTTCCTTACATGTTGCTCCTTCGGGCTTCAGCTTGGTCTGCCTGACTCTGCCCTGCTTCTCCTACCTATGCTCTGATTTCTCCTCCTCCTTCTTCTATGGTGCCTGTCATGGCCCAAAACAGCTCCTTTATTTAAAGATTGCTATTCACAGCATACAGAAAGATATTCCCACATCAAGTAGCTAGCTTTCATGGTGCTAGAAGGTACTGTACAGGATGCATGGGGACAAACAGCATCGACTGTCTTACCAGGTTATGACACTAAATAAGTGCAGAGAGCCATTCCTGTATACCTATGTAACTCTAGCTAAATAAACATCTAACAGATGTCCATGCAGAGTCCTTGCTTGTTATTTAAATATGAGTGTGGACCTACTTGTGAGAGTGGCTGTGTGTATGGTATGTGCATGTGTGTGAGCATGTGTATTTATGTGTGTGTGTGTATGTATGTGTGTGTGCCTGTGTGTGGTGAATGTGTGTGAGTGTCTGTAATTCAAATGTGGAACTGCTGATCACAAAGATAATTCTCTCTAAAAATCTAGCATAGTCTGTCAGTACAAATGAGACCTGAAAATACAGTTGAAAATTCATCAGTACAAACACTGTTCTCTTATATTGGTGTTATGGAATTAGTTAATTTTGTTTTTAATTTCTATGTGCAAAATTCTGTTATCTAATATCTGCTTTATAACAAATGTGGATTGTTATTCAATTTATTTCCATCTTGTAATAGGTTTAACCATTCCAAAGCAGCCTCCATTTGCCATTTAAAACTCACCTTTTTCTTGCCCTGTACTCAGCACGTTTGGATTTTCAGGATGGGTTCTTATTTTTTTTTTTTATTTTTACACATTTTAACATCTTTCTTTCCCAGGGCATTTTTCTGCATGGTTTCAGTGGCTCATTAGGGAACAACTTCACTTCCCTACATTAGCAGCTTTATGCTTCTTTCATTACATTTTTTATGGTAGACAATTATTCATTTGGATATGTCGGTTTAGCTACCATACTTAAGCATTTTTAATTTTTAAACAAAGATGATTATAGTGACTAATAAATTACTCCTTATAAATTTATGCAGTTGATTTGTCTGGGTATTACTGCAACGTATATTGAATATCTAGAAAACTAATATTATTTTCATAAGCTCTATCCCTTTGCTCACATAGACTCTCCCCCCTCCCTCTCACTTTAGCCAGACCAGGAGCTTGACCTGGTGCTTAGTTATGGATCTCTGTTTCTGCCACACTTCATTGCTAGATGTAGGTTCTATACTGACACTCACGGTGGTCATTCATTTGATTTTAGGGGAAGTCCTGTGTAGGCACCCCCTCCAATATTGATTAGAGTCCTAGCCAGGGTTATCCTGTGAGTTCTTGCAGATTTCCCTAGTACCCAGCCTCTTTTCAACCCTATAATGACTTCCTCTATTAAGATATCTATCTTTTTTTCTCCTGCTTTACTGCTCCTCTCATTCAACCATCTCCTTCTCTCATAATTTGTTCCCACATCTCCTTGGTTGCTACCTGTTATGATCCCAATTTCAAAGGAGATCTCCTTTTTTTCTCTTCATAGGGAGTTCCTGGATGTCTCTCAAAAGTTCCTTCTGATTCCAAACTGTTCAGGGGTTGTGGTTTGCTGCTTGGGTATTCTTTACTTTTTGTCTAAAACCTATGTAAGAGTGAGTACATCCCATGCCAATCTTTCTGAGCTTGTGATAACTCATGCAGGAGGAGATTCTCCAAATTCATCCTTTTGCCTGAAAATTTTAGGATGTCATTATTTATTTATTTATTTATGTATTTATTTATTTATTTTTCTGGTGAATAGTACTCCATTGTGTACCACTGTTTGATAATCCATTCTTCAGTTGAGTGTCATCTAGGTTGTTTTCATATTCTTGCTATTATAAATAATGCTGCTATGAACATAGATGAGATATGCCTTTGGGGTATGAATGTGCATTCTTTGGGTATATGCTCAAAAGATCATTGGTGAGATTGATGCCCAGTTTTCTGAGGAACTGCCATACTGATTTTCCAAAGTATCTGCAAAAGATTTTACTCCCACCAACAATGGAGGACTGTTTCCCTTACTCCACATCCCGCCCAACATAGGCTGTTATCTATGATTTTGAACTTAGACATTCTGACAGGTGTAAGATGGTATCTCAAAGTTGCTTTGATTTCCATTTCTCTGATGGCTAAAGATGTTGAGCAATTTTTTAAGTGTCTTTCAGCCATTTGTAATTATTCTGTTGAGAATTCTTTTTTAGCTCTGAACTCCATCATTTTTAAATTGGGTTATTTGGGGTGTTGGGTTCTAGTTTCTTGTGTTCTCTATTCGAGATTAGTCCTGTATCAGATATAGGGTTGGTGAAGATCTTTTCCCATTCTGTAGGCTGTCGTTTTGTCTTATTGACTGTGTCATTTGCCTTACAGAAGCTTCTCAGCTTCAAGAGGTCCAGCTTATTAATTGTTGCTCTTAGTGTCTGTACTATTGGTGTTATATTTAGGAAGTAGTCATCTGTGTCAATGTGTTGAACTGTATTTACCACTTTCTTTTATATCAAGCTCAGTATAGCTGAGTTTATGTTGAGGTTTTTGATCCACTTAAATTTGAGTTTTGTGCAGGGTGATAGTTCTGGATCTATTTGTATTCTTCTACATAACTACTATCCAGTTATGCTAACATCATTTATTGAAGATACTCTTTTTTCCATTGAATATTTTTGGCCTCTTTGTCAAAAATCATGTGCTCATAGGTGTGTAGGTTAAGATCAGATCTTCCATTTGATTCCATTGATGCATAAGTCTGTTTTTATAGCTCTATAGTATAGTTTGAAGTCAGGGATGGTGATGCCTCCTGAAGTTCTTTTATTGAGCAGAATTGTTTTGGCAATCCTGGATTTCCTGTTGTTCCATATGAAGTTGAGTACTGCTCTTTCAATTTCAGTAAATATATATATATATATATATATATATATATATATATATATATATATATATATATATATATATATTGGGATTTTGAGGGATTGCATTGAATATGTTGTCAGATTGCTTTTGGTAAGATTGCCATTTTTACGATGTTGATCCTACTTATCCAGGAGCATGGGAGATCTTTCCATTTTCTGATATCCTCTTCAATTTCTTTCTCTAGTGACTTAAAGTTTGTATCAAACATGTCTGTTATTTCTTTGTTTAGAGTTACCCCAAGCTATTTAATGCTATTTGCAGCTATTATAATGTGTGATGTACTCTTTATTTCTTTTTCAGCCCCTTTATCCTTAGTGTATAGGAGTTCTATTGATTTCTTTTAAGTTAATCTTGTAACCTGCTACATTGCTGAAGGTGTTTATCAGCTGTAGGATTTCCCAGGTAGAATTTTGGGGGTCAGTTATGTATATGATCATATAATCTGCAAATAGAGATAGCTTGACTTCTTCCTCTCAAAATTAATCCCCTTAATCTCCTTTTGTTCTATTATTGCTTTAGCTAAAACTTTGATAATTATATTGAATAGATAAGGAGAGCAGCTTTGTATTGTTCCTGATTTTAGTGAGATTGCTCTGATTTTTTTTCCCATTTAGTTTGATGTTAGCTGTTGGCTTGCTGTATATTGCCTTTATTATATTTAGGTATTTTCATTGTATTCCTGATCTATCCAGTTTTTTTCCCGCATCTCAGGAGATAATTATGTGCTTTTTTTTTTTTCAGGTTGTTTGTATGATGGATAACATTCACAGTTTATGGTATGTTGAACCTTTCTTGCATCTTGGGATGAAGCCTACTTGATTGTGGTAGATGATTTGTATAATATATATATATACATATATATAATATATATATATATATGTTGTTGAATTTGTTCTACCAGAGTATCATTGAATATTTTTGCATCAATGTTCATGAGGGAGATGGGTCTGTTATCTTTCTTTGTGACATCTTTAAGTGGCTTGGGTATCAGTATAATTTCGGCCCCATAAAAAGATATGAACTGTCCTATAACATCACTGTCCTTTCTTAGTTGGAACCCTCCTATCTAATGAAAAGAATAGCTTATTACAAATATTGTGAATCTTGAAATTTCACTTTTGTGAAATAAAAATTGAATAAAATCCTGGTGATGTTGCAAATAAGAGCGACTTATAGATAACTTAGTGGAGTTATAAGAAATACTCTCTATACAAAGTGATAGTTTTAACATATGATAGTTTTTAATATGTACACTAACATATATTATACTTGGGATGAGTAATTCTCAGCAGAAATATAAAATAATTTTGCTTTCTAATCATTATTGGAAAATTCCAAGGTATTCTAAAGAATAGCATATAAAATTTACGGGACCAAAGCCTACATACTGGATTTTGCTGAAATGGTAGAACTAAAATATTTGCTCTGATCAATAAACAATTTGAACAGCCAGAGGCATTAAAGTGACTGAACTACTTTACTGCAAGTTCTAGGACAAAAAGTTTTTCTTTAAATTTTCAGACTTTGATTGGTTCTAAGTTTATCTCTTTATTTTTAAATTCTTGACTTTACTAACATTATATTAACTTTGTGCTATAAATATAATTACAATCAGCTCAAAGATAGTAGAGAACGGTGATATGCAATTTTCAAATGGGAACTAATAAGAAAACTATCAAGTTCGTCCTGGATAATGTATTGTGGTTTCCCTTTTGTTTTCACGCTGGGGAAAGCTGTTATCAATGTGCCTTTGGTTTGCTATCTTAGAGTAGAAATGAATGTCCCCAAGAACCATTTATTATTAAATAACTGAAGAAAATTGGTTTCAACGATTCTGTCTTAGAAATTTTATTACTTGGAAACATTTGTCTTTATCTGAAATTTGGTTGTGAAAAAAAATCATGGAAGTTGTAGGATGTAAATGAACTTTCGGTGTAGAGTGTCACACAAAGGAAAGAACATGCCTTCCAAAAACGGTGTCATTACTTTTCTTAAGAAACTTGCTAGGTAACTAGGGCGGTTTGGGAGGAGCATAGGAGGCCACGTGTGTCTGTGGAAAGCGAAAAAAGAGAAGAGGAAATGAGAACAAGAGCAAAAGGAAAAGGAGCCAAACTCAGCATACATCTTGGTAACAATAGTGTCAAATCTTGCAACACTCTTGCAAAACTTTCTGATAGCTTACAACTAACTTTGTTGATAGAAAATAGAAAAATGTAAAAAGTAGCAATATATGAATTAAATAATAGTGTAATGTTATATAAATTAATGAATAAACTCATGTGTGTTCTTATGTAGGCCTTTATTCGTACAAAAAATTCAGCTGCATTGCATATTAACAATCTATTCTGTAAGTTTGACAGCAATCAAATACATACTATTTAACTAGTAAAATAGTCATATAAAAAGAGGAAACCAATATTATTGTTCATTAAAAATTTCCATTCTCAGAGAAAATCAGGAGATGAAATACATGAATGAATGGATCTCAAGATTTAAGGGACTAGGTGCAGCCAAAGAACAAATGATGGTCAGTATAGACCATTTCTTACTTTACTGGTTCATTCAGAAAGTGGCTTCTTCCACATTTTCCTTCTCTTTAAAGGCTAATGAATGAGAATAAAATTAAGAATGTTTTAAGTTCAATCATATAAATAAAGCCTTAAATCTTGTTTGCCAATATTATGAACCAACTTCCTGGATATGATTCTTCCCTGGGAAAAGAAAAGTGAATTTCAAATCCTTTCTCTAGTTGGTCATACATATGGATGACCTCGTCTTCCATGATAGTTTTTAAAGTTATGATCGATCAATAGATTTTATTCTCAGAGAACTCTGCTCTCATCTTGTATACTTATAAGGATTTAATCAAAACACTCAACACGTCAGAATTTATTTTCCATAATTCAAGTTAGTAATAAAGGGCTCTTGAATTTGTGCACTGAACCATTTTTTCTTGAAAGTGCTGTTTATGAGAAAGTTAATATTAAAAAAGTTCGTATTTATGTGACACTAAATTGAATTTGTAAAGATGTATAAAATCAAACCATAACCTTTCTCCTATAGTAATTATAATTTGACTCCACTGAAAAAAGAGCATAACTTCCTCCTGATTTAAATAAGTGCTGGTTTAAATGCTATTCTAAGATGATAAATACCTCTTAGAGAAATTATGCATTTCCCCTTTTTGTCTTCAGTCTCATGAATGCTTGGTCTAAAATACAGTTAAGAATTTCTGTGAATGACATTTAGAGCTGATAATATTTTAAAAACTCACATAGTTGCTGAAACCTAAATTATTCCTGCTTTAATTTTCTATTCATATTGATAATTACATTTATAAATTAAATTAAGAAAGAGGATGTGAATTGAGTTCCCAGATGTAAACACAAACATATATAATTTGAGAAGCTGAATGAGAAATAATATCAGTTATTCATTTCAAAAATAATAGAACATCTTGTATTTTTACACAAAAACATTATATTATAAACTGTATATTATAATTGAATCATCAAGACAAACACATTTGGACAATAATTCAGGAAAATATTTTACAGTAAATGTTCAAAACCATAAGTAGGAGATTTTTTTTTTGCCACAGCTATCTAAAGCATAAGTCTTTAATTTTATTCTCCCTATCAACTATTTATTTAACATCATCTAAATATCTATCAATCTATCATCTAACTATTCTTTACCTCTCTATATCTACCCATGGCAAGATTTTAAAAAGCAAATTTTTAAGGTTCATTTTTATTTATATATATGTATGTGTGTCTCTTTATGTATGAGGCTACCCAAACAAGCCAGAGAGAATGATAGGTCCCCTTTAGCTGGGGATACAGGCAGTTGAGAGATACCTGATACAGATAATTGGTACAGACAGAACATGGGTCCTCTAGCAGTACCCTTAAACACTGAGACATACCTCCAGCTACTGAGTTCATAAGAAAATAAAATGCCACAGTTTGTATGTAAGAGTACACACACACACACACACACACACACACACACACACACACACAACATATATAATTATTCCTTCTTATTTCTACTACATAAGTTTAAACAACTACTTTATTTTCCTGAATTATTTACTATAACACTTTACTTGTGGTTATGACATCACAATATCCCCTTTTGGTTTTCATTTGCCCAAGCTCCACAAATGAAATATTTAAGAATAATGCTTCGTCTCCACTCAGCTACAGATTCAAGAATATTTCAGCACCAATTTTAGTACTTAGGTGTTGTGTTATAAGGTAAAACTTCAATGGTCATCAGGGATAGTTTTCATGGTTATATAAAGACAAATTAACACAATTTTAATTCTTTACAATATCTTCATCAACTTCCCGCAAGAGAAACTCATGACATCTGTCTTCAGACATTTGCCTGGCTTTATGTCTTTCCAACAAAGTTACTAGACTCAACTCAAAAAAATCCCTGATATCAAAAAGATCTAGCTGGGTGTAACAAAGAATAAATAGTTTACAAAAATAATATTTGTTTATTCTTCTAAATACAGTAACTTCGCCACAAATGAGAAACTGGAGGAAACTAAACTCATAACAATAAATTTATTATTTACTTTTCAATGTTAATTTTCCTCTAATAAAACTTTAGATTTTGCATTGTTATTTTCAATAATTTTATTATTGATTGTATAATAGAGATTACAAACAAATAAGACAGGCAGAAAATTGATAAAAATTACCAATAAGATCATTAGACAATCTTCTGATACTAAGAAGTTAATGAGTAGTTTAATGCTTAAACTTCAAAGTTCATTCATTAATTAAGAAGAGAAGGAAAATTTAATACTTAGTACATGACTTGATAATTCAGTCAGTAAAGTGGAGTGGGCTATATGAACAAATGAGAACTGTAAATTCCCTTTTGTTGATAACAAAAAGATACCCTTCTCAGTGGGAGCATCAACAACAGACTACTCAGTGATTCCAGATGATTCAAAAAATACTCAGAATTAGTAATTACATGTTTCTAAAGAAATCGTATAGTGTACCTAAACTATACGAAACTATAAAGAAAGCAAAAGTCTCACACTTACATGTGGTTGCAAGTCTTAGTTAGAAAGCTGAAAGAAGAAAATTCAGACACACATAACAGTCCTCAGATTGCTGGAGGAAGAATGAGTTCTCTATTGTCTTTACCCCAATCTGTTTCACAAAGCTGCTGACCTCTGAAGGTGATCACAGGCCAGGCAGTCAAAGCATAAAGAAAAAATTATAGAGGTGTATGAACATATCAACGCCCTAAATATAATATTCTTTTATACATTTGTTAAATTTATAATGACTTTAATAATTTTAAAAACCACGGCTTAGAGAGGACTGGCAGTGTAGTTCAGTAGTTGAGTGTGTTGCTATCCTTATTTTCAAAGCTAAAGACAAAGTCCTCTTGTGAATGGTTTCTTGCAAGTGGCAAAAGTTTCCACATAAAGGCTTGTTTGAGACTGGATATTTTTTCCTTCCCCTTCCTTCTGGGCACTTTATCAACAGTATTTTCTTTACTCAACAAAATAAATTATTTCTAATTCTTAGTCCTCATTGAAAAACATTCACTGGAAGCTATCATCAGATAAACATTAAAAGGTACATGAAGACTGACAGTTGGCTTCTAAAGACAATTAGGCCTCTCTGTGATTGTTCTAATGTGGAGAGTTTGATTTTGTCTAACTTTATAATATCTTTAAGCAGCTTGTGGCCTTCTTAAAAGAGTTATTGAGCGCTAGAAACATAGTTCAGTTAGGAGAGGGTTTGATATGCAAATATGATAACCTCAAAATCAAAGTAGAAGGCAAAGTAAGGCAGTTTGCACCTTACACCACTGGAGAGGCCAAGACAGGATGATCCCTACAATTGACTGTCCAGGAAGACTAGCAGAATCTGCAGTGCTTGAGGTTCCAGTAAAGACCATGTCTCAAAAAATTAAGTGTAGGGCAATAAAAAGATGTCTACTGTTAACTGCTAGTTTCCTTGTACATGTTCTCATGCACCTGAACACATGTGTAACTACAAACCACACACACACACACACACACACACATACACACACACACACACACACACACACACACACACACACACACACACACACACATTTATGTAAATAAGACATTCTTGGTTTAAAGAGGTAGCTCAACAGAACATTTTCTTAACTAAGGTGAGCTCGGTCATCAACAACCATAAACCATATAGGGCTGCTCGTAACCCATCTCTATCCAGCTCCAGGGTTCCAGCACGTCCTTCTGGCCCTATAGTCACCTGCATGTCATGCGTATACACGCAAATACACATACATAATCATAAATAAATAATAGTTTTTAAATATTTGGTTCATGAAACTTCAATAATATTAATTTCGAGAAGGAAAGATGTATACATTTCCTATAAATCTTTTTTATTACTGCAAAAAAAAAAAATCCCTGAGCAGAAGCAGATTTTTTCCTTTCTTTTACTGAGATGTCAATTTTCTCATATTGAATCTATATTTTTGATATAAGACTTTTATGTCCTCAGAGGTCACCAGTCATAAGCTTTCTCTCACATTTACATTTCTTTTGTAACACTTGTATGCTACAACTTACAGCTTTTAGAAAATAGAGACTTTATTCTTTTTCACTCTTCTAAATAAGGGACAGGAAGATGGACATATGGTAATCTGGTTCAGAGCTAATTTTTTAAGATTCAGGCTAAGATAGATGCCAAGTTCTCAAATGTTCAGAATTAAAATAATGCCATTGCTCTCCTAGATACCTTGCTATACTAAAAGGACAGATATGTAGCATATTGCCAGTCTGAATGAATTCAGAAGCAGCTGTCACACAATTTTAGCCAATATTGTACTGTCACATAGAGAGGCAACATTACCATAATAACATTTATAATTAATGGATTTTACAATTTACATGTGCTGTTTGCAATATTTTTATTAAAATTTGCATTATTTCCCAAAAATGCATTATTTAAAATAAAATAAGTAAACACTTTGAGGCACACTTGGGACCTCATACACTTTATAAATTGTGCTATTCCCCTGCCAGATCAAATTATTTTCATGTAGAAAATTAAACTGCCATATACACCATAAGAAGACATTAAGAAATCTCTTGGTATCACAGTGTTAGAGTTTTGTGGTTCCTCTATTATTAATAATGCAACAGTTCTGCTATGTTCTGGATGCCTATGTATACAATATTAGAATATTAAAACCAAAATAATAATGTTCAAACACAGTAATTTTATGTGATAATAAAGTCAGGCAGCAGTCCCATTGTGAATTGGAATAGTACCTTTATAAAGTGGAATTAGTGGCCTTAAATGGCTGGGAGGCAACACCTCTGAAGAAATGATTGTCACCAGACAATGAACCATCCACTGTTTCCATTGTTGGTCTTTACAATTTACAAATTAACTATGGGCACTAAATTTCCATTACAAATAACTTTATTTTTGATAATTTGTTTTATTGGCCTGACACCTCATGATGCTACTCATAATTTCCATTTCTGTGTATCAAATCAACATCCCAATTCTTTGGAAAGCAAATACAATTGCAAACATAAGACAGCTAAAATTATCTCAGTCATAGTGGAGGTACAATCTTATCAAGGAGATATATATTACATCATAGTACACTGATGATCTAAAATTTTAGAAAAAAATCAAATAAAAAATTCTGAAACTAAAATATGCCATGAAATAACTATACAACTATACAATGCAACACACTATGTGAGATGAAAACTTCAGTCATTGAAGGAATTGTGAAATTATGCAATGTTGATTCAGTTCATTACAGGTAAAATTTAACATTGGATCATTTTGCCTAAACTCTCCAAGAAGGCTCTTCTGGGGTCACAAAATACAAATTTGTTAACCCAATAGCTAGGGAGGTAGATAATGTAGAAATATTAATATAATTTGGAGAGATCTAATTACATAAAACTTATTTAAAATTCCCTCTCAGAGGAAAGCTAGTTCAAAGAGCCAGTTGTTTCTAAATGAATCCATTAAACGTATCACCAATATGCAGTACATTATTCTTTAATTCATCAATTGAGACATTCATAAATTTATCAATTTTATAGAAATTAGTTAGTTTGGTAATTTCAAATATTTTGGAACAGTACCCATGAAGATGATATTTTTCCTTGAACTTTGCATTAAACATATGTTGCTCCCAACTTTGTAAATCTATAGATCACAAGGCAGGATAATATGCTTTTCTTTGGCTTGTGTTTAGAAACATGAAAACATTCAATCTTCAAGTCTGTATAAGCTGTGTGAAAAGGCGTATTTGGGGGCATAACTCCTCCCTGTGGTTTAATTAAAGATTGGTGATTAGGATTATTATGTGTTGTGACTTATCTGGAATTTTGATCACTGTGTTCTATTCCCAGTTGGCACTTTTGATCTTTTCTTTCATGCTCCAAATACTTTTACCAATTTGATTCTAAAATAAAAAAAATCCTTTGTGATTTGATTAAATAATAAATACACTGCAGTAGTTCATGGAGAATAATAAAAAAGCCTTAACAGAAATTTTTTGATAAAATTATTTTATTTGAAGTGTGCTTACTAAAAGTTAATTTTCTTATCAACTTTCTTTCATTTTAAAATAAAATTATAAACATTTATTACAAGTTTCCAGTAGATTACCTGGCTATGTAAGTTCTTTTGTGTATTTTAATTTTACTTAACCCTTTAACTAAGACTTTTAAGGTAGAAGTTGTGATTTCAATAATTTGTAAGTGGAAATCACTATTTTTCTGTTTATAAACAGGACTCAGCTAAAGGAAAATTGTCCACAGACTTGATAAATAACAAATACTAAAGTTTATATTTCAACTTAATGGGGTTATTATTTGTCTTTATACAAGAGCAACCAGACATTTTGTTGAAGAGAAAATTTCTGAATCATAAATTTGAATGTTTAGAATTTTTGGCAAATTAAAAAATGCTATGTTGGGTTTCTTGAAGGAGTAAGATTTTATGTTAGAAACATTTACTTAAACTTCTTTTCTTGAAGCCCTGTAACCTAGTGGGAAATCTACTGTATAGTCTGAATTTCCACCTCATGGAACAATCCCCACCACTGTGAGAGGTTCAAATTGTAGTAATGATTAGCCTGCCTGATGCTAATGCAATCCAATGGAAAAACTCATCTAAGCAGCTGCTTCTTTCTGTTCATTAAAAAGTATGTCATCTAATTTGGGCTTGAGGGTTTTGTTCACTTGTTTAGTTATAATTTTATATCAATTTGCATTATGAATTTCAAACTAATTTGCAATTTGCTAGATAGCTAGCAAATTTGTTGCTGGGTCCTAGCACTTCCCTTGGGGAAGAGGGTGAGAAGGAATGAAATCAACAAAATCCTGATTGTCAGTTGAAAGGGACTAACTCTTTTATTCAACAATGGAGAGAGCCTTATATACCCTCCTTCCAACACCCAGGCTTTGTCATGATTTGGTATCCTTCATTGGCTTGGGACTATCAGGAAATGTGTCTGCATCTATTGTTAGGCAGATTCCTAATGGTCAGGAACTCTGGCCAGTGCCTGTTGCTAGACCTTTAGCCAGGTTGGCTCATAGGAAAGGAAGTTATATGAACGCCTCAGCAACTGGTTTGGGCCAATTTCCTTGGCCCTATGGGCCTATTTGACTACATCCCTTGAATTTCAAAATTATCTTACCTCAGACCCTAAAGTACTAGAATCATATATACAAATATCTTTGCCAGGTTTGAGTTTAAGGTTTAATTTGTTTTAGGCTCTTTGTGTTAAAGAACATATAAAGTTCAAAAGGAAGTATAACCTGTATTATTTTTAAAATAACAAAGTCCTAAATAAGAACAAAAATAAAATCATACATATGAAAAATTATGTTTTTTATGATCCTGCTATAAAAAATAGCTAAAATTTACATTAAATTATTTAAATATTTATTTCTTTTTACGTATTTTTCCCATATACACATTTGGGGGTATGTGTGTGTGAGTCTTTGGTATATGAATTGATAAATGCATGCTAATTTTTAAGTATGTAGATATGTACCTCTGTCCACCAATGCCTATAAATACAGAAGCTGGAACATGGCCTTTGGCATCATTCTCTAATATTTTCTGTCTTTGTTGCCTAGAGATAAGATCTTTCAATGAGCCATAGGTTCCTTCTTTGTTTTGGCTCAGATGGATGGAAAGATTGTTCTCAAAATCTGTCTACAATTAGATATGTACTGGAGGATTTGAACTTGGATCTTCATGCTTATATAATATCCTTATCTACCAGCCACATTACCAGGCTAATTTCAAAATTTTTAATTTTAAAGACATTCAATTTTATTTTCCCTCTGAAAAATTGTATTAATTTTACATTATTTTACTACTTAACTGTATAGATATGAGAAAATAAGTAATAGGTCAAACATATTTTATATATTAAGTGTAAATATATTATTAAAATTGTATCTGCAATTCAAAATGACAGTCATAATACAGTCTACTGAGGAATTGTGATCCATTTTGATCATGTCTTACAAACAAGTGAAGCAATGATTTACGATTTGGAGAATTTGTTTTGCTTAAAGATGTTTCTCTCTTTACTTCTCAGAACAGGCTGGATTCAAACACAGGGCAAGAAACTCATCACTTGATAAACTGATACAAAATAACATGAAGAAGAAAAAAAAAAACAAGTTTGAACACAGAGTTTCTAAATGAGTAGAAAACATTTATCCTAGAAAAATATGGGTTATTAAATGAAAATTTCCATGGATAAGATACTTTCCTATGAGGTGTTGCTCAGAGAGACCCCAGTAGAGCCCCAAACAGTACAGGCTGTTACTTTTGCTCTTGGTTGTCCTTTATAAGTAGATGGTAAGACTCCATTCTTTTTGTATTAAGTACATAAAAAAAAAATTAAACTGGAAGTGAATTTAAAACTTCCTCCCTGATAGACATGGCATCATAGAGAAAATACATTTATGTTCTAACTGGTGCTGTGGTCATGGATGCTACAACACCAACTGCCAGACAAGATATATGTCCACTGATATGATAGTGGCATGAAGGCTATGGGGCTAAGTGGCCTCTTTGTGATTGGTTGAAGGAATGCTCCACAAAAGGAAATGTATGCCTGGGTAAGTCTAGTCATAAGTCTGTGTCTCAGCAGGTTATAGTCCTTGGGGGGCACCTTATCTCTTGTTTTGCTAAATCAATATATTATCAAAATGCCTTACAAATGTTTGCTTTCATATCCATAGATAAGTATGGCTGTCTTCCTTGGCCAGTGAAGTTTCTTTCTGCAGTGGACAACAATGTAGAGATTGATAACTATGCAAGTTTGTAAAAATAAGGGACTGTTGAATGCTCATACCTTAATGAATATTTGTATCAACCATTACCCCAAGCCATGGAGAACATCATAGAAGAAGCAAACCAGACTCAGAGGATTACAAAATGTTGGAGTTCCTCAAGCCTCCACAGTCCTGTACTGTGTTGACTTACTTCCAACCTGCTATTGTTGCTTACAGAATATCCAGACACACAGCAAAGAAAGAGGTTCCTAGATAGAATTACACCCAAGGTGTCAGAAATATGCATGCTCATCTTCCAGCTGGTGGTTAGAATGAGTCCTAAACTATGGATGCCAAGAATAGACAGGAAGAAACTGGCCAGCCAAGAAACAGGATGAAATCCTCAGATGAAGCCAATTTCTGTGTATCATCAGTGGGGCATCTTGAGATGTTGTCTTCTCAAGCTAAATGCACCACAAATTTGGATGTAATAAAATGTGTAGCTATATTTTCTATAAGTGACAACTTTACATTAATTGTGAGACTTTCAAATAATAGCTCTCCAGACTCCCCACTGGTACAATATTTGGGTGTACAGATATGCATCAACAGCCAGTATTGATGGTGATTAGTATTGGATATGTCATTCATCCACAAACTTGCACCTATGAGAAAAAGTGTATCAGTCTTCCATTGCCCATCTTCTAAAGACATGGTCTAAATCAGCTTCCCCAAAGGTTGGTTTTTTAATATATTTTTATTTAAAAGGTTTTTTTTTGTTTTGTTTTACTTTAAATACAAACCATAGGTTCCCCTCCTTTCTATTCTCCCATGCACTCCTCAGCTTATCCATCTCTTCTATATTCTTGGTTTACTATGAATGCTCAAGTATTTTCTCTGCTGAGAGCAGTAAACCTTTTACGGTCTAGTAATGCTCTAGCTATTGTAGTTTGTTTTTATTATCAGGTTCATTAAACAATAAAAACAAAGCATGAGTTTTCTCTGGATGTCAGGAAAATTTTAAAGTATCACCATACAGCAAATTCTGGGCTGAGGCACTTGGTATGCAGGTACAAACATTATGCACACGATCTGCACCAACACAGAGCTTATACAGTCTAGCCTGGAGATTCACACAGTGCATATTATCGCCCTGGACTTTCTTTATAAACATCCAATACACAATGTAAAGTGGTGTGATATCACACCAGAAGAAAAAATATAGGCTGATTGGTATCATGGCAACCACTAGCCTCCTGATTGCACTCAAATATTAGATGATTTCTTTTTTCAGTTTGACGGAGGTCAGAAAGCCTTCTGGGGAGCTTTATCAGTTAGAGTTACATACCCTAGGGCAGCTAGTACTTCAAGAGGCATAGATATATACTGTGTCCTTTGGAACTTCAGCTGAGAAATGATTGATGGCACTTCTACTCACATCTTCTTACCCCAGCAAATCCCCTGGGGTTAAACAGACTAAGGAGTTGAAGGCAGACATTTGCCCAAATTCCTGAAAGAAAAGTAAACCGAGAGTACATATTGCCAGTAGACATACATTCCATATCTGCTGAGACTTCTTAATTTACTTTTAAATTATTACTGTACAGTAATTAAGTATGAAATTTAAAAGTTAAAAATTTAAATAAATGCTTAGTCAGTTTTCATTATTGTGGAACTATTACAATGTGGTAACTCAACCCATTTTCATTAATCTATTTTGCCACATAGCCCGTGGCTCACCTGTGTTCCTTACATGCTTCTTCTTGGGCTTCTTGCTCAGTCTTTCTCTGACTCTGCCCTGCTCCTCCTACCTATTCTGATTCCTCCTCCTACATTTTCTATGGTGCCTGTCATGGGCCAAAACAGCTCCTTTATTTAAAGATTGCTATTCACAGCATACAGAAAGACATTCCCACATTGTGGAACCTTTGTGGCAGAGCTTACCATTTAAAATGACAGTGAAGACATCCATCTTTGTGAGCTACGTCATAAAAAATTTCAACTCTTTTGTGTGGCATAAAAGTAGCAGCAAGAGTCACTGGATAAAGCGGTGTGTATGTGTTCCAGCCGTTCATGTTTATTGTCTGTAAACCATACTTCACTGAACCCTGACTTAAAATAACTAATTCTTTCTGGTACCCAAGAGCCTCTGGATCCCATGTTTCACCATCTTTTCTTCTTGATTTATCATAGGGCTTGCTCACATAGCCATGATGAGCATACAGTTAACAAATTCAAAAAAAAAAAAATTTCCCCTTGAGAGTCCAAACTTCTACACAAACTTCTACACATCAAGTAGTTTCTTCAGTTTTCTCACACTCGTTTTTGGTATCTTCTTATAGTCAATCTCAGACATAATAGCTGTTAGTAGCATGGACAGTGTATGGGGACCCAAATACTCATTAAGTACTCTTAGTGGATTCCTGTGATAATGACTACTTCTGACAGTATTATAGAAACAAAACACTTGAAACATGGAAACTACACAGAAGCCTATAGTAGTGTTTGCTGCTCTTCACTTAAATTCTGTGACTAAAATATATAAAAAATGATGTGATGTAAAATAATTATGTATTTTGTTTTTGTTTATTGTTTCATTGTCTATAAAGCTAACATCACTGGTAAATGCGACTTGCATAGATTCAATACACAGTTTTTTTTTTTAAAGAATACTTATGTGGCTTCTTTATTTAAATGATAAATAACAATTTCAGAGTAGTATGGCAATTCCAAGTACCATTAATAACTGTAATGTCATAAGAAAAATATCTGACTTTTGTCAACATTAAAGTCTAAAGTCTTAGGTTCTGTTAACTGATTTTTTCCCCTTCATTTTATTTTTTTAATAAAAACATGTCTTTTCTATCTATTCATCCCCTTGCTCACCCTCCCTTCCCTTCTTCCAATCTCTCCCAGTCATACTTCAGCCTCGCCCCTCCCAATCCCTCGATCTCCTCCCCCAATAGGCAAGAAGTCCCAAGATGTGTCTGCTCAGCATGGCACATCCACTCCAGGCAAGTCTGATTTCCTTATCCCAAAGTCAAGACTAGGTTAGGTGCTCCTCTGCAGGGAATGGGCTCCAAGGTGCCAGCCCAAGCATAGAAACACAGTCTGTTTCCACCCCTCAAGGCTCCACATACTGCTCATGCCAATCAACAGTTGCCTACCCTTGGAGGGCTCAGCTCCTTTTCCTGGTGGATCTCCAGAGGCTGTTCTTGATTCAGGGAGCTCCCCAGAGCTCCAGCCAGCCATCTCTGTGGGAATTTTACTCATAATCCCTATCCCCTTGCTCGTATAGGCTCTCCTCCCCTGCTTTCACCTGGACCAGGAACTCTGCCAAGTGCTCAGCCATGGCTCTCTGCCTCCACCTCTATTCATTGTTGGAGGTAGGTTCTGTGATGACACTTAGGGTGGTTCTTCATTTGATTCTAAGGGAAGGCCTGTTTAGGCACCCCCTCCACTATTAGTTGGAGACCTGGCCAGGGACATCCTGTGAGCTCTTGAAGGTTTCCCTAGCACCCGGCCTTTTTCCAACCCCATGTTAGCTTCCTCTATCGAGATATCCATCTCTTTTTTATTCCCTCTTCATTGCTCCTCTCACTCAATCATCTCCTTCTCTTATGATTTGTTCCCCACTCCTCTTGGTTGCAACCTATTATGACTCCATTTTGCTAAGGTGATCTCTATTTTCTCTTCTTAGGAGAATCTAGATTTTACTAAGTTCCTTGGGGAGATTGAATCCCAGTTTTTTGAGGAACCACTATAGTGCATTCTAGAGCTGCTGTACAAGTTTACAAGCCCCCCCCCCCCAACAATGGAGGAGTGTTCCCCTTGCTCCACATCCTCTCCAGCATAGGCTGTCATCTGTGTTTTTGATCTTAGCCATTCTGACAGGTGTAAGGTGGTAACCAAAGTTGTTTTGATTTGCATTTCTCTGATGGCTAAAGATGCTGAGCAATTTTTTAAGTGCCTTTCAGCCATTTGTAATTCTGTCGAGAATTCCCTTTTTAGCTCTGAACCCCATTTTTAATTGGGTTATTAGGTTGTTAGTCTTTAGTTTCTTAAGTTCTCTTTATATGTTAGAAATCAGTCCTCTGTCAGATGTAGGGTTGGTGAAGATCTTATCCCATTCTGTAGGCTGTTGTTTTAACTTTTAACTGTGTCCTTTGTCTTACAGAAGCTTCTCAGTTTCAAGAGGTCTCACTTATTGATTGTTGCTCTTAGTGTCTGTCCTGTTGATGTTATATTAAGAAATGGTCACCTTTGCCAATGCATTGAAGGGTATTTACCACTTTCCTTTTTTTCCATTGAATATTTTTGACCTCTTTGTCAAAAATCATGTGTTTATAGGTGTTTGGGATAATGTTGACGTATTCAGTTTGATTCCATTGATCCACAAGTCTGTTTTTATACCAGAACCAGGGTGTTTTTTTATTATTGTAGCTATATAGTATATCCTGAAGTCAGGGATGGTGATTTCTCCTGAAGTTCTTTTATTGAGTAGGATTGTTTTGGTATCCTGGGTTTCCTGTTATTTTATATGAAGTTGAGTATTGTTCTTCCAAGGTCTGCTAAAAATTGTGTTGGGATTTTGATGGGGATTGCATTCAATCTGTATATTGCTTTTGGTAATGTTGCCATTTTTACTATGTTGACTTTACCTATCCAGGAGCATGGGAGATCTCTCCATTTTCTGATATCCTCTTCAATTTCCTTCTTCAGTGACTTAAAGTTTTGTCAAAAAGGTTTGTTACTTCTTTGTTTAGAATTACCCCAAGATATTTAATGCTATTGGCAGATATTATAAAGAATGATATATTCCTTATTTCTTTTTCAACCCTTTTATCCTTAGTGTATAGGAGACCTATTGATGATTTTGTGTTAATCTTGTACCTTGCTACATTAATGAAAGTATTTAACAGCTGTAGGAGTTCCCTGATAGAATTTTCAGAGTCACTTATGCATATGATCATATCATCTGCAAATAGAGATAGTTTGGCTTCTTCCTTTCCAATTTGTATTTCTTTAATCTCCTTTTGTTCTCTTACTCTCTTAGCTAAAACTTTGAGAATGATATTTAATAGGGAGAGAGAGGACAGCTTTGTCTTAGTCCTAACTTTAGTGGGATTGCTTTGAGGTTTTCTCCACTTAGCTTGACGTTGGCTATCAGCTTGCTGTATATCACCCTTTTAAAATTTATTTTATTTTGTTTATTATTTATTTTATTTTATTTATTTAGATACGTTCCCTGTATTCTTGTTCTCTCCAGGACTTACACAATTTACAATAAAAATATTTTCAATTATTGAATCTTTTAAAGTGTTCCTAATACAAAGAATATTAAAATGAAAAAAATATAAGTAAGCCTTAAATACATTTTAGGGAAAATTTCTGAATTATAATTTCTTATACAGAACTCTATATAAATCCTATTAATTCAAATTAGCAAAGAATGATTACTGTTTGTGTTGATACATGTGCTAACTGCCCTGATCTGATCATTACTAGTTATAAAGAGGTTTTGAATGTTATGTACTCCATAAGTATGTTCAATCAGCTTGTGGTAACTTAATATAAATATATTTATGAAAATCCATGTGCACCAACAATAGACACACACATATGATAATTTATATTCACAAATATTTGTTTATCTAAATACTTTCTGATTGAAAAATGACTAACTTATCTTGCAATTTCAGTGAACAAATTATTTAGACCTCAAATAAATTTTCAGAGATTAGTCTGTCATTAGTGGAGAATATCTTTTTGTTATAAGTATTAGCATCTTTATACAAAGAAATCACTTAAGGTTCTTCCAGTCTGGAATAGACTGTTTCATTATTATAAATATTAATAAACAATCATTTACTGTTACATACTGTTGGATTTGGCCCACCATATTTTTTTATAATAAGAAAAATTGAAGGTAAATAAGTGTCTGCTTTTTTTTAGATAAATCAATATGTCATTTTAAATTTTCATTCATAACTCTATATTTTACTGTTAAAAGTTCTGTGTGTGCTCTTATTTTTTTAAGCTGAGCAATAAAGAATGTTGAAATCACCTCAGAGAAGGCTTGGTAGTGATGGTGCAGACTGTGTGCTGTAGGTCATTCATTTGACAGTTGTCTAAGGAAGTTGGCTTTGTAGTGGGAATTTGCTAGACGCTCTGATTCTGTGAATGGTTTTTCAAGACTTTCTGTAATACTTGTTCTTTACAGATGTTTCCAGTAATCTTAAACTTAATTTTCTTTCCCACATTTTACCAAATTTTTTATTTAAATTATTATTTCCTGTGTTCTACTTGATTAAAGAAAGATAAATTTTCATTATTTCTTTGAGATAGTATGAAGGGTTGATGATATTACTAATTATACTAATTATTAATTGGAAAGGTTTCTTTGGAAATATGAAACACAAGCCACTATCTAAACTGCTATTTCATATATAGAATAAGTAAATATTGAAAATTCAACAAAAATATTGAAAACCTAGTATGGGAAATGTCATGTTAATAAGAGAAGAAAGAAAAGTAGAGATTAAAAGGAGCATATTAGCTTTAGAGTAATAACAATAAAAAGTCTATGTTTAAATATAATATATGTTTAAATATAAGACTATACTTTCATTATATATCCATAAGGAGAGTTGAAATATTATTACTACATCTGATTGACTTTTAAATAACTGAAAGAAAAAAGGTCAGCAATGTCAGTACTTGAGACTTATATGTCTGTTAGCTCCAAGCTCGCAGAAAAGTGTATCAGTAGCCACAAAGGCTGGAGTTCTCATCTATAATAGGAAAAGGGAGGAGATGTTGAAGCTTTCTGCACCATTCAGATGACATCTAGGTGCTGTAGATGATGATGAACTGAATGCTGCAGGACGTCTAGTTGTCATGTGCTCATTTTATTCTCACACTTTACCTTCTATGTCAAAGTGAACCATGGGAGTGAGACATTAAAGGAGTTTTCCATCTTCTCTAACATTTACTATAATTTATATCTCACTCCCGACTTCTGGGAAATAGGTGCAAAAAGGGTGCTGTGGGTGATCCAATGAAAAACCCTATGATCAGTGCATTCCTTACACTTTTTCTTGTCTGTTTGGATAGCTGGCTTGTGGATATTCCAACGGGGCAGTCACTTCACATAGAAACTGTGTGTGAAGTGTTTCAGACCATCAATGCAGAAAAATGTTGGTACCCAACAATTCTTCAGTTACTATCCCCATACCTTAATACGTATGCTCTCTATATAACGAAGACTTAACCTCTACCATACTGTTATTTTATTCTTTGCTAAGTAGTCCAGTGTTTAACTCAAATTAAGAAAACACAAACGAAAAACATATAAAGTCTGGAATAAGTTAGAAAAAGTAATTAATATTTTATTGTAAATGGTGGTTATAATTTTGAAGATGCTTTCTGTAGCCCATAAGCCAAGCCAGTGGATAATAGGAACAGTTTTTCATGTATATTGAAGTGAGAGCAGAAGCTGCGATTGAAAGGGAGATAAGGAGCTAACTGAACATAAAAGGATGCACCCAGGAAGGTAAATAAAAGGGCTTTTAATTGGGTATGAGACATCCAAACTAAACTGATCTGAAAAATTGCAGGAATCTGAGCTATCAGGATAGGTGGCAGCTCATCTGAGGCCTTGCTGACCTCTATTATATTTTTGTTGTAATACAGCCACTGCTAACAGGCTAAATTGCAAGTAAACATGGCTTCTAACAGGAAGCTTCTGCCTATGAAGCCTTTGATCACCCATTATTAGGGGCCAAATACTAGTGTTATCCAACAAAGATTCCCATTATGTCTTGGCAACTATGATACAGATTGATACAAACATGAGGAGAAAAGATTAGCACAGGCAACAGCACTTGAAATGCCTATAAATCCATAGGGCAATGGTTCTTTCCAGGTGACACAGCAGACAGTCAGAGTAAATTCTGGAGTGAGGTGGAAAGAGGAATAGGGTGCCTTAAATATTCTGACTGGTCAGGTGGTGCATGAATATTACATGATAATCTCCTTTTAGGCCAGGGGAACATACGTAGTGTGGAAGATTCATTGGCTTTTTCTATGAGATCTGAGAATCAAGAAATCCAACAGAGATTACTTCAATCTTTGTTCAGTTTTTGCCACAGCCCCATAAAATTCCCGCCAAAGGATTTTTTTTTCAAACTCTTTGTCCTCTCGGGAGTTTAATCTCACTTTTTCTCAATGTCTCTCACTTCCAAAATAGCTCATAAGAAAGTTTGCTTCCTCCTTGTACAGCTCACATTTCAGTTCACATCTTTAATTTCCAATGTTATGATAACAGAACCATTGTCCCACTGGACTTTTGGTATCCCTTCAGAATAGCACCATGCCATGAGAAAGAAATAAGACTGGGTTATAGTTACAGCAGTATATGTTGTGGAGTTTTTTAGGTGTCCGATTTTTTTTTTATTATTAACTGAATCTGGATGGTAAGAAGGCAGGATTCAAGGCTTGCAGATACTCAGAACAAGAGGAACCACTCAGGATAGAATTCATTCACTTGAATACCCATTCCCTGGAATAAACAAAGAACAAGAACTCAAAATTTTACAAATGCTAGATTTTTCTTTTTGATGGGAAAGACTGGTAGTGTACTCAGCCTCTGGAAGTTCAGTATCTCCCTATGGTTGGTTTCTGTTGAAGCTCTAATGAGAATCAGCCCACAGTAGCAGCTAGAGCAGCTGTACGCGGAGTGGGAGGTTTGGACAAGTGCATACACACAGTTAGTCTATTCTGAAACAACTGAGAAACTCGCAGCCATGAAGAAAGAGATCCAAATGAGCATCCAATGTTTCAACTTTCAGGGTCCTCCTGGGAGGTTGGGATAAGTCACTGTCAGAACCTAGTAGATTCTGTTTATCTGGAGCCTACAGAGAACAGAAAGGGCAGAGTGGGGTCTATTTCTCTAGAGCACAGCAGTACAGTAAAGAGACACCAGAGGGAGCAAGGGACTACAAACGCCTCTTCCCAGGAGAAAGTAGAACTGTGTCACAAGGGGAATCTGCAGGCACAACTACAGAGAGGACCCATACATAGAAACATGTGAGATCTGAGATACCAAGCCAAGCTGACAGGCAAGGGCTTCTGCTGAAGGAAGCCAGCCCAGATATTTGGGGAGCTGTCAAAGGTACAGCTGCCAACCCCAAGTGTCAAGGACTCAAAGGGGCAAAGATGAATAGCAGACGAACAAAAAGTAAAAGAAAATAAAAATATATAAAAAATCTGTGAGTGGATCTTTAAGAAGTAGGTTGCTTCAATTAACTGAAAATTATGGAAAACCAATATAATGGTGTTTTCAAGTGCTTAGTTAGGTCAAGAAAATGATGCAGTGAGAGTGTGTGAATCTTCCTTCCAAACAAATAAAAAAACAACAACAAAAGGCCACAATTATAACATATTTCAAAAATATTTCTCAGACACAACAACATAAATTTGAGAAAGCCAGTGGGCACACAAATTATTTAATTGCATACTTCTGAATTATTTAGGAATGGATATAACTGTGTGTGCTATAGAAGGCCAGAGGAAGATGGTTCTAAAACCTGTCCATCTCTTATACTTTAGAGTGTACGGCAGTGAGTTCTTATACCTTATTTTGGAGGAATGCTCTACATTTGTCTTATATGTCTATATTAATTGCTACATTTAATACTTATAAAAGTAGGATTTTTCTATGTACTATGAAACACAAAACCTTACAGTTTTTAGCCAATGTTGAAATATCTGATAGGTGGACCTGCTAGTGGTGCTTTCATAGTCTGTAACATGAGTGATATTATCTGTGGTTATTGTAGGCCTTACCTCATGGTTACACATACTGCCACTCAACCAGTATATCTGAAGTGTAAACCAAGGAGGAAGGAGCCAACACATCTTTCCATCTCCACTTTAAAAGGGAAAAACAGGCCTACATTTTTATGTGAGTTTAATTTGTGTTGGATTATGACACCACATGAAGTCAGGATGATTGAGTAAGTAAGTAGCACCGAGTCCTACTATTTGTGAGAGTTATGGTCTATAAAGCTGTAACAGTCATGGAATTGGTGAACACTGTGCTATTCATTCTAGAGGGCATGCCGAGTGAGGTGATGTGAGCCTCTGTTCACAGCATTTTCACCCACTGATCAATATACAACTGTATTTTATGTGCTTCTGTTTAAAGAGCCCCTGCTTAATACATATTACTAATCCTTAAATATTGAATCTGTAGCTGGTGGATCTATAACTCATGTGTGAAGGAAACATGACAGTCTCATTTTTCTTGTGAGTGCAAAAGTGCATCACTGCCTTTATGGCCTTTGCAGTTAGGCAACACCTCAATACTATGTTTTGGACTTTGGTGAAGATAAAAGCATAAAACTAGAGAAAATACAGTCCTAAGCAGACTATTCAAGGGATGATTATCTTTGAGTATGTGAGCTGGGAATGGAAATGAGATGTTTTATTGATTGGCTGTGGTTAATAATATATATCAAGTTATTTGTTTGCTTTTGTGAACCCTGCAGATGCTCACAAAGTGAAAGTGTCCAAAGTAATTTTGGTGTATAAGTAAATTTTCATAATAGGCCACTCTAAAAATACAGAATAAATTCTGATAATTGAATGATAGTCACGTTCTTCATCACACTAAATCAGGGAAGAAACGGGAGTGAGGGATAAACTTAGGCCACAGAAATATTAGGAGATGGACCTGGATGTGGGTGAGCTGTGTCTAGACTGCAATGTAATATGATGTTTTGGCTATTTCTATGGCACTGTGGCTATGCACTTTGTCTCCATCCTAACTTAAAGGCATGAACAATGAGACTTCTATCTGCTAAGAACAAGAGAGTAATATGGTCTGAGAATCTTTAAGGAAAATCCCTCTCATGAGTAGAGATGGTGGACCAATGCAGAAATAAAAATTATCACCATTTATTTGTATTTTTAATTTTGACAATTTTTAGTCCCTAATGTTATTATAATATTTAGCAATGTTATATAGCAGGTATAAACTCTAGAGGCAAGGCTCAGAAGCAAAGGCAGGACCTGAATCTCTTGCATCATGTGTGTGTGTAACTCTAGCCTTATTCACTTTGAATGAATGGGTTAAGATCTAAGTTGATGTTATATGTGTGGATAGAAAAGTCAGTTTTTACCTCTTCTCTCTTTTCCACATTTCTCTCAAACTAAGGAAACCTAATACCGTACGGCAAAGAGTAATAATAATGTTTTTCTCTCTAGATCACATAAGATCTCTGATACATGGAGGCATAAGGCAAAGCTCTAATATTCCTGCTGGATCTTTAGCAGAGCTGAAGCAAGCTGAAACATTGGAAGTCTGAATTTGTGCCCTGAGAAGATTTTCAAATCCACAGGACAGTATGGAGAGCACACAAAAAGGAAATAGGAAGCATCACTCCTGAACCAGGAGCTATGTTGACATTCAGATGCTTTATTATTTCTGTTAAAATCTTTAAAATTTCTTCACTTATGCTTTCACTCTCTTTTGCATCCTGTCCCACACTTGGTTATGTTCCACTATCCTACCCCCTATACACACAGTCACGCTTACTTCTTAGCAGCTCTCTCTTTTAACTTTCATGTGTAAGATTATATTTAAATATATTTAGCAAAATTATGGTGCCTTGCTGAACATTCTCCTTCCCAAACTAATTAATTCACTTTTAGCATGGAAATGGGGAACAAGAACATTTATTATGATGACTGTATCACATGTTTATAGATGTTATATTGCTATAATCTCTGTGCAATGGAAAATCAGGAAAATCAATGCTGTGATACAAAGGTGGAGAGGTTGCTCTAAATCCCAGAGTCTGAGACTTGAAAAGCCAGAAGCACCAATGTATAGAAAGAAAATATTGTTCTCTGCTCAAGATGGGGGGGGGGGGTTTTATTTCGCCTGCCTGTTTGTTTCCAACCCTCAAGGGATTGAGTGATGCCCAGCCATGCTTGTGAGGGTAGATTACCATATTCTGTATCACTTCCAATTTTAGCTTCTTCCAGCCAAACTCTTACAGACACATCCAGATAAATGAATCCACTCAGCATTCCTGGCATCATTTTGACCACGTAGGTGAACAAATAGAGTCAGCCACAGGACAAACCAGGTACAACCAGGTACATTGTGGGTAGTTTGCTGGGCCCTTTTCTAGGCATGCAGAATTAATAGTGAACAATACCAAAACAAAAGGAAAAATCTTGATTTTGTGCAGGTTCACATCTGGAGTGAGAGACCTAGCACCACGATCAGGAGGTGCCTTTCCTATTGCATCACCCATATATCAGCATACTGAATATCTGATCTAATGCAACCTAAATAGAACCATAAGCCAAGCAGTCCAGACTCGTAAATTAAGCAATTCTTAACTTTTTAATATATGCTCACACAAAAATATATGAAGTTATGTATGCACGTAAAGTATATAATGCAGATATTATGTGTTCTTAATGCATTACCTGTATGGTATTTAAATTATAATAATATGTGATGAAGATAGGTAGATGATTTCTTCAAAATACACATTATGTTAAACACCAAAACATCCATTGCAGGCTAGTCAAAAGAAGATGAAGGTGGATGCTATAGAACTCTTTAATGCTGACAACAGTGTGAAACAGAAACCTACCATAACTGCTCCAATGTTTTATTTTCCTAGTTTTTGTTGTTGAGTAGAAACTTACTATAAAAGCATGAGAATAATTTTTAATACATTACTAAAAGTGTGTCTATCTTAAAGATGAGAATTATGTTAACTATTACATAATCATGCTAGATTAATATGATTTGAAATGTGTGATGATATCCTATTCCAGAATATAAACTATGACTATTCTCAAAAAAATAGCCATAATACTTAAATTCCTAAAGCAACTTATATTACTTTGTACTATTAGTAGACGTTTTGACAGATTTTGAAAATCTCTTCAGACTTGAGTTTTGAGCTAATTGCACTTCTACTAAAATGCACTAGTAACTCATTTTGCAGTGATTTTTTTCTGCACTAGGTCTATTGTATTTGCTTCTTCCCCAGGTCTTTCTGTGTATCATTTGTATGCTTGCATGTTTGTTGTTGCTCTTATAATTCAAAAGTAAAGTTGTGTCTTTAATATTAAGTTTTCAGTTGTTTTATTAATTTGTTTAGAATTAAGCTCTTATTGATAATTCTCTATAAATTTCCAAAACAATTTTTTACAGACAAAACTTTTGCTTTAGAGCTTTTTTTTTTTTTTTTGATCTTTACATCCTTTCCTACACTCAATTTTGAAAGTGTCCTCTGTGTTTTTAGGTGTGCTTTAAAATACTAACTTTTGAGCTAATGTACTGTTGTGTGGCCCTGTGAGCCATGAGCATCCTGCAAGCTTTACTCCAACCACAGACACTCTTCTGTAGAGTGTCTCCAGGAGCGCTTCAGATAATTGTTATTTTAACTTCTTAAGAATATATTTCTTTGCTTTTCACATTAAAAATTAGTTTCAGATAGGAAAAATTCTTTGTTCATAATTTCATTTTTTTGGGGATTTCAAATATTGCTTCATTGTGCAGATTCCTCCAGAGCTGATCTTTAGTTTTAATTTGATACTGCATTTATCTGAAGTTCTTTAACTTGCAACAAAAATACACAAATAATTGTATTAAATGATTATTATCAAAACCTAAAAATTAATTTAAATTCAAAATATTTCCAAAATATTTCCAAACTTCTTAATAATTCACTTTGTTAATTGATTAAAGGACTTTCTATTAGATCATGTCAATTTTCTGAAAAGCCTTTGTGCTTTATTAAACACTTAAGACAATAAAAACCCTAACTCACACCAGGAATGGGAATAATAGATTGCTTACATTGTGGATTACTTCTACTAGAAACCTACAACTAAAAAATTATACATCAGTACAGTTGAACTAGACATTAGACAAATATACTCATCTAAAATTCTCATTAACATTAGCTAAATATTAAAGTCTTTTATATGACAAAATTCAAGATTCATAAGCATAAAATTGGAAATAAACTGTTATGATTGGTTTGATGAAGCATATTTGTGATTTTTTTCTTTGTAATTAGATCAAATGCAACCCATTCTATGTGTGCCTCTTAGCCTTCATGTTTTTTGTGGTGGAAAATGATTGGTATTCAGTCTCTTCACCACCACCTCAGGATGCACAGAAGAACACAAAGCCTCTACTTGGGTTTGTAGCTTTCAGAAATGAAAATGCATTTCTAGAATGTTCAAGCAGATGATTGCCTGTGTTTCTTAGACTCTAGGTCATTTTCATATTCAAATTATGTCTTTCACTTTGTCTGAGGGTAAAAACAGATCTACAAGTTTACAACTAAATAAATGGCCCAATATTTCTAAGTGTTTTGAATTGCTCTTGAATAATCAAACTTAACAATGAAATGTGGTTTTGTCAAGTTTCCTGGAAGGAACTGAAATACATTGGAAAATTCTAGATAGCTTATTGTTAGTACTTTATAACTTCAAGAAGGTGAGTAGCTATCAACTATGTTTTCTGATTTTATTATGCCTACAAGTATTCATGACTGAAATAAGTCACTTCTGATTGTGACCTACTGTACAGAAACATTTAAACCAAGGAATTTATAGAAATATTTAAAAGTGATGATTATAAGCAGATGTAAATCAACATTACACAGTATCATCATAAATAAATTAAGACAAAATTCATGGAAAACCACACTACTGGGTACAATGAGGTCAAAACTCAGAATGTAGACTTTTATGTACTAGTTTAAATGATCATAAATCATACCCATTTTTATGATTCCATTGACATGTTAATAATAGTAAGAAATGTATATTTAACATTGAAATAATGATGTGCAATTTCTAATTATAGTACTTTGGTTATTTTAAATTGTAAATCTTCACATATAGCTTAACTTGGGTTAAGAATGAGCATCATGATTAACTATTAATTGATGTGGGAATGTCTTTCTATATGCTGTGAATATCAATCTTTAAATAAAGGAGCTATTTTGATGCTTGGAGAACATCATAGCCATAGACAGGAGCATAGGTAGGAGAAGGAGGGCAGAGTCAGAGACATATCTAGCCAGACACCCAAAGATGAAACATGTAAGGAACACAGTGAGCAATGGACCACGTGGCAGGACAGATTAATGAAAATTGGTTGAGTTAAGATGAAAGAGCTAGCTAGCAATGTGCCTGAGCCATAGGCCAAACAGCATTAAGTTAATATAAGTGTCTGTGTGTTTCTTTGGGACTTTGGGATTAGTGGACCACATAAGTGGAGGTGGGTAGGATGGAACTGTGGGGCTAGCTGGGTCAGAAACCTCATTGTATGAGATGGTGCCCAAACACCCACATAAAGCCTGGGAAAGCTCTAAAAGGGTCTTCAAGCACAGATACAGAGCCAAAAGCGGGTTCTAAATTGTGTCTCAGAAGCTAATCATGGTGCAAAGATCTTGTGACCATGGATAAAAGAACGTGGACTTGCAGTGGGCAGCTTAAGCTGCAACCTGGCCGGTTCCCAAAGTCTCACAGAAGACTCAGTAGCATGTGATTGATTTAAGGTTTCCATTTATATTGAAGAAAAGGTGGAGCAGACTAAACAATAGCTTCTTGGTAACAGCATTTTCTTGGGTCTACTCTGTTTGTAGTAGAAAAACAGAGTAGCTTGTAGTAGGCAAACAGAGATACAGCCCCTTTAAGAGAACTTCCTAACTCAGCTTTATTTGTAAAAACTATGTGGCTCTTTAAAAGCTCTTCTAGTTGGAAAATGATTAAGGATACTCAATAAAACAGATTAAGGTAGAAAAAACTTCTATAAATGGGTTACAAAGTGTGCAAAAAAAAAAAAGAATACATAAGCTGGGAGAGAAAAAAAAAGTAGAGAAATTTCTTTAAAAAAGAGAAAGACAGTAACCAAATATAAGCTACGTAAAGATGGAAAATAGAGACAGAATCTGGATTATGGTTATTATCGTATTTTATTTTAATTTTTAAGCTGTTAATGATCTAACTGTAGAAAGATAAGTGATTACAAAGGATGCTAAGTTAAAGAGATATGTATATTTTAAAGGTATCTTGACTTTGAAATTTGTGTCTAAGGGTTTATTGCTTTGGAAGAGAGGTTCTGTTTTTGTATCTGCAGAAAATAAGAACCTGTGGATTGCTTCCAGGCAAATATGGTGTGATCAATCAAGACCACCTGAAAATTCTCTAATGGGAAGAGATGGTCACATCAGCTTCAAGACTAAGATGATCTAGTATCAAGAACCTATAAGATTGCCAATGCCCCTCAATCAGCAGGAAATAGTAAAAGCTGCACCCAAATTCCCAAAATATTGTTCATAATTTTTTTTTCAATATAAATGGTTAATGGTCATAGTTAATATCTTTCTAAGATGAAAAGGAGGATATGCTAAATTAGTGATTTTTTTAAAAATTAGATTATTGAATTTACTTTAATTCAAAAATAAGCTATTAATATCAAAATATTTTACATAGGTATGGATTTTGGTTTAAGGTCAATTTTGCTGTGCTGTATGTATTTTTCTACTCTTGTTTAGGGTATATTCATGTAACTCATTTAAAACTGTAGTGTATAATTAAGAAATATATAAATATGAGTTAAGATTAATAGTCATCTGTGATAACCAAATTTATAGTCATGTTAGTTAGATTTTTAGGTATACAGAGATATATTTCGATTAGATAGGTAACCTTCAAACACTTCTAAGACATACAGAACATGGCATTTAAAATATTTTAAGAACTTGGATTTTTCTGGACAGTGTGACAAGTCTGCTCCTGGCAGAACCAATCTACTTCAAGAGAACAGTGGGCATTGAAGAGACTCCATATGGAGTTTACTTTCTTTGTGGCATCGGTTAGCCACTGGACAAGAACCAGTCCTTTCATTGACTGCTTGACAGTATGCTGTTAAAACTGGACATGAAGGTTCCATAGGAAATTGACCTCTGAACTTTAGCAGAACAAGCTAAGATAATCCATCAGGTTCCTGCTTTGCTGAGAAAACTCTCAGACAATCTCCAGGACTCAAGGAGAAGTGACTTATGAACTACACCAGAGTGGGCAAAGAAGTCCTTCAGATTTCCTGCTTCACTGATAGGTATGCCAGAGACCCTGGGCCTGTAGGCTGAAGATGGATGCCCCAACTTTATTAAGGAACTTTGGGTGACTTTCAGGCAGACAGTGGCATCTCTTTCATTTATAGATTTTGAAAGTTTCTTGCACTTACTGTTTATTGGGGTAATATTATATTCTTACATGGTCTTTGATGTAGTTGAAGATTCAATAGTTATAGGTATAGATTTTCTTGGTTATTTTAAAAAGTATATTGAATATGAAACTTTAGATTCATAAGGAAAAGGTAGATGATAGAATATATTTTTAATTTTGCCTAATATAAATAGACTAGATATTGTAATTGTAATTCTCGCTTGACAACTATTTTGTTGCATAAAATTTTGCTATATTAAAATTGAAACTTTCCTTTTTGATTAGACAGAAACAGGGAGGTGATGTGGGGATGTCTTTTTATATGCTGTGAATATTAATCTTTAAGTAAAAGATCTGTTTTGACTCTTGGTTTACACCATGGCCATAGGCTGGAGCATAGATAGGAGAAGGGCAGAGTCAGAGAAAGATCGAGCCAGATGCCCAAAGAAACAACATGTAAAGAACACAGGTGAACCATGGGCCACGTGGCAGACAGATTAATGAAAAAGGGTTGAGTTAAGATGAAGGAGCTAGCTAGCAATGTGCCTGAGCCATAGGTCAAACAGTATGAAATTAATACAAAGATTTGTGTGTTTCTTTGGGGATTTTGGGATTGCTGGGCCAGATAAACAGTGACAGGTGGGTCCAGATTGTGGGGTAGTTGGACCAGAAATCTATTACAACAATTAATATTTTTATAAAAAATTAAATAGAAAATTAGACAAATAATTTTTCATTAATATTCATCAAAATGGGCATGAAAATTATCATTTTCTAATTATATTTATTTATAAATCTACATAGAATTACATAGAATTACATAGAAATTACATAGAAGCAAAAGCCACAGTTTTTACATGAAAGCATTTATAGTGGGTTTAGAATGAACTCTTTGAGAAAGGATAGTGCTTCCTTATATAGATTATGAGAGATAAGTTTCTATTTTTATGCAGCCCATGGGTATGATCTATCTCATTTTTGATCACCAGTTTCTGCGGGCTTGAATCAAATGAAATCTATTAAGACTTGGAAGACTGTATTTGTGGAGTACCCAGGCCTTTAAAATTTGTTAGTGCTTCTTAGATTATTCTAAAGTAAATCTACCATTGACAACCCCTGTTTAGGTGTTCATCCATAGCTTAGATCATGGTCGCATAGTACTGCAGTAATCTAAAAAATTATGTCATTGCCCTAAATTTTTAAAGGAGCATAATACTAAGAACATATGTA
The DNA here is from genome assembly GCA_033318265.1 of Phyllotis vaccarum. Classification (NCBI taxonomy): domain Eukaryota; kingdom Metazoa; phylum Chordata; class Mammalia; order Rodentia; family Cricetidae; genus Phyllotis; species Phyllotis vaccarum. Next base: position 28,845,937 of record JARWLC010000006.1, on the reverse strand, counting down.
AGTGTAATGGAATAAAGAAAAAAATTGTAGGAAGAAAAGTAAATAATCCATGTTTTCAATTTGAATGTGTTATTAAATCTTTTAAAATTTATTAGAAAGCATATCCTCATAAAAATATCTAATTTATTTTGTTTTTCTTTTGTTAAAAAGAGCTTTTTCCCTCATATATTATTTCCTGTTTATGATTTCCCGTCCTGTACTCCTCCCATTTTCTCCATGCCTTCCCTTCCACACAAATCCATTCCTTTTCTGTCTCTCATTAGAAAACAGACTCTAAGAGGTAATGATAAAATAAAATGTAACAAAACAAAATATGATAAAACAAAAACCACCACATCAGAGTTGAATATTACATACAAACAAGAAAAAGAGACCGAGAGAATGCATACGGATCAGAGAGCCACGTGATCACACACTAAGGAATCCCATAAAAGCACTAAAGTGCCATAATATGTGTAGAGGGTCCAGTGTAGACAGTGTCAGCCCTGTGTATGTTGCTTTGGTCTCTTCTCCTTTACATGACCTTCGATCATGTTGGTTTAGAGACTTGTTTATTGATGTTCCAGATAACCTTGGCTCTTAACTTTTCCTTCTTTTTCCTTTTTGGGATTCCCTGAGCCCTGAGGGGATGGATTTAATACACACACTCTATTTATGGCTTCTGGGTCTCTGTTTAACTACATGATATATGACTGTGGGTTTCTGTATTTGTTCCCATCTGCTACAGGGGAAGTTTTGCTGACGATGGCTGAGCAAGGCTGTGACCTATGAGCATAGTAGAATGTCATAAAGTCATTTTACTCTTAAAGATTTTTTAAGAGTATTAAGTTTTACCCTAGGTAAAATTGGGATAGCTACTCTCTGGTTCTTGGTGAACTAAACAGTGTAGGGTATGGGGCCTTAAGTCAAATCAGACACTGGTTGTTTATTGGGTTTTTTTTTTTTATTCACCAACTTGTCCCACAATTGCCCTAGCACATTTTGCTGGCATGACACCATTGTAAATTAAAGGGTTTGTGGCTGACTTGGTGTGTACATTTTTCCTTTGGTAGCCCACATGGTAATTTCCTGCAACAGTAACATTGGAACATAGAGGTACAAGCTCTGTGTAGGCACCAGCTCAATTTTGCTTTATTCAGTTATAGTGTTATCTGCAGCAGCAGAGCTTTGCTACCTGTAGTCTTGGCCACAGCCTGGGTTGTTTGGGAACTCTCATGGGAACCCTTTGGCCAACAACCCAATTAGATATAATCGATTCCTCATCAGGAAGCTTCATTTGGTGACAAGAGGTGTGTAACTGAGGTTTCTGGCCAACTAGCCCCTTGGTTCAGATCTGCCCACAGATGCTTTCCCCCAAAAGGACTCAGACGTTTATATTAACTTCATGTTGTTTGGCCTATGGTTCAGGCATATTGCTAGCTAGCTTCTTCATGTTAATTCAACCCATTTTCATAAACCTGTCTTGTCACGTGCCCCCCTCCCCCAATGGCTTACCTTTTTTGTTACTCATTGCTTCTTCAGCAGCTGGATGGACAACTCTGTCTGACTCTGCCCTCCGCCCTCCTTCTCCTATCTATGCTCCTGCTTACTGCTATAGTGCCTGCTAAGGACCAAAACAGTCCTTTATTCACAGCATATAGAAAGATATTCCTACATCAGAGGTGAGCAATTAGGACTTTATTTCCACAATTATCTGGCAGTTTTATTGAGATCATCATCATAATTGTATATATTTTAGGAAGCTTCTACTCTATTGGGATCCCAAATTGCCTTTCAAACAGACCTTAATTTTAGCTGCCCTTCCTGTACTCCCCTCTTTCCCACCTTCCCCCTTTATCTTCCTCGCCACCCATCCATCCACAACTAACTATTCTCTTTCCCTTTTCTAAGAAAAGCCATCTGTACTGTTAGACTTTCACAGAATATCTAACACCTAGTATCCTAGTGTATCTCATTTTATGCTGTGATTTTTGATCCGTTTGGAGTTGTATTTTATGCAGGGTGATAAATATGGAACTTTATGGATTCTTCTACATGCAGTCATTCAGTTTGACAAGTACCATTTGTTGAAGATGTGCTCCCTCTCTCTCTCTCTCTCTCTCTCTCTCTCTCTCTCTCTCCCCAGTGTGTACTTCTGTCGTCTTTTTCAAAGATCAGATCTGCATTGGTGTGTGTAATTATGTCAGTGTCTTCAAGGAGATTTCATTAATCATTCTGTCTTTTTGTTTTTATGCCAATACCGTTCTGTGTTTGATATTATAGTTCTATAGTACAAAATGAAATCTGGGGTGGTTATATCTGAATAGTGTGGACAGTCTTTTCTTGTTCCTGATTTTAGTAGAATTGCTTTAACTTTCTCTCCAATTAATTTGATGTGGGCTATGCACTTTTGGTAAACTTTATTTATTATCTTTACATATGACCTTTATATCTCTAATTTTTTCAAGACTTTTATTATCAAAGGGAGTTAGATTTTGCCAAAGGCTTTTACTGTATCTAATGGGATTATCATGTTGTTTTGTTTTTCAGCGTGTTTGAATTGTGGATTACATTTATTGATTTTCATGTGTTGAACCATCCCTGAATCTCTGAGACAGAACACACTCAGACATGTTGATGATCTTTCTGATATGTTCTTAGATTTGATTTGCAAATATTTTATTGAGTATTTTAAAATCTATGTTCATAAGGTAAATTGTTTTGTAATTTTCGTTTTTGTTGAGTCTTCATGTGGTTAAGGTCTGTGTAACTGTGACCTTGTAGAATAAATTGGGCAATGTTCCTTCTTTCTCGATTTTGTGGAATAATTAGATGAGTATTAGCATAAATTCTTCTTTAAAAGTATGACAGAATTTTGAGCTAAAACTATTTTGCTTTGGGCTTTTACTGTCTGGGAAAATTTTAATTATTGCTTCTATTTCACTAGAGGTTAGAGGTCTATTTAAATTGCTTATTCGATTGTGGTTTAACTTTGGAAAGTGATATGTATTGAGGGAAATTACCCACTTGCATGTTCCAAATTGGTAGAATACAAAATTCTAAACCATGTCCTTATGAGTCTCTGGATACCCTCAATGTCTGTTGTTATTTTCTCTTTTTCTAATTTTGTTAGTTTAAATATTTTCAAAAGAACTACTTGATTCATTGATTCCTTTTATTGCTTTAGTTTGTTTGTTTCTGTTTATTAATTTCAGACCTGAGTTTGGTTATTGTTGCTGTCTACTTATTTTGAGTTTACTTTATTCCTTTCATTCTGGAATTTCAGGTGTTAAATTAGTAGTAGAGAGATCTCTTCAATTTTTTTTAAAGACAATGCTATAAACTTAACTTTTAGAACAACCTTTATTGTGTCCCTTTGTATATTGTATATTCATTCAATTTCAGAAAATCCCTAATTTCTTAATTTCTGTCTTGACCAACTGTTCATTTGGCAGTGTGCTACTCAGTTCCCAAGATTTGGTAATATCTCTGCTGTTTCGTTTGTTCTTGATATTTACCTTTATTGTGGTCAGAAAGAATGCGGGGTGTTATTTTAATTTTCTCATATCTGTGAATATTTGCTTTCTGTTCAAGAATGTAGTCAATTTTAGTGAACATTACATGAGGTAGGTTCTGAGAAGAAGATATATTCTCATGCGTGAGTACAATGCTCTGTAAATATCTGTTATCTCCACTTAGTTTGTAACATCTGTTTGTTCCAGCATTTCTATGTTTAATTTGCCTTAGATGACCTATTAGTAAGAGTGGGATATTGAAGTCTCCTACTATGTGTGTGAGGGTCAGTATGTGTTAATTCTATAGTATTGTTTCTTTTACAGATCTTGTGTTTAATGAACAAATGTTAAGAACTTAATGTATAATGGAATTTTCCTTCAGTGAATACATAGTGGCCTTTAAAAAAATCTTTTTGGATTAGTTTTTGTTTGAAGTCTATTTTGTCAGATATTAAAATGCCTATATGAGCTTACTTCTTAGGTTCAGTTGCTCGGAACATCTTTTCAAACTTTTTAACCCTTGGATGATGTTATTCTTGATGTTAAAGTGGTTAATGAATGCAGGGAAAGGCTAAATCCTGTTTTCACATCAGTTCTGTTAGTATGTGTCTTTTTATTGCAGAATCGGGACCATTGATATTGAGATATCTTGTCATTTTGTTGTAGTTCTCTGTCTGCCTGTCTGTCTCTCTCTGTCTCCGTCTCTCTCTCTCTCTCTCTCTCTCTCTCTCTCTCTCTCTCTCTCTCTCTCTCTCTCTCTCTCTGTGTGTGTGTGTGTGTGTGTGTGTGTGTGCACTCTTGCATCTTAACTCAACCCATTTCTATTAAATTGTCTGCCATATGGCCTGTGGCTCACCTGTGTTCCTCACATGTTGCTCCTTTGGGCTTCTGGCTCAGTCTCTCTGACTCTGCCCTGCTTCTCCTAACTGTGCTGATTTCTCTTCCTAATTTTTCTATGGTGCCTGTCATGGGACAAAACAGCTCCTTTATTTAAGGATTGATATTCATGGATAAAGAAAGACATTCCCACATCAGGTTTGCTTTTATACATTGTTTTATTTTTTGTTTTGTTTTGTTTTTTCTTTTCTCTTGAAGCTTTAATATTCTTTCTTTGGTTTTTGTTTAGTGTTATGATTACTATGTGACAAGGGACCTCTCTTACCTGGCACACTCTACTAGTTTTCTATTTGCTTCTTTTACCTTTATAGGCATCTCCTTTTTAAGTCAGGGAGAGTTTCTTTTATAACTTTATTGAAAATACTTTCTGTGCCTTTAACCTACTTTTATTCTCTTTCCTCTATCCCTAGATAAATATAGTATCCTATTCCTAGATTTCCCAGATTTTTTATAATGCCAGGAGTATTTTAAAAGTAGCATTATGAACAAAGTATCCATTTCTTCTCTTGTGTCTTCAGTAACTAAACTCTGCTCTTCCCTGTCTTGTATTTTGTTAGGGAAGGCTGCCTCTTTGGTTCTTGTTTGAGTGAATAAATTTTGCATTTCCCTCAGTTTGAATTTTATTTAATGACTCCTTTTTCACTTTTATGTCATATACAGTTCTACTCATGTGTTCCACTCTTTGTTTACATCGATTTATAAAAAATGGAATTATTATACAAATAATATACTAGGTGTTAATGATAATAAATAGCTATTTACTATACTTGTTTATGTATTTACTATTCTATGTGTTATTGTTATTTGAAAGTATATATTAATTTAAATTAAACCTATGCAACAAAATTGCATATAATTTTACCATACACCCAGGCTCATATCCATAATGTTTACCAAATAGGTTTTATCAAGAACTTGTGTGAATATATGATCTGTATCATCCATAGGCATATAAATACATTCTGTAATGCTTAAACTTCAATAAAACTACCCAATAATGAACTCATCAGAAGGATTTCTTGTTTCCATTGTAAAACAGCTTGTACAATAGTCCATGTTTCTGAAACTAAAACATATCTGAAAATTTTAAATATAATTATTTATATATTTTATATTTTATATTTTGCATGAATGTGTCCTCTACTGAGCTATAATCACTGAGAAAATATTCTACTGAATAGACTTAGTGATGTATAGCAAATGAGTAATATTTAAATAAGACAAGCCAATTTAAAGTTCTACAGCTGCTCAGATGTCATGATAACTCACACATCCAAAGAGTTAGCAGAGATTTGATTATCAGTTTCTAAGAACAGTATTTACAGAGGTGACAAGTCATCAAGGCAACAGTGAGGTGAATGGTATTATGTTCACAGGCTGGTCATACCTTAGAGCATAAAATATTCCTCTGAAATGGCCAGAGAGCATTGTACTCTCATACAACAATGCTATTAAAATGCAATAGTATGTACAGTGAACATACACACACACACTTTCAAAGCTTGAGCCTTTGTATATAATTTAAACCATTTTAAATTTGTGCACACCATGTTTGGCCTTTAACATACCTCATGCTTCCTTGTCATGATATTTGTAGGAAAAGAAGGTGCCTCTTTAAGAGGACTTTGTTTTTAAAGGATATTGTCTTCTGGAATCTCCGTTATATATTTACAAACATTTAGCTTATTTGTGGCTCATAGTCATTTGTGAGAAACAGAATAGAAATATTTTTTCCATTTATTTTTATTCTATTAATTCTGTGTGAATATTTGAATAATGTTCACCAAAAAGACATAATGAAATCCTAATATACAATACCACAAAGTGTGACTTCATTTGAAAATAGTGACCTCACAGAGGTTGTCATACCATTTCTTAACTAATTGTGAGTGTTGTTTTACTGACAAGAAAGAGAGATTTCCATATGGAGAAAGACTTTCAAAGATAGGAGACAACTAAGACACAGTAGAGTTAGATAGCCAAGAGAATGAGGTTCACTGACAGGTCAGAAAACACTGATACTGAAAAGACACGAGGAGGAACCCTCCAAAGAGCTGTCAGAGAAAGCATGAGTGTGATAATCATGGCCTCCAGAACTGTGAGACAATGAATTCTCATATTTTTATACAGCCATCCAATATTATGACAGCTTGTTGTAGTAACGTTGCATAATAACCACACCAGTGGACGTGCCAACAGTAGTAGGGTAAATGTTACGATGTCCTATCCACAAATGAAGAACTATAGACAGTCAACAGCTGTAGAAGCAAAGAGATTAAATTGTCTTCAGCAACAAGAACCCGGATAGGTTAGACAGTCTCACATGGTCAGCCCTAAACACAAGAACATAAAAGCAACACTGAAAAAACTCAGTAGTTTGTATCACACAATGGAGGACAAAAATGATACTTACAGATTAAGAAACTATGTATCTGACAGGGAATGAGGAAAGGCAGAAAAAATGATTCAAAGATAATGTACTTTATGAAATTCTCAAAAATGCTTTAAATAAAATTATAAAATATTTTATAAGAATTAATAATAATAAAAAGAAACACACGAAAAATTGAATAAAACTGACATTAAACTCTTTGGAGGACTCTATTTTATATAAAATAAACACCAATAGCAAAATCATCAAAAACAGCCAAAAGCATTATTGCTCTGAATATTAAGATGCACTTGCTTAGGTTTTTTTAGATATCTAAAATATATTAAAATCTCTTTTCAAGATACTGTGAAATAGACTAGTAGTAAGAGATAGGGAAATAACAATTTTCAGGGATATATGTGTTGATTTAAACAACTAACATGCACAGTTCTTATATTATAATGTCTGCTTCTGCACGGCTGTGCTGTAATATCTACCATGTCATTAGTGTATAATATAGCTACCAAGTGATGCTGTCTACCTTTATGATTAATCCCTTTAAGTGATATTTTATTTTTATTTGTTTATCTTATAATGTAATAACATTCTCCATTTTTTCACTCTATCAAAACCCCCTACATCTCCCTCCCCACTCTTCTTCATATCTGTGGATTCTTTCATTGTTATTGCATTAAATATGTATGTCATACAATCTCAATATGTGTAGTGTGATCTGTATATATGTTTTCAGTATGGGCCATTTGGCATTGGACCCTTAATTCTGTTTTTCCATGCACCTCTCCCCCTCTCAGTTGGTCTCAGCTACCTATAGTTATTTTTGGTAGGATTGCAGCCTTTCAGACTTTTCTTCATATAGGTTGGTCTGTATATTGATGTCTTCCTTGTTTTGCTCACAGTTGGGCAGTCATGTTCTTGAGACTTTATGGATACAGCTTTGGATTTTTCTAGGAGACAGAATCTTAAAGCAAATTCCCTTATCCTTTTTCTCTTGCAATCTTTCCACCACTCTTCTGCAATGATATCTGAGCCTTCCAAACAGGAGTGTTTTGAATTTATTGGAACTAAGATCTACAAGTCTGTATTTTCATTGTTTGTGATTGTCTGAAATGGTCTCTATCTGTTGCAAAGAGAATTTTCCTTCATAAAGAGTGAAGAAAACGTATCTATTGTATATGAATACATGCTGATAAATTAACTGTTAGGGGTTGTGATGGTTTAGTAAATTAAAATTGTAGATTTTCCTCTTGTCTACTTTATAAAAGGAAGAGATAAGTGATCGATAGGGAATCCTAGTATATGAGAAAAGTACAGTGCGAATTTAAACATCAAGAAAAGTACAAGCTAGACTTTTCTCTCTCTGCAGTCTCTCGGATTCATCAAAATTTATTCCTATAATCTATATTTTAAGAAAATGACATGAATAAAAGAAAACATTAAAAAGTACACATGTAAAAGAAAATGTCAAGAAGAAATACAACTTTAATTTCTTACAAGCACAGAACACACACTCACAAACACACTCACACATGCATACTCATTCATACAATAACACACACACTTGCACACATGCACACTCATACACATATACACTCACACACAGATATGCTCACACACACAGACACAAAGAGAAAACACAGGCATACAAGCTTCTTTAAAAAAGATATTTATGTTATCACACTCCAGAAAACACTGAAGAGAAAAATTGAAGGGCCAAGATAATAAGTGTTTGTGTTTGAGTCTGTGTTTTGCTCTGTGTGTATATGTACATGTTTGTTTGTTTGTGTACATGTGTGTATGTGTATATTGTTTATGTGTATATGTGTGTGTTTGCATGCATGGATGCATGTGTGCGTGTGTGTATGTGTGTGTGTGTGTGTGTGTGTGTTTGTGTGTGTGTGCACTCATGTGCTTTAAGAGCTCCCAGCAAAACCAGGCTTTTTGTACCAGAGCAGCTAGCAATTGTATCTTTATGGGATAGGAATTTAGTTGTAGCTGGGTGTTTTCTATTTGTCTTTCTTTTAGGACCTAGAAGAATTAGATAGTAGCTTAATGCTTGTCTGAGCTGAGCAATGGAATGACCATATGGGAATTAATAAGAAAATGTATATGTCTTTTAGATATTATTTGACTTATCAAACCTTATGGTATCCTTAGTATTTAAAAGAAAATTTTCTTGCAATGCCATTTTATTATTCAAATAGCAAATATAAATTTAAAACACCAAGCCAGAATGAAAATGGCCCTGTTTGCTTATGAAACCTGACAGGGTAGATTAGACAAGTCTGTAGAAAAAAAAAAAAAACTATCCCAAAGTCCTTCAAGCAAAAAAAAAAAAAAAAAAAAAGAGGAGTCAGGTATTAGAAGAAGAGTAAGAAAGAGGAATACAAATGAAAGAATGAGTTATGGGCCGCTTTAAGTTTGTGAGTAAATGCATCAAAGATGTGACAAAGACTGGCAAACAACCTAGGAAAGGAAGGTTTGATTTGGCCCACATTTGAGGGTGGAAGCACCATAGCGAAGAAATCATGGCAGCAGGATCATGACACATCTAATCACATTCTGTTTGCCTCAGGTAGCAGAGTGACATAAATGCTGGTCATATGCTAGGTTTCTTCACTTTATATAGTCCAGGACTCAGTCCAAAGGCTGGTGCTACCATGTTCAAAAGCTGGTGCCAACCATGTTCAAAGGCTGGTGCTACCATGCTCAAAGATGATGTCACCCAAGTTCAAAGGATGGTGCTACTTATGTTCAGAGGATGATGCCACCCATGGTCCAAGGATGGTGCTACTCATGTTCAGGGTTGGCCTTCCCTCATTAGATAATAGTTTTCGGAAATGCTCTGATATTCATGCCCATAGTTGTGTCTTCTATGTGAACATACAGTCAGCTGACTGACAATCAAATCAAAATTCTGTATCAAAGGAAAAGTGTGGAAAGCTGAGCAACTGGGTTATTAGATCTAAGATATATTTCTGAGTTTTAATTTCATACCACCACAAAGAACTATTTTGAGTATGTGACTCCAATGTATAGGAAGCAAGCATTTGTTTAATTTTTATAAGATCGTAATGTAACCAGAAGTTTCTGGCTTGTCTTAGCCTCAATGTATGAACCACCAATCTGGTGGCTACTTGGTTCCAAATAATCATGCAAAGGCTTATATTAATTATAATCAGTTTAACCTACAGCTCAGACATATTACCAGCTAGATCTTATAACTTAACCCAGTTTTATTACTCTATTATAGTGCCACATGGCTCATGGATTACCTATACTTTTACAAATTGCTCTCTGGGCAGCCAAGTGTCAGTGTGACTCTGTCCTCTTTCTCCATTATCTATCCTTGGATTTCCTGCCTGCCTCTAAGCTGCCTTACAATGAACCAAAACAATTTCTTTATTAACCAATAACAACGTATATTTACAGAGTACAGGAAAACACCCCATATCACTGTGGACATATATTAGTACTCATATTTCATCTGTACCGTTTCTGAAGAGTTTAGGTTAATTTTGAGTCCCTTGGGATTTCTCAGTCTTGAAAGAATTAATGGAGAAAATAATTTTGGGATTTAGAGAAACACCAATTAATCAAAAATGTCTTATTTTATTATCTCACTTCTCAGTTTCAATCTTTTTTCATGATAAAACTTCCAGAGAGTCAGAATTTCTTCACCTCTTGACTTCATAATCTCTGAATTGTATCCTGAAATTATTTTTACAAAGTTGGAAGTAGTAAGGATTTCTAAGTAATCTTTTTGTTCTACCTCTGGGATTTCCTTTGCTGTTTTTGTAATCCCAAACCTTTGTTTTGTTTTGTTTTGGTTTGGTTTTTGCAAAACCCAGTGTTTACCTCATCATAAAATATGACATGTCTTGTATTTTCCATTTTAGGAAATTTCAGAAACACATTATCAGTATTATACAGCCTAGTGGGTAACATTAAACTAAATGCAGGCTCATCATTTAGTTTCCAGCAACAGAGAGTCAAGGACAATCAGTGTGACTTGCCAGTTGTGTCACATGGGGGCCTTCACTTACTTGGTCTCTGTTATAATATTTCAATAATACAATATAAATATTGATCCTATGTTCATTACTTTTCCAATTACTATAAAGAAATGCCTGTTGTAATAAAGGAAGGGCATATTCAATCTCATAATTTGAAAAGGAAGCAGCCCAAAATGGATGGAAAGCACGATACCAGGGACATGAGGATGCAACTTGTCTCACGGCATTTTTTAGACAGAAAAAAGAGAGAGGTGAATGATGGTGATTGATGTGGGATGTCTTTCTGTATACTGTGAATATACTTGATTATTATCTTAATTAAAGAAGCTATGTTGGCCTATGGCAAAGCAGCTTAGAGGCAAGCAAGAAATCCAAGCAGAGATACAGGAAAAGGGCAGAATGAGAGAGATGCTGTGGGCTGTCCCTCAGAGGAAGATGTAACGTGACACAAGTAAGGCCATGGAGTCATGTGTTGATAGACAGATTAATTTTAAAAATGGGTTAAGTTGTATGAGTTAATTCATGTAACATTAGGTTTTCTGCCCCATCTGACCAGAGGTCCAGACCCTGAAAACTGCAATGCCAGGTGCCTAGCCACCCTCCATTGCTTAGGCCCCACAAGATGACTCAGACACTTACATTAACTTCTTGCTATTTGGCCTATGGCTCAGGCACGTTGCTAGATAGCTCTTTTATCTTAATCTAACCCATTTCCACTAATGTGTCCTGCCACATGGCCTATGGTTCACCTGTGTTCCTTACATGTTGCTTCCTTGGGTAGCTCGGTCGATCTCTCTTTCCCTGACTTTCCCCACCTTCTCCTACTTACGCTGCTACATACTACTATGATACCTCACAAGGGTCAAAACAGTTCCTTTATTTAAAGAATAATCTTCACAGCATTCATAAAGACATTCCCACATCAAGTTTGTAATGAGCCTGAGCCATAAGCCAAACAGTTTGTAATTAATATAAACCTTTATGTAATTATTTGGTACCAAGCAGCTGCAGGACTGCAGGTCCAGATATTGGAGCTAGGCCAGGCCAGAAACTTCTGACAACACATGCAATAGGTGGGTGGAGAAGAGCCATCTCGACCACAGGCCCAGACAGGTCAGGAAACTCTATCAGACAAGTTAAAACAACCGGTACTCTAAAGACAAATGATGCACAAAGGCATTGTCTATTCTCTTACCAGAGCACATTGTGGAGATTATGTTGTTACATTGTAAATAATTGTCCCACCCACTGGTTTAATAAAAAGCGCTGATTGACTAAAGGCAGGCAGGAAGTGTGGGTGGGGCTACCAGACTAAGAAAACTCTGAGAACAGGAAGCACAGAGCAGAATGCTAGAGAGAAGCCGGAAGAAGCAGAGGACAACTCTGTTGCTCTAAGAAAAGGTACCCAGACACATGGCTGAACAAGATAAGAGACATGAGTTAGATTAAGATTACAGAGTTAGCAAGTTATATGCCTAGGCCTTAGGTCAATCAACCTAGAATTTGTAAGCATCTGTGTGTTTCTACAGGTCTGTGGGTCTGCGGGCCTAAACCATAAAACTAGGCCCGAAAGTTCAGGCCAGAAACCTCCTACTACAACACATCATCTCAGAAGTTCCTGAGACATTGTCCATATTTGTGTACTCACTGCAGATCAACATTAAGTGTAACAAGACTGTTTTCTAGGATTTGTATTTGTTGGACCCATGGTTCCCAATGGTAATATGATATATGGTAGACACTTAAAAATTCAAACTTCATGAAACATCACTGGAGGATCAGCCCTTAGAAAGAATCAATGAAGTTGATATGGGTCAGGCTCTTTGTGGGAGATTATTAAATGAGATCATGATTAGGTTCTCCTTGCCTTCCTGGTGTCCTTTCCTACCCCGTTGTCTTTGTTTTGATACCATCTACCTTTAGGCCCTCACCAGAGGTTTGTATTCCTCACCAATCTTTGTCTTTTATCACCTAACCTTCAAGCTTTACAGGTATCTGTATATAATACTCAGTTATCAGCATTAACAGTAGAAAATTAACCAGGAGAAGAACTTTCACGTCAGAATAAAATATATTTTGCTAATTTAAGTCATCTATTAAACAGCTCTTAGTATGAAACCAAACAAATGCAGGTGACATAAGAACAAATCTCAATGCCCCATTTAGGCCTTCTTTCCTTTTAGTATGAAGCATTTGATATACGAGGGGTTCCTGGAGCAGTAATGTATGCAATAGCAATAGCTTTTAAGCATTAAAACATACTGTTTTCCCATATCTGTGTCAACCAATAAAATGTTAGTTCAGTATATTAAATGAAATGTTCTATAAGTTCTCTGCCTGCAGCCCTCTAAATGACAGTTATGTCAGAAACTCGACAATGCTAAGTTCTGCAAAACAGCAGTGCTGAAGGGCACTCTTGAAGGAACTGAACTTTGGTGAAGCCTTCTCCCATTACCAGAAATATTCAGGAAAAACAACATGGGGCTGTGTGTGATTGTTCTTCAGAGTCAGTTGAAAGGTAGTGTGGGTACCAGTGCTGGTTGTGCATTACTGAATGATTGGATTGCTGCTTCTCTGTCAGGTAAAGCTCATGGCAGTGTGGAGAGGACAATACACCCTTCAGTCAGCCACAAGCTTTATTATACACACTTAGAAGGAGAAAAAATTCTAGGACTTGTGAAACTAAGAAATTAAGGCCTCATACAACTCTGCTTTTTTAAAACTTTCCTACTAGACTGTTTTAGTTTGCCTCAACCATCTTTTTTCCTTTTTTATTTGAAAGTTTTTTCCTTTTACATATCCTCCACTGTTTCTACTTCCTCTCTTCCCCAGCCCTCATTTCTCCCCCATCCACTCCTCAAATGGGGCATGGCCTCCCTTGAATAGTCAACACAGGCTCACACGCCAAGTTGAGACAGAGACTATCCTTCCTTCCCTGTATCAAAGCATGTCCCCATAGGAAGTGGGCTCTAAAAAGCCAGTTCACATAACGGGAACAATTCCTGGTTCCATAGCCAAAGGGCTCACTAACAGCTTGATCAACACAGCTGTCACCCTTATTCAGGGGGTCTAGTTCGACCTCATGCAGGCTCTCCAGCTGTTAGTCCAGAGTCAGTAAACTCCCATCAGCTGTCTCTTTGGTTTTCTCCGCTGTGCTCTTGACCCCCCCCCTCCTTTGCTCCTCTGGTCACTCTTCAGTCTCTTCAACTAAACTACAGTTCAGTCAAATACTGGACTGTGGTTGTCTGTATCTGCTTCTATCAGTCATTGGCTGACTGGGTGGTCACCAATTCGACTATAGGAGAAGGGTACTCCTGGCATCCTCTCAACCATTGCTAGGAGTCAGTGCTGGCACCTCCTTGTGAGTTCCTGTAGATTCCTCTGTCACCGGGTTTCTCTCTAAGCCCATGATGACCACTTTCAGGATATATCCCTCATTGCGTCTCTCCTCATTGCTCCCTAGTGGACCATCTCGAACCCTCACATCCCCACTCCCATCTTCTCCCTTCTACATTCCACTCTCAGTTTACCTAAGAACATCTTAACCACTTCCCCATCCTGGGCAACCCATGTGTATTCCTCTTAGGACTCTCCTATATCTAGCTTCTCTGGGGCTGTGAAATCTAGCCTGTGTATCCTTTGCTTTGCATTATGATCTACTTACGAGTGAGTGAGTATACACTATTTGTCTTTCTGAATAGGTTACCTTGATCAGAATATTTTTATTTTAGTTTCATCCACTTGCCTACAAATTTTATATCAATGTTTTTACCATTGCGTAATATGCCATAGTGTACCACATTTTCCTTATCTGTTCTTTGGCTGAGGGCCAGCTAGGTTATTTCCAGGTTCTGGCTATTATGAATTATGCTGCTATAAACATAGGTGACCAAATGTCCATGTGGTGTGACTGAGCATCTTTTGGGTATATACCTAAGAGTGATATTGTTAGGTTCTGAGGTTTGCTGATTCCCCATTTTCTGAGAAACCACCGTACTGCTTTCCAGACTGGCTGTTGTAGTTTACATCCCCACCACTCAGCCACTTTTGAGATCTCCTGTGCATTACTCTTCTGTAGCCAAGGATATGCAGTCAAGTTGATTCACTGGATTTACCTTCCACAAAACAGCCTCAGTTTATACTTTAATTTATTACTTGAACATTTCCATGTTTGTGATCTCAGAGATAATCATTTTATTTACATCCAAAAAAAGTTTAAAAATCATCAAAGTACATATTATTAACTGCATTTATCAAAACATAAACACATACAATAGAGACTATTGCCAAATTATGCTTTTGAGATTAGTCATAAAATATCCTTGTGCAGAAAGGGAATTCTCTCATCACAGTTTTTCCTTTGTATCAGTGATTAATTGCAGTTTTCTGCTTGAAAAATAATACTTTTTGTTATCACATCTCCATTTGTTATCTCCAACTTCATTTGTTCAATGACTGTGGGCTGTAGTAGAACCTTAATGCACCCTTGCATGGTCATGCCTTTAGAACACACTTAAAACGTAGAAAATATTAGTAGATAGTATATGCTTTTATTTTTAACTTCTAACTAAACATTGTAATGGCCAATAAAAATCTGTTATTACTCTTCAGGAAATGTATCCCACAATGCATACAAATGAATTAATGTTATATCATATGAAAACTTTCTCTGACTCTCTGAGACCTCAGTTTTCCAACATATGACTGATAATTTGCAAGAATTTTTCTTAAAGTTATAGTTGCATGGGTTCAGAATTCAATAAGGTACTGTAGAAGAAACTAGTTTTATGAAATAAAAATGAAAGTTACAATTACAAATTTATTCACAGAAATGGTTTTCAGACCAAAGAACATATTCTTGTAGTATTAAAGGGGCTTCCAGAGTCTGAGGATGAAGCAGTATATATAGAGAGGAACCAGAGCATGCAGCAAGATCCTTGGCTAAAAGGTTAACCTAAGTCTAAAACTTTCCATCTCTATTTGAATTAGGGGCTTGGAATACATAGACATAGACGTATAGCTGGTATGTAATATTTTACATCATTTTTAATTTGGATTTCCCCAGAATTTCACAATCTTGAGTATGTCCTAAGATCTCTAAATGAGATGAGTAGATCAGTTATAACATCTTCACAAACTCGGCTTTCTTAAAACTTTCAGTTTGTAGTTTGGAAATGTTATCATAAATAATTCATACAATACCATGCTATAAAATATAAGTCATGTGCCCAAACATTAAGAAATAATATATGAAATTCATTTTATATAATGGCTATAAAGATCCTTGTCACGTGCTACCTCGCCAGTAAGGACGACGCACCAGGCTCTTCTTTCAGCAGTTTATTCAGGAACCTTGAACAAAGCTTTTGCCCCAGGGGAAAACCCGCTCATAGCTAAATACCCTCCGGGCATCCAATATCAGAAAGCCACATGGGCACCACCAATAGGTCCAGATATGTGGAAGCAAGCCACAGTCTTAGCCTTAGCCATATAAGGAGTTGTTTTTATCATCCAGAGCACTCACCATCAGGAAGGTGAAAGGCAGAAGCCAGCACCATCTTTTGAGTGCAGCTACATACAGCTCTCTACAGATCCTGGGTACCTGGACTTGGAAGTGGTTGTGTACACTTTGAACTTACTCCAGGATGCCGTGCACTGATCTTCAGAGTGTACAATCTTTACTTTCAGAGTATGTATGCATCCACTCCACCCTTAAGGTAGAGGAATTCATGTGCCTCTTTTAACATTTCTCAAGAATAGGGAAAAGGGAGATTTGCTGGGAGTCTTAATAGGCTCATTTGACTGAAATACACAAAAGACCTAACTCATCATCTTCAAGAGCTTTAACAATGATGAAAGCTGATGAGCCCTTAATTATTCATTAGGGTGCTTTGTTCAATGGAAGCTATTACAGAACTTTAATCCAATTTGAAAGAATAGAAAAAATCTTGGAGACTTTCCAGGAACTAATATGTTCTCTCCTATTCATTCTTTATCTCTTTTTTTAGCTTACATAGTGTTTACATTTTTAGCCTTATGTTGTCGACATTGGTATCAGAACACATTAGACACCACAATGGATGAGATATGCAGGTTCTTCTGCATAAACCTGTGAATATTACTAAAGTAACATACCAGAAGGACTTCGATGGTGTCATTATGATGGGAATTTGAAATGGAAAGCCTATTCTGGATTGTCCACATGAGCCTCCTATGTAATGAAAGGTGACCTTCAAGGTCAAGGGACTTCAATATAGAATGGAGAGGTCATGAGATATATAAAGGCTCAAAGATGCCAGGATTCTTGCTCTGAAGGCATAGAAGGAATTTGCCAGCTGAGGAAAAGACAGGGATGCAGTTCCATATGCTGGAAATGGCAGGAATGGGAGTATCTAAGACTTCTACTCTTTCAAATTTCTGTGTAAGTAGAAAAAGTTGTCTCCAGAATTGTCATGGGACTAGATGACTCTTCTAAAATTATTGAAAAGGCAGCAGAAAAATTTTTATCACAAACCTTATCTCTCTAACTTTTTCTCACTGTTCCTGCTCATACTTTCTACAAGTTACTGGACTAGATATTGACAAAAAAATATAAATACAGTCAACCTTTGAGGAGTCAATAAAACAAGGTCTGGAGTAGAAGGATGGAGGAAAATAATAATATCCCTAGTAAGTGGGCTTGATCATGCCCAGAAAATAAGATTTTAGTTTACAAATGTAATTTCAATCATATACATTATTCTTCTTTATCCTTTATAAGGTCATGTTGTGAGCATTGGATTACCTTTCAGATTAATGAACCAACCGTTGAATATTAATCACCCTGTATTATATAAGGCTGTCACAAATCACTGAAAACATGGGCTATAAACTGAGTACATCTGGTTTGAACTGACTTGGGTAATTTAGCTTCAGTGGGAGCTTGACATGCCACTAAACTGACAGAGCTCTTGACATTCTCACTCTCAAAGCCACATCTTTGAGAACATGTACAAAGAGTCTGCCACTGGGCCTGGACAACATGACTAGCAAGGGGATAGGGATTATGAGGAGAATTCCCACAGTGATGGCTAGCTGGAGCTCTGAGGAGTTCACTGAATCAAGAACAGCCACTGGAGATCCAACAGGAAAATGAGATAGGCCCTCCAAGGGTAGGCAACTGTCTATTGGCATGGGCAGTATATCAAGCCTCGAGGAATGAAATCAAACTGTGTTCCTGTACATGGGCTGGCACCTTGGAACCCATTCCATGCAGAGGAATACCTAATCCATTCTTGATTTTGGGATTAGGAAATCAGACTTGCCTGGAGTAGATATGCCATGCTGAGCTGAACCACTTTGGGACCGACCTCTTGCTTTCTTGGGGAAAGGGATGGTAGGATGGGGAGGGAGGTGGTGAAGGCTAACTGGGAGGGATTGGGAGGAGGGAAGGGAGGGGGAGTAGAGGGATACATAGATAAAAAGACATTTTTTAATAAAAAAATTGAATTAAAAATTTTTTTCCATCTTAATCAAATTTTCATTATCTACTAAACCTACTAAGTAATGTCAAAGTATATATTAAATTAAGACTTGTTATATATATATATACATATATATATATATATATATATATATAATATACTTTCTAATTCAAGAGCTGTAGCTGTACTACATTTACTTTTTACATCTATCAAATGCAGTTTCTTGATATGAGCAATATATTATATATTTAGAATTTTCTATGTGTCTTATAACTCTCAAGATATATCAAAAGTATCAAAACATATACATTATTTTTGTGTGTCCTAATGCATATTTCTTATAAATAAATCTCTCTTTCAAATGTAAAAAAAAAAAAAAAAAAACCCCAACCACTGGCAATCTCTCTTTTGTCATGATATCATTAACAAAACTATTTTTCTGTAGAGTTTTGGAAAGAGTGCCTGAGATGATCAAGCTATGTAAATTAATTTTATTGTTACTTCCCCATTGGCTTTCACCAAAAGTTATAGTATAAAACTAACTCACAACATAACAAATATAAGGCCAGTGCTTATGCTTAGTCACTCCTTATTCTCCCATTCTATTTTGTAACCATGAAGTCTCATTCTTGCAGACAATGGTTTCAGATTTCTTTGCCTACAAGTAGGTGGCAGGGGTCAGACAATACAAATGCTTTACAAATTTCTAGAATATGGAAGAGAAAGAGAAAACAATCAAATTTAAATGCTTTCCAAAGCCAGGCAAATATAACGTAGTTGTATATACTCTTTATGTGCCCAAAACAGAAGATCTGTGAGTCAAGCTTCCCTGAGAGTACCATTAGATGGACTTCAACAGCACTATCATATCTCCTTGTCCTTTTATGTTTGGGATCTTTTGTGTCGCTAAAATCTCAGTGGATTCCTTTTTGTTGTTTTACTTCTTAGGTCTGTATTTACCTGTTGTTTCTGGTTTTGTTTGTTTGTATATATGTTTTACTTAAATTTTGACACATGCCCTACGGAAAACCTCCAGTCTCTTTTCTGTGCTAGTTCACACTGTGACCTCTGGCTATCATCTCCCCTCCATTGTTCCATCAGAAGAAGATCCTTACTATTGACTTTCTCATGCATAGAATGAAAGGAAAGAATAAACACAGTATAAATTAAGATTATTGCCTATATTTCATGCTATTTGCCACTATAAATCAATCAACATTGATTAAAATAATATTCTAAACATTTGGAATGTACTTAAACGTTATAGATAGTGACATTTTATTAGTGCATATTATCAAAACAAGAGTACCTCTCATGTAAGCAGCCCAGTTATCAAAAATAAAATTAAACATTTAAGATTAAGATAATTTACTTTACAATGAAAAATCAAAGCACAGACTATGAAAAAAGTTTACAAACCATGTATCTTGTAAACAAAAGATTTACATCTAAAACGTACCAAAGAATCTTAAAATTTATCAGTAAGAATTTGTCAATAAGAAAACAAAGAACTCAGTTAAAAGGAAACACTAAGTACATGTGTCTCTGCACATTATCAAGGAAGATAAACACATGACAAAAAAGATATGAAAATGTGCTCAACATTATTTGCAATTAGGGAAATAAAAATTCCACTTTGCACTTATTAAATGGCACCAATTCATGTAAACCTGACAATACAAGTTGCTATTGAGAATGTGGAATATCAATCCTCATGTATTGTTGCAGAGAGTTCAAAACGATGCAGCCAGCTTGGAAGAGAAATAGTCATTTCATTAAAAGCGGAACACGTTGTACAGCAATCACTCTCTAAAACATTTTTACAATGGACTTTGAAATATATTGCCATCTGACCACAGGCATTCTTAGGTCAGAGTCATTAAAAACTGAATAAGAGCAAATTTTGGTAATAATACATAATTAGATATTAAGAAATTAAATTTTAAAAAGAAGAGATATCAGGACATTTTAAAATATAAATTAATCTTAAATATTTACCACTAAGGTAAAAAAAATTAAAGTTGAACAACAGATAAAGAGGATGAAGCCAATTTTTTGTAGGTGTCAATTATATGAAGCCAAGTGTGACATTCTAGGAATGTTGGACAGCCACATCATTGCTTTGGGTGTAAGGTTGAGTTTCTTCCTTTATATTCAATTTTTTTTTTCACAGAGTCTTTTTCCTACTGCAACAGGACTTTCTTTAGTCTGGAAAGATTTTATGTTGGTTGCAGTTAGAATGACATCCTTGATTCTGTTTTATCAAGCTAACTTCTTCTATATCATCCTGATATACCAACCAACGTGTCTGCTGGCTTAGGACAAATAGTTGCTGATATTGCAGAAAACTGAAGGTCACAGAATGCCAAAGAAAGCTTGTGAATGGCATAATTTTAAATCATTTTACACATTATGCAATTCTGCCTCTGAAAAGAAATACTTTAACACCATAGGAAATGGGTTACAAAATGCACAACTAAAAGAACAAAGGTAGAATGGGAAGATTCTAGGATGAAGCATATGTAGAATGTAGCAAAAAAAAAAAAAAAAAAAAAAAAAAAAAAAAAAAAAAAAACTGTATTGCAAAGCATGAAACAATTCCACAGAGAGGGCTGGAAAAGATGCTAGTCTTAATCTTTTGGGATGTTCATGGACTGGGTAAAGCTACAGGCAGAGAAACAGTGCTTAGGCAATGCACAGTATATGCTCAAGTTAAGTATTACACAACCTGAATCCTAGATAATAGAATATGTGTAAGTAAGGCAGTAATTAAGAAAGAGGATGAAGTAGGCCCATATACTGCCCATTTTTTGTAACAATAAGAAAGTAAAATATGCAGTTTAACTGTTAAGGAAGTTATTGTGAAAATTAATGTGATGAAAACTCCATCAAAATAAATCAATCTAAAAAATTCATTAAGATACAAATTGGCTACAGGATCCTATTTCTATTTAAAATTTAAGCATATTTGAAAGAAAATTTGCATTTTGAATATAATTTAGTTCATAAAATTATGAAATATGCATAGGAAAGATACATGAAAAGTTTAGGTGCACAGTACCTTAGGGCATAAATAGATAAAAGAATTGAGAGTAGAGAGTAGAATGTTTTAATCACATTTATAATATTTTTATTTCTTAACCTAGAAGATAAACACTGAGGGATCATTTTTCTATTTATAGTGCACATAAAATATTGCATTTCCACAAAAAAGAACCTGATAAACAAAACTCAGTAACATGAGCCATTTTAAGTCTACTGTGACACTTTTTTGCTATTTATGCAGAAATCAATAAATCATTTTTTGATGCCTTCTTAGTGTTAAGGGTGGTATATTTTCTACAATTTCTCTAGGTGAATTCATTATATTCCAACCTTTATTCAAGCCTTCATTATGACTCCATAAAGTATTCAGTTTTCTCTGCCACTTGAATCCCAGAGTGAACTGACATTTTGGTATATGGGATTTTGCATGGCCACCATTTCTCACAAAATCCTACTTGTAAATATCAACCTTATTAAAGAGTAAACTCTCAACTGTATATGGATAGCATTCAACCTGAATCTCACTAAATACTCTGTACCTCAGGCAGAAAGATGCTTCCACATCCAGGTTTTTAAACTAAAACTGATATGTCTTTGTAAATGAATGCAGGGAGCTTGTGAGTGTGAGCCAAGTTGTTAATGTAGGAAAATAGAGAATTCCAAATGCATGGTAGTGCAGCTCACAGCTCAATGTGGGGATCTCTATTTTCATAGGCTTAAAGCAACTCTGACTCATTTAAGCATATCCTTGGTTTTCAAGGTATACTCCATCTATTTGAAATTATAAGTCAAATTGATGACAAACATTATCAGCAACCTTATGGTGTATCTGTGTTGTGGTTAACTGATGCCCATTGGCGAAGACAGAGGATGGGATAGAGGCCGTTTGATGTAATGAAGACTGATGGCTTCTGCCTTTGCAGAGTGAAGAAACCCAAGTGCCATCAATTTAAGTGCCGACAGTTCATTTCAGGCAGAACCAGACAAAATAAGAATGAAAGAAGAAGGAGAGATCTGCACCTACACAAAGATTAGAGTGCGGAGGCTGGGAATGTCAGTGAGTACAGTGTGTGACAAATAGGAAGCATAAGCTATGTTTGCCTCTCATTCAAGCAGACATTGCCAGCTCTTAAAAAACACTAAACGTTTATATTTGGGTTATATATATATATATATATATATATATATATATATGATATGTGGACATCTTTCTGTATGCTGTGAATATCAATCTTTAAATAAAGGACTGTTTGGGATCATGACAGGCACCATAGAAAAAGTAGATGGGGAAATCAGAATAGGTAGTAGGAGGGCAGAGATACACACAGATCAAGCCAGATGCCCAATGAAGAAGCATGTGAGGAACACAGGTGAGCCACGGGCCATGTGACAGACAGATTAATGAGAATGGGTTGAGTTAAGATGAAAGAGCTAGCTAGCAACGTGCCTGAGACATAGGCCAGACAGCATGAACTTAATATAAGCGTCTGAGTCATTTTGGGGGTCTAAGCAGCAGTGGGCAGTTAGGCTGTCTAGGACTGCAGGTCTGTGGGTCTGGGCCTCTGGCTGGACCGGACCAGAAAGCTCCATTGTAACATATATGTTATTTTCTTTTAAACAATAGGTTTATCACTGAGTTGTTGTACGGATCAATTCTTAACTTCCTGAGTGGCTGTGTAAAGAAGAATTAAAATAGATTAATATATACTGCCATACATAGAATCCAGTTCCAAATGTATCAAGGACCTGAGCACAAGTCAAGATACCGAGAAAATGATAATATAAGGAAAAGGAAGCAGTATGCTTGAACTTATTTTCATAGGAAAGGGCATTCTGAACATGGCACTAATATCAATGACACTAAGAACAACAATTAATAAATGGGACGTTATGAAGCTTTAAGGCTCCTATAGCAAGAGAAATTATTATTTAAGCAAAGTCATAGCCTAGTGAATGGAAAATATTTACAAACTACACAATTTATGGAGAATTACTATCTATAATACATGAAAAAATTCGTCCAACTATTAAAAAAACAAACAATTCAACTTAAAAAATTAGGTATAGAACCGAAAAGAGAACTCTCAAAATATAAAACACAAATGGCTAAGAAACACTTAAAAGAATGTTCAACATCCTTAATCCCTTAAGAAAAAGGAAATTAAAATTCCTTGGAGATTTTTCGTTTACTTCAGGTAAAATGGCCAAGACCAACAAAGCAAAAGACAGCACATGATGGCAGCATATGGAGAAAAGAGACACATCCATTGTTGGTGGGATTGCAGATATGTATGGTCACTATATAAAATGGTGTGGAGTAAACTTAGAGCTTATTACTGGGACAAAATTGTATATCCACATTTTATTTTTCTAATAGTGCTTTGAGGATGTGATTATAAGATGTTCTGATTTTTAATAAGAAATCTAGAGATCCAGGGTTTTCTGTTAGTGATTTTGTTTTATCTCTATTTACATGTAAGAATCCCCTTGCCTTTGATAACCTTCAGCATCATGCTTATGAATCTTGATATGAATTTCTTAGGATGTTTGCATAGGAGAATGTTATTATTTTAAAGTATTTGAATTGACTCTCTTAGCGTCTCATTTCTGAAACATCTTATAAAGCATGTATAAACTCTTACGTAGATGCTTTCCTTAGCCGGCTGCAAACGAAAGCAAAGCAACCTATGTTGTCTTAATCATTGTTGGTTTCTAGTCTGGATGATACCTTGACTTCATAACATTTAAAATTTATGTATGGATGGGAATGGTATTGAACTAGTTTGAGAGGAAAGAGTATATAAAGAAATTACACTTATTACTAAAAATAAGTGAGGTAGTAATAAATTATTAAATAATAGTGTAAAAGTTAGATTGGCAGTTATTTAGGCAGAGATACAGAAATACATGGGGGCTCAATAGCCAAAGATTCTAGACTACTCCATTAGGGTTCTATGCCATTGAAGAATGATAGTTTCTTAAAAACAAAACAAAACAACTCTCCCCCAAACATAAAACAGTAGATTATACCTAAAAAATGATATGGAATGCTGTCCACTGGCCTTTTAGTCTGCATGCACACATGTCCGTGGTTGTATCCACAGATGTACACATAACACGCAAACAAAACTATAAAAATTAACAAAAGTATGAGGAGAAATAGGTTAAGTTTATAAATAAATAGGTTTTCATAATGCTTTTAACTGGGAAGCAAGCAAATAAAAATCAGTGAAAGCATATAAATTGGACAGTGTTGGCAATGTGTCACAAAGATTTGAAGATGTAAATCAGTGATTGAATGCTTGCCTAGCATGCTTGAGTCAAACCTCATCACTGTAACATAAAATAAAAAACAGCAAAGGCTTTTATAAAGCATACAATGAGCATTTAAATTTTATCAAGCTGTTTGCATAGCAATAGAGAAAGAATTATACCTTAATGACAGGTGCTATTTTTGAATGTTTATCAATATAGGTAAAATGAAATTTGAATGCCACTTTATACCATATACACAAATTAACAATGTGGCAAAATTCTAACACATCTATAATACATATACAGCCAACACTCTTTAGTAATTTTAATTAGGATATAATCTTTTTAAATAAGTTATAACATTTCTTAATTATAATAAACTAATCAGTTAGATTACAATTAAATTGAGAAAAGTTTGCATCTGACTGCTATTATACATGTATATACCCCCCCACACACACACATACAAACACATATTATGGTAGTAAATTTATGACATACATAAATGAATGATATGCCAGAGTATACTTACCAAAATATCCAGAATTAAAAATTTTGTCCAGGAATTATGGTGCAGAAGCACAACAGGGGGACCTCAGGAATCTTCATGACAGTCTCCAGTGGTCATTATTCTAACACACTGTGACCTAACATTCCAACTTCCAAGGTTTGTATTGAACAAAGCTTCAGTGTTGGGCACCAAAGCCATTTGCAAATTCCTCCAAGGTAGCATACTTAGGACTATCAATAAGAACTGATGTGACTATCAAGGACTACAGAAAGATACCATTCTGCGGTATATGAGAATCAATACTGCAGTATCTGGGCTTTTATGTCACTGGCCAACACCTATGTCAGAGAAGCAAGGGATGTTCACATTACTCAAGCTTGATACACTTGAAAAATAATTAAAATTGTTTATTAACTTATATAAATTACCAAAGAGTATAGGCATAATTGTTTTTTGTGAAATATATGGAAGAAGCCCCAAGGCAGCCATGCTGTTTTGCTTTTCAAGATAGGAGGCAGTTCTCAAACTGCATTTTATTGGCAGATGTGTGAGTTGGCTAGATGGATATTTGTTTGTAATATTCAGGATGCACTTTTTAATGTACACTTACTCTATTTGTACTGTTTATTACAATAAATGGTTAGCACTGAAAGTGAAGTTAACCTGACATAGGACACAGTTAATCCTATTACAAGAGTAATCTTCCAGGCCAAAGTTGTCAGAACTGCAGTAAGGTTTGTTTTTGTTGGTTTTGTTTGTTTGTTTGTTTGCTTGTTTGTTTGTTTTTTTTCTCCAATTAAAAAGTAATAGATAAAGAAAAATCACTGAACAATACATTGTCCAGGCACAGTGTCAAACACCAGAAATCTAGCACCAAAAAGACCAGCGCAAAAATACCATGAGCTCAAGATCCCTACTTATTCAGTTAAATAAGAACTGTTGTAAATCTAGGCCGGTAAGAAATACTGCAAATTTAGGAGAAAGAGGACTTCTTGGCTTAAAGCCTCTTTGTATCACAGTAATTGGAATTGCACAAAAGTTTTAAAATTCCATCTTGTTCTTTTGATTCTTTTCTTCCTTCTTTCCTGTGTTTGTCTCATTTCATTTCCCTTTCCTTCTTTCCCATCCCCCATTCTTTATTTTCCTTGGCTCTTACTTTTCATCCTCTCCCCTCTCCCTATATATTTACAATGCAAAGCTGATGATTTATTTTCCTAGAAAATGAAGAGAAAGCTGTCTTCAGGCAACTGGAAAAGATGAAGACTCCAAGCCCCTGACATGAGAGCATCCTATAATGTGAAGATTTACTCTTCTGTTCCCAGGTGTAGGTTGCTTGCCAGGTTCTGTGTCAGGCTTCTTAGACAAGCCTTCCGCCTCCTGTGCTTGCTCTTCTGCTTGCTTCTGATAAGCAATTCCCCATTCCAAGTGCTCATCATTCCTTGTCTGTTTAATCACGAGCTTCCACAAACTCTTAACAAATTGCTGCCAGTCTCAAAGGCGGAGGTACTTCCAATCTCCTAGGAGGTTTGTTAATAAAACTTTCTGACTTTAAAGCATACATCAGATCTCATAAGATATGTCCCTGATTGTCTGTTTCAAGCCTCTGAATGACTGGAATGCAGTACCCTCTCATCTAGAAGGACTTCACTTTAGTCTGATCTTGAATATACAAACATTGCAAAAAAGGGCATTCCTGTCTTCATTTAATAGCAGCCCCCTGCCAACTCTCTGCACCATTTTCTTCCCCCTCTGATCAGATCTTTTTGGTTAAGCTCATTGGGCCATAGTGCCTAAGCACAACTATGGCCTCAGTTTCTTTGTATATGATCCGGGAAAAATTATTGATGTGACATAAAGATATACATATAGACAGAACAAAAAAAATCCATAAATGTGCAAATGCAGAAGTTGGTAGACTGTAGAAACTATTTTATATTCACTTTATATTTAAATTCTAACTGATATATATGTAGAGACACTTTCAATGATTGGAAGGATATAAATGTCATATTTATGACTTTGAAGAGGTTTGAAAGCATGTGATTATTAGATGCTTCAGAGTTAGGAATCACTTAGCAAACTTGCCTTTGATCATATCTCTCAATTACATTTTTTTTTTTTTTTTTTTTTTTTTTAGTCTTGGTCCATATCAAGAGCCAAGTATCTATATTCAAGTAGGGCCCTTTTTCATCCCTACTCAAAAATGAAGAAACATAGATAATTATGCTCTCTTATAATTTCCTTAATTGCAAAATATCTTTTATGTAACTTCCAATAAGTCAGCAAGAATTATTTGAGGGAGCACATAAAAACAAATCGAATGGATTGAATACCTTAGCCTGTCATTTTTCTAAACGTGTATATACATGCAGATAGATAGATAGATAGATAGATACATAGATAGATAGATACATACATACATACATACATGCATACATACATAGAGATATAGAATTATAGAGAGATAGGTAGATAGATAAAGATGATTCGTTAATAAGTGTACTTGTCATGTCAATGATACTGTAAAAAAAAAATTAGAAGCAGACACTGAACAAAAGCCTAAGCCAGGAGAAGAGCACTGTGTGTTCAGATTGTCTGTTTTGGTGTCTGCCTGTGATCTAAAGTGACTGGAGTCAGCTGCTGCACAACTGCCACACATAAAAATAAATAAATAAATACAAATAAAAAAATAAAAAACAAAACTTTCTGTTTTGGTGTTCAAACTCCTGTGTATGTGTGTGTGTGTGTGTGTACACGCGCGCGTGCACACACACACACACACACACACACACACACACACACACACACACACTGAGTAATTTGAATGTCCAAAATTTAAGTGTGGTACAAACTAAAGATATTTAGTTATTTTCTCTGAATATTTAATGACATCATTTCTATGGCTAGGAATGTTAATGTATGAGTTATATTATGAAGAACGTATTGTATCCATGCATTATTTTTGACTTTTTTATTTTATAAAGTGCTTTTCTTTTTGTTACTTTTTAATTTTTTTTAAAAAATGTCATTTTTATCTATGTTTCTCCCTGCAACCCCTCCCTTCCCTCCCCCCAATCCCTCCCAGTCAGCCTTCATCCTCACCCTCCCCAATTTACCCATCCCCTCCACCCCCAAAAGGGCAAGAAGAGCCAAGGTGGGTCAGGTCAGAAGGGCATATCCACTCCAGGCAAGTTTGATTTACTTATCATAAAGTCAAGAGTGGGCTATCTGTTCCTCTGCAGAGAATGGGCTCCAAGGTGCCAGCCCATGAACAGGAACACAGTCTGATCCCACCTCTCAAGGCTCCACATACTGCTCATGCCAATTGCCTACACTTGGAGGGCCTTTTCCCAATGGATCTCCAGTGGCTATTCTTCAGCTAGCCATCACGGTGGGAATTTTTCTCATAATCTCTATCCCCTTGCTCATATAGACTCTCCTGCCCTATTCTCAGCTTGACCAGGAGCTTGGCCCAGTGCTCAGCCATGGATCTCTGCCTCTGTTCTTGTTGAATGTAGGTTCTGTGAAGACACTTAAGATGGTTATTTATTTGATTACAGGGGAAGTCCTCTTTAGGTACCCCCTCCACTATTGTTTGGAGACTTGTCCAGAGACATCCTGTGAGTTCTTGGAAGTTTCCCTAGCACCCAGTCTCTTTCCAACACCACATTGGCTTCCTCTATTGAGATATCCACCTCTATCTATCTTCCTCTTTGCTCCTTTAACTCCACCATCTGCTTCTTTCATGATTTGTTCCTAGCTCTTCTTGGTTGCAACCCATTATGATCCCAATTTGCTAAGGTGATCTTCTCTATTTTCTCTTCTTAGAGGAATCTCTGGATGTCTCTCTTAAGTTCCTTTTAATCCCGAGCTGTTCAGTGGTTGTGGTTTGCAGCTTGGGTATTCTATTCTTTGTTTTTTATCTAAAATCTACTTATGAGTGAGTACATCCAATGCCTATCTTTTTGGGTTTGTGATACCTCGCTCAGGAGGATATTTTCCAAATCCATCCATTTGCCAGAAAATTTTAGGATGTCATTTATTTTTACTGCTGAGAAGTACTCCATTGTTTAGACATACCACAGTTTGTTAATCCATTCTACACTTGAGGGGCATCTAGGCTGTTTCCAGGTTCTTGCTATAATGAATAATGCTGCTACAAACAAAGTTGCCTTTGCAGTACTGTACATCTTTGGGATATGCCCAATAGTGGTATTGCTGGATCCTTGAGGTGACTGATTCCAAGTTGTATGAGGAACTGCCATACTGCATTCCAGAGTGGCTGTACAAGTTTATACTCCCACCAGCAATGGAGGAGTGTTCCCCTTGCTCTGCTTCCTCTCCAGCATAGTTTATCATCTGTGTTTTTGATTTTAGCCATTTTGACAGGTATAAGGTAGCATTTCGAAGATTTTGATTTGCATTTCTCTGATAGCTAAAGACATTAAGCAATTTTTAAGTGCATTTCAGCCATTTGCAATTCTTATGTTGAGAATTCCTTTTTTAGCCCTGAACCCCAGTTTTTAGTTGGTTTATTTGAGTTTTTAGGCCTCCAGTTTCTTGAGTTCTATATGAATTTTAGAGAACAGTCCTATGTCAGATGTAAGGTTGGTGAGGATCTTTTCCCATTCTGTAGGCTGTGGTTTTGTCTTATTGACTGTGACCTTTGCTTAACAGAAGCTTCTTAGTTTCAGCAGGTTGTTATAATGAGGTTTTTGGTCCAGGGAGGCCAGAGGTCCAGACCCACAGACCTGCAGCCCCAGGCCCCTTAGCCACCCACAGCTGATCAGGCCCCTAGAAATGATTTAGATGTTTATATTCATTTTATGTTGTTTGGTTTATGGCTTAGATATATTGTTAGTTAGTTTTTATATTTTAATTTAATTTATTTTTATTAATTTGATTGTTATATGGCTTGTGGTTTATTTGTGGTTTTTATGTTTGGGTTTTTTTGGTGGCTAGCTTGGTCTGTTTTTTTTTTTTTTTTTTTTTTTTTTTTTTTTTTTTTTTTTTTTTTTTTTAATCTATGTTGTTATTTTCCCTCATGTTGATTGTTTTTCTTAGTTTCTGTGCTACTGGTGTTATATTTATGAAGTAGTCATCTTTGCCAATGCATTGCAGGTTATTTCCCACTTTCTTTTATATTAAGCTCAGTGTAGCTGGCTGGGTTTATGTTGATTTCTTTGATCCATTTGGATTTGAGTTTAGTACAGGGTGATAGGTTTGAAAATATTTGCATTCTTCTACATACTACTATCCAGTTAAGCAAATACCATTTGTTGAAGATATTATCATTTTTCCATTGAATACTTTTGATCTCTTTGTCAAAAATCAGGTGTTCATTGGTGTATGGGTTAATGTCAGAGTCTTCAATTTAATTCCATTGATCCACAAGTCTGTTTTTATGCCAGTACCAGGCTACTTCTTATTACTGTAGCTCTATAATATAGCTTGAAGTTAGGGATGGTGATTCCTACTTAAGTTCTTTTATTGGCAATCCAAAGCAATTCTTTGCAGCTCAAATACTAAGAGCTACAAATGAAAAAGGCCAAATTACCTATAAAGGCAGGCCCATCAGAATATCACCAGACTATTCAATGGAAACAATGAAAGGAAGAAGGTCCTGGTCAGATATTATACAGACACTAAAAGAGCATGGTTGCCAATCCAGATTACTATACCCAGCAAAACTATCCATCACTATAGCTGGAGTAAACAAGATATTTCATGACAAAAACTGATTTAACAATACCTGTCCAGAAAACTGGCCTTACAGAAATTAGTAGAGGGAAAATTTCAACCTAAGGAAATCAGATACACCCATGAAACCATAAACAATTAATAATCTCACAGAAGAAAAACACAAAGAAGGGAAATACAGACATGTTACCACCAAACATAACAGGAAATAACAGTCATTGGTCATTAATATCTGTTTTATCAATGGACTCATTTTGCCTATAAAAAGACAAACCTTAAAATGATGGATACAAAAACAGAAGCCATCTTTCTGCTGCATACAAGAAACACACCTCAACATCAAAGACATAAACAGGCTCAGAGTAAAGGGTTGGGGAAAAACTTTCCAATCAAATGTTCCTAAGAATCAAGCTTGTTTAGCCATCCTAATATCTAATAAAATATACTTCAAACTAAAATCAATCAAAAGAGACCAGGACAGACATTACTTATTCATCTCAGGAAAAATCCACCAAGATGAAGTCTCAATCCTGAATATTTATGCCTCAAACACAAGGGCACACACATATATATATTATATATATAATATATATATTATATATATATAATATATATTATATATATATATATAAACACTAATAAAGTTTTAAATCTCATATCAAACTCCACACACTAATAGTGGGAGATTTCAATACCCCACTTTGACCCTTGGATAGATCAACCAAACAGAAACTCAACAGAGAAATAAGGGATCTAACAGATGTTATAACCCAAATGGATTTAATAGATATATATAGAACCTTCCACCCAAACACAAAGGAATATACATATTTCTCAGCACCTCATGTATCTTTCTCTATCACATACTGGGTCTTCATCAAATATCAACATATAAAAAAAATGGAATAACCCCTTGTATTATTTCAGACCACCGTGGTCTAAAGCTAGATTTCAATAAAACAAGAAACACAAAAAGCCTACAAACTCATGGAAACTGAACATCTCTCTATTGAACTACCTCTGGGTCAAGGAAGAAATTAAGAAAGAATCCAAAGACTTCCTACAATTTAATGAAAATGAATCATAAAAGGTTTTTTTTTAATCTACCAATCATAGTTTCTCTTCCCTCTCCTCCTTCCACTCACCCCCCAATCTCTCCCCCACCATCACTCCTCAATGAAGAGAAGGCTTCCCATGGGGAGCCAACAAAACACACATATATTATTATTATAGCTGTGAAGCCCAGTATGGAAGACACTTTGTGACATGTATTTATTTAAATTTTGACTATTTCTAAATTTACTGAAATTTACAATCTGCAAACATTATCTATTACCTATTATTCAACATCTGGATATCTGTTCATGACTCTGGCTAGTAAATTAGAGTACAGAAATGTGTTTATCATTGCAGAAAGCACTTTTGGATAGTGTATTTGTTATTTATTTATATGTTCAAGTCTGAAGGCTTCTTTAGATGTTAAAATCATCCCCTTTTCCAGGTTTTTTAGACTTTTCTAATATTAATTTATTCTCCGTGTTGTATTTTTTTTTTGTGCCTGCTTTAAAATTGGAAATACTAACAATGTCCTCAATAAGAGGTGATTCTTGAAAATACTCCACTAAGACCATCTATGGCTTCCTGTTTACACAGAAACTGCTCCTGTGGTTACACCTACTTATAAGGTTACCCCAGAAGGCAATCATCAGCTTTGTACCTGTCCAAGTCCATTTTATGATGCTATGATATACTACCTCAGATGTGATAATTTATAAACAACAGAAGTTTATGTAGCTGGGGACCCTACAAACATGAGAGTCCAAAAAACATGTCACAAGCATCTACTTGGCACCTGGTCCAGGCCTTTATTCTGAACTGTATCATGGTAGTATACATCACAGGGACACAGATCAAGTCTCTCTCTTTCCTCTCCTTATAAAACTACTAGGATAACTATGCCCCACTGCCATTACCTCAGTTATCCTTAACATCTAAGGCTCTCATCTCTATCCATTTTTAGAGATTATATTTTCCACACCAAAATTTTAGGAAGAGTATATTTGAATCACAGTAATGTCTCTGGGTTTAAAATCTTTATCCATCAGTAGCTCACTAATACTGCCAATTGCTACTACATTGCAAACGTACATTTAATGATATTGTACACATAATTTTTGTTTCTTCCTACTTCTGGATGTTTGGGTGAAGAAGAAACAAAGCTGTGAATGCAAACTCTGAGAACAGGTCATCTTTATTATCCTGTGACATTGAAAGAAAATTAATATACTAATTTTCATTTTCAACACCCTGTGAGTAGTGACTCCTCAGACCCAAAAGAGAAATTCACTTTCATTTAGCAAACACACTGTGCAGAAAGAAAAATACTACTCTAAAATGTTCTGACTCATTTATTGATTTTGATGAGCACTGAAATGTACTTGATGCCATAATTCATTCATCTGTATCGTAAACCTTGATATCTGAAAAAAGTTTATTTCTACTTGAACCATAGGACAAAATGTTAAAACTACATTTTTTGCACAGAATTCACATTTTATAGCACACATGAATTGAAGGTTACTATACATAATATCTAATAATTCAACTACTATAACAGCATATTTTAAACTATTAAGCTATGAAACAATATAAATGCAATTTAAAGTACATATATCTTATTATTTAATTAATAATATAAACTTTAAATTGAGAAATATCTTTTAATTCAGCTCATTGTCACTTTGAGATGAATATTACTTTATGTCTGGGAAGGTAGATGAAGTGGATCTTCATGAGAAAGAGGACAGAACATAATTCTCCAATCTGAGAACAGAGTCTTTATTTGATGGCTCTGAGTTCATAATATACAAAGTGGCTGGTACCATAACCAACTTGGGATATTAAGGTCAGGCTGTCTGTTCAAACAATGACTATATATCTATCTATATCTATCTATATCTATATCTATATCTATATCTATATCTATATCTATCTATCTATATCTATATATCTATATCTATATATATATATAGAGAGAGAGAGACAGAGAGAGAGAGAGAGAGAGAGAGAGAGAGAGAGAGAGAGAGAGAGAGAGGAAGAGAGAATATTGTTTTCTCCAAAACTTCCCATTCTATTTGGAAATGTTCGTGTTTTAAATAACCAAAAACTGTGATTGTATGATACAGCAGTATGACTTATAAAATTAGGTATGTTTTTCAAAACCAAACTCTCAAGAGGTGCTTTAAAGCCAAATTTTATGTATGAAGTATTTCTGGATCAAATATTTTCTCATGTTGACCATTCCAGTCTCCAAATGCTTACTTGTTTTTACTCTTAAAATATTCTCTGAGCTGTCTGTCTCTACCTTCACATAAAGTTTTTATTTCCTGCTCACAAGAACAAATTAAAGGTTTCTGCATACCAGATTTTTATAAATATAAACATAGGATCATCTGTAGCATATTTATCTTAAAAGTTAGTCTTGCATTCCCCGAGGTCAACAATTATAAATTTCTAATATTTAAACTTATAGGAAGAATTTGTAGTTATTGTTTGAATTTTATGTAGTTATCCCAACTATTAACAAAATAAATGACACCAGAATAATGCAACATGAAATATTTTTGGCATGGTTTCCCATAGTACAAAACCATTAATTAAAAAAATAAAATTTATAAGGAACAATATTTTATCCCACCTCTCCATTCAGGCTTCTCATTTATTTTTAGAATGGGAAAATGATATGTCACAGTGTCATAACTTTCTGTATCTATAATGAAACACTTGATATAAAATTTGTGAAGAAAATAGCATTATCTTGCCTCACCATTTGGAACATTTTAGTCCATGATAAATTAGTCATTTTTCTTGGGCCCATGGAAAGCCGAATACCACAAGAGGGTCATCTAAGGGGGCCAAGAAGAAAAGAAAAAGAGTGAAGATGAGGCCATAGCCCCATAATTAATTTCTAAGATATACCTTGTATGACTGTATAATAATCTTGTCATCTTGACTGATTTGGGGGCTGCCTCAAACTAGTAACCTTCAACACTGATATTTACAAAAATGATTGAAGAACTGTAGAATAACTGAAGGGGAAAGCCCAGTCTGAATGTTGGTGTTCCCTCCTTTAGGCTAGAAGCCCAGATGGAAGAGGTTGGAAGAACAGGAGACCAGCACATCCAAACAAGATGCATGATTCCCAAACAAGTATTTATACCCTTGTTACACTGAACACTCAATACCAGGTGTCCATGGTCACTCAGTCCCAACTGTTTGCTATGTTTCCATTGCTGGTGGACACTCAATGCCAGCTTCTTCAAGATTTCAATGTCATCTCAAACTCAGAAAACTTTCTGAGAGCTTTGTGGACTTGAGGATCAAACTGGAACTGTGGAGGCTCCCAACTTCTTGAATTAAGAAGATACTGGCTTTTCTGTACTTCTAGTATGCAAGTGGCCAATATTGGAGTGTCCAGGTATTTGCTATGTATGCTAACACGATAAATATGCTCTTAACATAAATGTAATATCATATTATAATTGTATCACTTCTATTACTCTAGAAACTCTAACAAAAATAACTCTAAAGGCTTTCCAATAAAGGTTTAGTTATCTCCCAATACATTTTCACACTAAGTCTGAGCCTTTAATTGGACTTTTAAGGATGTTAAAGACACACTTATATTAGCCATTCAGTAGTAAAAATTTCTGTTATAGTATGCTTATTAATTTTCACAACATACAATGAAGTCATTAGTAGGTTTTATGTCTCCTGAACCTCTGATCTTCTTAGAAGCTATCAGATCATACCACTTCTATTGGCTTAATAAAGCATTGCTAGATTAAATAAATTTAATCACCTATTATTTTTAAATAATTTGAGTAATTTTTCCTTTCTTGTGTTTTAATTCTCAGATATATTACCTTAAACTCTATTTTTCTAAGCATACAGAGACACAGGATACACTTCTCTATACATTTATCATCATCACATTATATTCTTAAATAAAAGCATGATTTAATTTCTGCTATGGTCTTGACACAATTTTCTAAGAAATTTCCAGAATAAATTGGATAAACCATACATAAGACTACCATTAACTCAACATTTCTGTCAAACTAAAGAGCAGGCACTAAATGTGACATTCAAGACTCTACACCATCAAGTGATCACCTGTATGTTTAACCAACCAAAGCTTGAAACATAAATCTATGATGCCCTGATCTCTCCCTAAACCTATAAAGAGTAGAAATAAGGAGGTGAGTTAAATTTACAAAAAAAATTAATATCTTGGCATGACTTCAGAATAGGTTTAGTGGTCACGAAAAAATTTTAAATATTAAGAAAATGTTGTGTCATCTAAAAAAAAACCTAAAGTTTTACTCATATGCTCTGCAAAAGCACTACATAACTGTAGATTGATAATTTAGAAATCATACTTGAAAACTTGTGGCTGAGAGAGACAGACAAACAGTGACAGAGGTAAACCCACAGAGACACACACTAAAATCCATACAGAGATGGAGACAGAGAGAAGATAGGATAGTCTAAGCAAGAGCTGATACTGAGCCAAGAAAATGTCTCTAAAGAAGAAATTATTTAAGATAGGATCTATTTATTATTCCTTTTTGAAGTACCTAACACTTAAATTACTGTCACATGCCTGTACTTAATTTCAAATTATATTCTAAACGAAAAATGTAGCTAGTATAAATATATGACAAAATATAGATTATCAACACATCTTCTAGCTTATTTACTTGACATTAGAGCACTGCTGTGACCATTCTGGAAATACCATTTTCATGGTCCATTTGTCTACTTCAAGACTTCCTTCACTTGGGTTCACCTGCCTTTACAATGTGAACACCCAGAAGAAAATGAATAAACTCTTATTTTTCATAGGTTTCCTGTATTAGTCCATCTTCTATTGCAGTGAGATGACACCATGACTAGGGCAGCTCTTATAAAAAGAAAACATTTAATTGAGGCTGGCTTTACAGTTTCAGAGGTTGAGTCCATTGTCCTCATGGTTGGGAACATGGCAACATCAAGCAGATATGGCAGCTGAGAATTCAACATTCAGATCAAAAGGCATCCAGAAGAGAGCCTCAGCTTAGCTTTGGCATTCAAAAACTTCAAAGCCTACCCCCATTGACACTCTTTCTCATATCAAGCCAAACCTATCCAAACAAGGCAACACTCACTCTAACAAACCCAGAGACACAAATCCTTTCAAATAGGATTTGAATTCAATCCTAAAAATTCAAATATATGAGCTTACTTTTGGAATACATTTAAAAAAATCTTTCCTTTACTCAAAAGAAGAAAAAGAAAAACTGACTGTTTCTCTTTCTTAATAAATAGCTTAATTTCCTGAAATGATTACATATTATGTGTCATAAATGATTCTCTATCAAATTTAATATTTTTACTCAGTTCTAATGTCCAGATTTAATTTTTGTTTTGTTTTGTTGCAGGTAAGTGCTTATCTATTTCTTAATATTCCTAGAACTCTGTGTTCTAAAGTAATGTTGATTGATTAGTTATAAACTTAGTAATATTTAGGTAAACAATATTTTCTTGTATTGAAATAGAATTAGAATTTGTGAAGGATGAGTTCCATTAAATATAAAAGAGAATATCCTAAAAAGTTTTGTAAGGTCTAAGTATTTCTATTTTTACTGTCTACAGTGTCACTGTTTTTTTTTTTTGTTGTTGTTTGTTTGTTTGATTTTTTTTTATGTGCATGTTGGGAGGAGCTGCTGCTGTGAATGATGTGAGGGACAGTGTAGTTGAATGGAATGGCTTTGAACAGAGCTTTCTCTGACAAATTTTAGCAGTTTGTAGTATCAAACAGATTAAAATAATACAAAAGGTATCATCAATTCAGTTTCATGAACAATTCATTGGGATTTACTTTGTTTTCTTTATGGAACACAGTTGAAACTGTTATTTCCATTGTGACTATATAAATGGTTTTACTGTTCATGTTCAGTGTGATTAATTTTAAATGTTTATGACTTTAATAGTTAGAGAACATGGGGGATTCAGTAACAATGCTTAAACTTGGATTGGAGATAGCTGTGCATAGAAAGTGCTCAGACCTCAGTACTTAGTTAAGACCAGTGTGGGAAAAGTGTAGTAATCGTAGTCTATTCCTTTTGCTAACATTGGAAGTCTCTTTGTGCAGTTACTCTGATTAACCTACTATGTCATCATGCCAAAAAGGGGTAAAATGTACACATAATAAATATTAATTGTGCAAGTCAATCTCAAAGACTAAAAGCAAAGTTGGCTCTAAGTTATGACAATTTATAAGAGTCAATGTTGGACCCTCTTAAATGTAAAGACCAGATCAGACCAGTTATTTGGGACTAAGACCACATAACCAATTTCAACTAACGTGGTCAAATACATACTAAACATGCATTCACTGAATATTGCATACATGTAGTATGAATTCTGGATACCTGTTAGAGGTTTGCACAATCTGTGGATTTATACAGGATGAAATACCTACCAATGCTTTTTTAGAACTTATTGATTGATATATTATAATTTATTTGGCTCTTCAAATTTGGTGTCTATTTTTAATTTAACCAGGCTTTTCCTTCAATGAATATGACATTTTCTTTTCTGAGCAAGAGAGGCATGATACAAATATTCTCCAACTTTCTTTTACATCATTTATTCAAAAGAAAGTGTTTAAATGACTTTATTTCTAAGTGTCTTAAATTTATCTGTATCTTCCTATTGATCTTATTGATTTTCTCATGCCTTCAGTGTCTGTAGAGAGGCATCAGTAGCGTGACCACTTAGCTAAGATTCAAAGCCCAGAGACCAGGGAAAAGGGTACTGTGATAGGACTGGAGTGGAAGTAGCCCAGTTGTCTGGAGCACAGAGATTGGGAAGTTGCAGGAGGCCAGGACATTTCTGAACCAACTCTCATAGCTCTGGAATTTGGTTGGGCTTTTCTGTTTCTAGCAGCTGTACTAGTTTATGAAGTAAGGGTATGCTCTGAGACAACTTGACTCTATAGAGTTCAGAGTACACACTAAACAGGAGCATCCCAGCATAGGAAACATGGGAGTGGGAATTCACAGCCCAGATTAGGGCCTGGAGTACCACACTATCAGTACAGATAAGGTTTCTTTCTTGAAATGACTCAGAAATGGCTACTTTTCCTAAGGAGGAAATCTCTATGTGTGGTAGCTGAATGTCTTTCTTGGGTTTTGTCTGAATAGTTAATTGTTGCATGAGGTTTCTGGCCTGAAATTTCCAGTCTTGCCTCATGGCCCAGACTTTCTTATATACTGAAACACACTTGCATTAATTGTACACTGATTGACCTGGGGCCCAGGCATATAACTCACTAGCTCTTGCTCTTAATCTAACCCATGATTCTTATTCTGTTCAGCCATGCAGCTTGGTACCTTTTCTAAGAGCAGCATAGATGCCCGCCCTCTGCACCTTCTGGCTTGTCTGTCAACTCTGTAGCATCTCTGTGGCATTTCTGCCCTGTTCTTCATATTCCCAGAGTTTTCTTATCTGGTAGTCCCACCCACACTTCCTGTCTGCCTTCAGCCAATCAGCATTTTTATTAAACTAGTAGGCAAGATAATTGTTTGAAATGTTACATAATTCCACTATAGTTAATGATTACTTGATTATCTTATTTAAAAATATTTTAATATTTACTATGGAGCAGGTCATTGGTAACATAGTGGTTCCTTCTGCATGACTAATGACCATAGTCTTGACTTTATTCTCTCTCCATAACAATCTCCTGATCTTCTTGGGATGTGGAAATCATTACAGTCCTATCCTTATTTTCTCTCCAGTGTAACATTTGAGTGATAAATGCAAATATTTCCCTTTTCTTGGTGTTAGTGGGGTCATCTTTAATGACCAAGTCTTTTTAATATTTATTTCTCACAAGACTTCAGATTTTTAATTTTAAGCCTAAATTTGAATATTATAACATAAAAAATTTAACATAGAAAATAAGCAAGGTTTTAACAACTTTCTATTTCAATATATTCATCTATTACCCATGTGAATTCTCAAATTGTAATATTTAGCACCAAAAGAAGACTGGAGATCTGGCACACATGTCCCACTGTACCATGCATCAATCTAATGAGTCTATTAGGACAAAAGACCTAGTGATCATTACCTCAGTCTGTGTATGCAATATATTTTAAGGTTGTCACAGAACATTCAGCTTTAATGTCATGATATTTGGAAATGGCCATTTTGTGGGAGCAATGTTGCCATATAGCCTCATTAAACTGTGAGCCACATTTGAGAGATTTTCTATTAAAATATATTTAGATATTAAGGGTCTTTCAAAACCTTTTATTTTATCTTCTAATAGGCTTTTATTTTTTAGTTGAAGATTAAAAATCTTTTTATTTGATGAAATATTCTGTTCTTAAAATAAATATCTTTATTAGCATAATTGAAAACTGAGAAGCATTCTTCAAAATTAATATAGATTAACTACTAGGCTATTTTTAGTCCATTACTATTAATGAAAATATTAGCAAATTGTGAAAGTAGCAGAGATCATGACCCTGTGGATGAAACACATATTATAAGATCCAGAATGGATATGAGGACTGCAATGAATAAATAATCTTCAAACAACAGAAGACTCAGAGGAAATTTTATAGAACACAGTAACTTTGCATGTTGGTAATCTGTTCTGTATTTACTACTACTATTTTTTATCATAATATGGGGGGACTTCCACAAACCCACAGCATGGACACATCTCACTGGATTCATGCACAACCCTCACCTGTTCTCAGAGGCTCTAGCTCCTCAAAAGTTTTCTGTTGTTTCAGTTTGCATGCAGATCAAGGCATCTTACTTCAAGTTCACATTTAGGCCTTCTCATGGATGACTGCAAAAAAATGACAAGAGACTAAAACCCAAAATAATGTACAGTTAGCCACACTAGTGAAGTTTATAATCCTTAGCCTCACCTTGACAGATTGAAAGTGTGGCCAGAAACACAGAGAAATGGGGGGAGCTTGGTAGAGTCAGCCATGGTAGCCAAGCCTATAATCCTTAGCTACACCTTGACAGATTAAAGGTGTAGACAGAAGCAAAAAGAAATAGAAGAGACTGGGTGGAGTCAACCACCCTAACCAAGCAAAGGTGTGGTCAGAAACAGAATAAGATAAGAAATAAGAGTAAGCAGTAAAGACAGATTAAATATATATTTATATATATTCTAAATGGTTTAGTGTATGTTAAAAATATATATGTAGACTTGAGAGAGAAAAGAAAAAGGGAAAAGAATAAAGAAAGTCACTAAGATCATCCCATGGCTTCTTCTTCTTCCTTTTCTTTTTGCAGTTTCTATCAACACCATATAATTAATGATTTACTCTAAGCCATCTTATCTGCTAGTCATCCGTACAACATCATCAAAAGATTTAAATGGTTGAATGAGCTACATATAACCACATCCTGAGAAATGAGATCAAATGTCATATGAGTGGAATGAAGCAAGTTAGAGTACACAGACACATACATGCACAAAACATGTGCACAGAACACACACAAACATACAGGTTCACACACATTCACAAAGACATGAACACACAGACGTAACTTCTATTTGGAATTCTGACTTATAATAGTAAGGTTCTCTATATTAAACAATCATTTATTACTCAGATTTTTATCTGCTTGGTGATGGGAAAGATATCACCCCAATTCATACCCACATCAATATCATCTAGGAATATATGAAAATGTTGCAATTTTAAATACTGAATTATTTGCTTTCCATTTGATGTGATTTATTGATTTTCCTCAAACCTCACATTCAGTAGATGTCTGTTATATGCTAAGATTCATCTCTTTTATTTCCTGTGAAGTACGTCTATATCTAAAGCTACTTTCCTTTAAATATAACTTATTAAAATAACTCTTAAACTTTTTAATAAAGTGATTTATATAAAATGAAAAGAAAAAATTATTTTATACAAATATTATGAATAAAAAGCTAAAGAAATCATTGTACTCTGTGCTGATAAGCTTATTTGGTGTTGCTCATGTAGTGTTCCTGCTCTGTTGGACAGCAAAGTGAAGAGGTTCAGATATCCAAATCTTCGCTTCCAAAAAGAGACCTGTAGGAAGTGGAACTCTGGAAGGGACTCTGGAAAGAGCATAAAGGTCTCACTTGTGAAGAGCTGGCAGAAAAGAATGACATCAAGTACCAGATATCTACTGAAGAAAAAAATGACTGCTGTTTGCTTTATAAGTTTCCATAAGTGTGTGACCAGCCTCATTAAATTCAAAGGCTGCAACTGTGTATCTTGCCACTGTGGTTCCCAGATGTGCTACTTCTGTCGAGTTTCTATCAGTGGCTACGGCCATCTCTTCCAACATTCTCACTGTCCAGGAGCCCCTTGCCTGGAATATTCCAGATGCTCTTTTTGGACTGACTCTACTGAAGATGATGAAAGCTGATTGAGAAAATGAAAAGGAGGTTGAAGAGGAACAAAAAACAGAAGAATAGAGAGAACACCTTCAAACGCATCAGACCCCACTAGAGAAGCCAGCTGAGAAAGTCCATCTTTGATCTGAAATTTATGTTATAACTAAGGCTGTATATAGTGCTGAGGTATCTCAACACTATAGTGATAATCAGTAGCCACATTTCTCTTTCTTTCCAATATATTCTTCTTTTAAGATCATAATAGAATAGATCAATCCCAGAGCTTTATTGTCACATCCAAGGGCAGTAATAATTTTATATACATAAATGCATTAATATAGTATAGAAATAGGTATATGTTTATAAATATTGACATAGATGTAGATATAGCTAAAAATTCTAAGCTGATTAAAACTAAACTTCAATACCTGGTAAAAGATTCTGTGTTTATGCTTATTTTAAGGCTAGAAAATCAAAGAACCTGTAAAGGGGAATGAGTCTTTGATGTTCATTCCTTTCAGTTCTTCTAGGCCTTATTCAGTCATTTGAAATATTGTATTTGTTTGCCTCGGTTTTCTTTCTTCTTCATTCAGGATTATAACAATAAATGAGAAAGAAGAGAAGCATACATACATTGATCAGCATTATATTTACAACCTCAAGTCAATGGCTGTATAGTTTTCTGATAAAGCCCTAACAAATCAGTTTTGGATTTTAAAGATCTCACCTGAGAGTTACTCTCTGAAGACTAGCTTTCTTGCTACCATAAAATGCCATAAAATCTTTCAAATAAGGGAAACTACCAATAGTCCTATCCATCTAGGATGCCTATGAAGCCAAACAATAGCTAGCATGGCACTTTATAATCCTAAGAGTACAGTAGCAACATGTATATCTTGGCAATAACCAACAGCTCTGAAATTGGACTTAGGGTCTGTTCAACAAGAGGGAAATCATTCCTGGCACCGAAAGCCTACCCAATGAAGTACTAGTGAAGTCATGGATCTCAGAGAAAACTTACAAACCATCACTGTACTAAATCAACACAATACCTAACTTAACTCTAAATATTTATCCTTATATCTACCCTCATTAATAAAATTTCTCTTTGCAACTATCTCTATAAAGTGCACAACCAATCAAAATGCAGAGTTTTCAAGCCCATTCACAACTGAAGCATCTACAAAATAATTTCTGCCACCAAAGCCCAGTGATCATTGAGTGATATAGAAAGATTCTAAGTATCAGAGAAATAGAAAGTTTGCTATGAGATTGTGCTTCCTAGAAACGTCATAGAAACTACACCTAAAAGGCTTACCAACATAACTGCCTATCTGTGACCTGGAAAAGAGCAACACCAATAGACATGTTAATGTTGAAAAGAGTCAACAAAGCCTCCACACTTGAACAAAACCACAGACAGCTAAGAATTTATAGAGCAAGAGAAACAGTCTTTCTCAAGGAATAACATACCAATACTAAATAGCCACCTCTCTTTCTCCACCCCCCGTAGATGTGTGTGTGTGTGTGTGTGTGTGTGTGTGTGTGTGTGTGTGTGTGTATGTGTGTACAAGTTCCTCAAATT
Source organism: Phyllotis vaccarum (assembly GCA_033318265.1). NCBI lineage: Eukaryota > Metazoa > Chordata > Mammalia > Rodentia > Cricetidae > Phyllotis > Phyllotis vaccarum. The sequence continues at coordinate 28,802,121 of JARWLC010000006.1, read as the reverse complement.
GATGACATCTGCTTCTTAATATTATCACATATAATGTGATAATTATGCACTCTACACGCATATACTTTACATATATATAAATATGTACATCTATATCTATATCCTGATGAGTTTATTTATTTAGCAAAGTTGACAAAGAACTTTTTTAAATACTTGAGAGAAAGCAGAGTGTGTGTTAAACTCATTTTTCCTGGTCTAAGTCTGTATTTATAGCCATTTTCCCCTCGCATTTTCTTGAAATTTTTCTCCTTTCTGTAGCTGATAAGGGGATGAGCCCAAAGTTGCATGTCCTGATATGTTCTCCTTCAGGAAGCCTTGACTCTGGATGTTTGGCACTTTTGCAGTCATTGCAACCAGAAAAAGACAGCTTAAAACAAACTCAAGAGAAGGGATTAAAATCTTCTTGATATATGTAAATGCAAACTTGATTAACACAAATCTGAGTAACACACTAACAGATTTTATATATACGATTTGGAACTAAAGTTTCTGGCTTCTCAAGCAGCCCTATTATTATTTGAAAGTCTCTCCTTATTCTTTACACAGGCAGTACTGTATCATGTTTTCTATGGCCTATGCTGCATATATAAATTGTAAGACATTATCATCTATATAATTATTTTAAACCATAGTAACAGTTGCTCATGAAATTCCATTGTTTAGGCAGTTCATTAAATGCCAGTCCATAGAAGGGAATTTTGCTAAAACAATTAGTTTTTAAAATAAACAATGTATAGTATTTTCCTTTTAAAGCTTAAGTATGCTCTTATAAATAACAGAATTTCCTTTTGTGTGGACATGTGTAGCATATATTCTTTATTTATTGATTGATCAAAGACATAGGTTGATTCAATTGAGTTGGTTATCGTGAATATTGCTAATGGTGCAGATATCTCAGATGCATAGATGTCTAATTCTTTCTATGTATACTTAAAAGTGAAATTGTATATGTTAATTCTACATGCAGTTAATTTGTCAATATGTCATCAAAAGTTAGTATGTCATCAAGTTATAAATTAGAACAACCTCAAAAGGTAGAGTCATTGTGTCACCATTTGTAGATTTCTACAGAATTTAGTTGACTTGTATGGAAACTCAAAACAGCTCATGTTTAGAAGCAACAAGTTACATTCAAACACACACCTTTCTCTGTCCCTCACATATCTATACCTCTTCTCATGTCTACTTGCCTGTCTCCTCATTGTATACTAGAATATCTGTGCCTCTGATCCCACTGTGAATACAAGTTACAGTCAGAAGTAGACATTCTGTAAGATGCTTATAAGAGGCAAGCCATACTGTGTGGAACAAACCTTTAACACCAGCACTTGAGAAATAGATGCAAGTAGATCTCTGTGACTTCAAGACCTGCCTGGTCTACAAAATGAGTTCTAAAAAGTCCCCTTGTTCACTAAAGTAAATCCAGCTTTTGGTCTTCACTTTACAGTTTAATTTTATTTGTAGTATTATGTCTCATTTGCTTACTATGGCTGTTTATGCTTCTTCTGTACTTGTTTCTATTCTTTATTCAGTTTTTGTGAAATATAACACTTCTTTATTTGTATGAAAGACAAATTAACTTTTGACAGCATCACATATTTACAAACATTTCACTTACATTTCCTTGCAGTCTATTTGCTTACAGCGTCGTTACAATATAATACATGTTTACATTTAAAAATAAAATATTTAATATTAAATTAGATATTTTTTAACTTCTTTTTTTCATAAATACAGAGTAGTTAACAGTGTCATTCATCAGGAGTCTATTTTTCACGGTGATTTGAAAGTGATATGATGTGGAAATGCCTTTCTGTATGCTGTGAATCTCAATATTTAAATTAAGGAGTTGTTCGGACCCTTGACAGGCATCGTAGAAAAAAGTAGGCAGAGGAATCAGAATAGGTAGGAAAGGAAGGGTGGAGTCAAGGACAGATCTAGCAAGCCGCCCAAGAGAAACAAGTAAGGAACACAGGAGAGCCACGGGCCACATGGCAGACAGATTAATAGAAATGGGTTGATTTAAGATGTAAGAGCCAGCTAGCAATGTGCCTGAGCCATAGGCCAAACAGCATAAAGTTAATATAAGTGTCTGAGTCATTTCTGGGGGCGAAAACAGCAGCAGTGGGCAACTGGCACAGAGGTCTGTGGGTCTGGGTCTCTGGCCACCCAGGACCAAGAAACCCAACTACAACAGATGGCGTCCAATGTGAATCGATTATACACTTAATGCCTGAGAAAGTTTAAAAAGGGTTTTAGCAGAAACTGAGCAAAAGCAGCTTCCAAATTGTGTATGTGAAGCTGGCCATTGTACAAAGAAAGCGTGGCATCTGGGTCACATTCAAAATGGTGCTGGCAGACTGGCGGCAGGCAGTATAAGCTGCAACTAGGCCAGTTCCTGAAGTCTCACAGAAGACTTGGTAGCATGTGATTGATTTAAGGTTTATGTTTACTTTGAATAAAGAGTAAACAGAGTCAAATGGTTTCTTAGTAGCAGCATTTTCTTGTGTCTGCTCTGTTTGCTGGCCACGAACAGAGATGTGGTCCCTTTAAGAGAACTTACTGATTCAGCTTTACCTGCAAAAACTATGCAATTCTTTAAGAGAGTGTATTTTAAAAGCTCTTCTGGTTGAAAGATGATTAAGGATTTACATAAAACAGATTCAGATGGAAAAAGAACCCTGTAAACGGGTTACAATGTATGTAAAAGGTACATAGGCTTCAGAGAGAACAGAAAGAGGATAGAGAAAGTCTTTAAAAAGAGAAATAGAGTAAAAAATATATAATAAGCCATGTAAAGATGGCAAATAGACACAAAATCTGGATTTTGTTTGTTATTGTGTTTTCTTTTAATTTTTTAACTGTTAATGAGCTAACTGCAGAAAGACAATGGATTACAAATACAAAGGCTACTAAGTTAAACAAGAATATATATTTTAAAGGTATTTTAATTTTGAAATTTGTGTCTAAGGATTTATTGCTTTGGAAGCGTTCTGCTTTTGATTCCACAGAAAAGAAGAACCTGTAGATTGCTGCCAGGCAAATATAGTTTCATCAACCAAGACCCCTGAAAAAAACCTCTGATAGGAATAGATGGCCATATCAGCTTCAGGGCTGCAGATTATGATCCAGTCTCAAGAACTCATGAGATTTTCAATGCCCCTTAATCAGCAGGAAGTAGTAATGGAAAACTATGCCCAAATTCCCAAAATTTTGCTTATAAATGTTTGTTTCATAGTTAATCTCTTTCTAAGAAGAAAAAGGGGGATATGGTATATAAATGATTTTTAAAAAATTAGATTATTAAGTTCACTTAGATCAGAAAATCAGCTGTTAATCTTGAAGTGTTTTACATTGGTATGATTTTGGTTTATTAATACAAACTTAAGGTCAATTCTCTTATGCTATATGTATTTTTCTACTCTTGTTTAAGATATGATGTTTATGTAACTGATTTAGAATTGTAATGTACATATTGTAGTGGGGTTTCTTGATCCCGGGCAGCCAGAGGCCCAGACCCACAGACCTGCCGACCGCTTAGCTGCCTGCTGCCCCTGCTCAGGCCCCCAGAAATGACTCACACACTTCTATAAACTTTATGCTGTTTGGTCTATGGCTCAGGCATATTGTTAGCTAGCTCTTACATCTTAAATCAACCCATTTCTATTAATCTGTCTGCCACGTGGCCCGTGGCTCACCTGTGTTTCTTACATGTTGCTCCTTGGGCGGCTTTCTCGATCTGCCTGACTCTGCCCTGCTTCTCCTACCTATGCTCTGATTTCTCCTCCTACTTCTTTTATGGTGCCTGTCATGGCCCAAAACAGCTCCTTTATTTAAAGATTGAGATTCACAGCATGCAGAAAGGCATATGTGCTTTGATGGGGTAGGGGTTTTGCTTTTGTTTCAACAGGGAAAGAAAAGATATGGGTACTGACAAAACTAAAAAAGGTCGATTTTGAAAAGGAGTCCCTTCCTGAGGAGGAGAAGTAATTGCTCATCCCTGATATGACAAATGGATACATGGTAAGAAAAATACATTTAACAAACCTGGGGCAGGGTCTCAATTTTGTCTTTACACGAAAATTGATACAACTGTTTTTAAGACATTGACTAGACATTGAATAATTACTCACCTGTGATTGATGATAAAGGAATGTAAACAACAGACTATGAAACCAACTGATACACATATGCACAACTGGGTAATCTCTCAATTCTTACTGCTTTGCATCTTGCATCTACACCTCAAAATAAAATAAAAACAAACAAACAAACAAACAAAAAACCATGATCCTGATTTGACTATAAATAGGGCTGGATTTGGATTGGGAGTAAGTGGCTTTCTCCCTCTCTAAACCCAAGCATATTGGTAAAGAAAATGTGAAAAATTCTGTCTCGTATCAGAAACGCCACAGTTTGTGTGAGACAGAAGACAGAATGTTTAGAGACCAATATTATTGTGGCTTCATCTTAAACCTTGTTTCTCTCTGTATCTGTACCTTTTGAACATCCTGTCTGCACACAATCTCCTGGAGTCATAAAAAATATGAATATCTTCTTTGAGTATCAACAATGCTTAAGTTTTCCACTGTAAATAACATTTCCTCCTATCAGCTATCTACAAAGAATCTGAAACCAAGATGGGGCTCCCACCGCAACAACTCCTACTAATGAAACAAGATTCAAAGAGAGAGTAGGACAGAGAGAGTAAGAGACAGGTAGCTAGACAGACAGAGGCAAAAATAGAAAAATCAAGAACGTGCTGCGCACCAATCAATGATTGTTTTCAAAAAATAGATTATTCAAAAATGGCTGCAAGATAGCTCTCTATGATTATCCTTCAGATCACACTTCTAATTAGAATTCAAGAAGGAGTTAACCACTATTCTGAGAATGGTTATAGATGTACATAGTCAGTCCATTAAGATCTAAATATTGTTTTAGCTTTTACAGGATCCCAAAGAGATGCCATTGCCCTTAAGTCAGCAGGAAGCAACCTTATGAAAGACTATGCCCCCTTTCCCAATAAGTTTTGTGTTCTGAGGATTGTGGGTAATTATTATTCTAATAGAATAGTTATATGTTAAATTTGGGTGAAGGACAGAACTATAATATAGCATCAAGATCTCTTTTGAAAGAAGAGAAAGGGGATAGATAGGTAGATAAAGGTAGATTGTTCTACCTACCTATACACAATTCTAGCTGAATATATGGGCTAAGCTAAAGACAATTTGCACTGGCATAGATATTTGTATATTGATACAAATGGGAAATCATTTTATATGTTTAATTGTGATAATGTGTACATTGGTACCAAGTTTAATCTGAAATTGCTTTATATAACCAAAGCAACTTGTACTTCGATATAAATCTGAATCTGTAACTATTATGTAAAATTGAATCTGTAACTGCTATATTTTATATATGCTTCTACCTCTGTTTAAAATGTTTGCACATTATTGTCATGTACACTAGTCAGTTACTACCTTCATTTAAGTATACTAGATATAATGTATGATTGCACTAGTTATGATATATGCATAAGATGTGTTATATACCTCTGCTTAGATGATTTATATGTATATACATGTCTAAAATGCTGTGGCCACTTTACATGGTAACATACCCTTGGCTAATGTTTGATAGTCACACTAAAAATCATTTTTCAGGCCCCTTATATAGGTATTCTAATTTTTAGTACAGGGTTTATTCCTTAAGACAATAAAAAATGCAGTCAACATTACTTAAGGTACCATATCCCAGTCATCTCAGATACAGGGTAGAATATCATAGATAGACAGGAATCTTCAACCATTTCATAGACCCAGAGAATATGGTATTTAACATTTGAAATTCGGTCATGAGAGACACGGTAACTCCTGGTGTCACTGCTCCTTTCCCGAGATGGTGTTGAGCATCAAAGATACTCCTTTGGAGTTTGTCCTTTTGGCAGAGAATGGCTGGTTGAGTAAAGAACTGCCCTTACCTTGATTGCTGACAGTACACACATGATGTCCAAGCTAGATGAACAAGTTGATGGATGGAGACTGATGAAACCTGCCTGGACAGGATAAGACAGTCCCTCCAAAATTGCCCTGCTTGTGAAAAGATCTGTCAGATACCATAGGCCTGTAGCCAATATGATGGATGCTCCAACTGCGCACAAAACCAAAGGTGATTGTCCTGGTAGCTGTGTTGCTGTCCTCTCCCAAATTTTGAAGCCACTACTTCCATGTACTTCTGACTTTCAGGTTATACATCTTCCTTGTCAGGTCTTGAAGGGGTTGAAGAACAGATATTTAAGGTTGTCACCCTATTATCCCTTAGAAAGGAACATTCAGGTGTTAAATTTTTACTTTCCAAGATGAATCTTTTGAAGTAATTTATAAACCCTACCATCTACCAATATTCTAGAAATATATGATGTACTTTATATATGTTAGGTTTTGATTGTAATTTGTACTTTCTCCTCTTCTAGATACTACCTCATAATAATTCCTATTGTACATAGTCTTAGTTTAGAACCTTCTTAGTTAGACAAAAGGGGGAGATGTTGTGGGATTCAAGTGTCTGCTGATAAGATCCGAGGATGCTTACCCAGGGTGCCGAGCCCCTGAAGGGGGCATGGCCAACTCCATTGATAAGGGGCTGCTGGGATCCTGGAAAGCCTGTTTTGCCTGGTTTCTGGCTGCTGGAGAGACTGGTTTGGAATCCATCATCCATCGTTTCAGACTCCAGTCCCTGTTCAGGCTCCACTATAAACTGTTACCTGTATCATGAGTGTTGGTTTATATTTTAATAAATATTAATCTTGGACTGGTGCCTTGTAAGTAAAACTCCGCCTACATGTATAATTAAGAAATGCATGTTAGTTAGAGTTTTAGGTATACAAAGATATAATTCAATTAGATAGGTAATCTTTAAACACTCCTAAGACCTACAGAAAATGGCATATAAAACATTTTAAGAACTTAGACTTTTCTGGACAGTGAGACAGATTTGCTCCTGGCAGCACCAATCTTCTTCAAGAAAGAGATGGGCATTGTAGAAACTCCATGTAGAGTCTACTCTCTTTGTGGTAATGGTTAGCCACTGAACAAGAACCTGTTCTTATATTGACTGCTTGACAGTATGCTGCTTCAATTGGACATGCAGGTTCCATAGGAAGATGACCTCTGAACTTTAGCAGAACAAGCCGAGATGGTCATTCAGGTTCCTGCTTTACAGAGAAAACTGTCAGACATTCTTCAGGACTCAAGGAGAAGCAACTGAGGAACTGTGCCAGAATGGGCAGAGCAGAGTTCCTGTTTCACTGAAATGAAAAGAGACTCTGGACCTGTAGGCTGAAGATGGATGCCCCAACTTTATAAAGGAACTTTGGGTGACTGTCCAGGAAGATAGGTGTCATCTCTGTCCTTTATAGATTTTAGAAGTCGTTTGCACTTCTGGTTTACTTGGGTAAATATATCCTTCTGTGGTCTTTGATATAGTTGAAGATTAGATAGTTATAGGTACAGATTTTCTTAGTCATTTAAAAGGTATATTGAATATAAAACTTTAGATTCATAATGAGAAGATAGATGATAGAGTATTTTATTTAATTTTGCTAAATACAAATAGACTAGATATTGTAACTGCAATTCTTGCTTGATAGTTATTTTGTTATATGTAATTTTGCTATGTGAAAATTAAAACCTTCCTTTTTGATTAGACAGAAAGCAGGAGGTGATGTGGAAATGCCTTTCTGTATACTGTGAATCTCAATCTTTAAATAAAGGAGCTGTTTTGGCCCTTGACAGGCATCATAGAAAAAGTAGGCAGTGGAATCAGAATAGGTAGGAAAGGAAGAGCAGAGTCAGGGGCAGATCGAGCAAGCTGCCCAAGAAGAAACATGTAAGGAATACAGGTGAGCCACAGGCCACTTGGCAGACAGATTAATAGAAATGGGTTGAGTTAAGATGTAAGAGCTAGCTAGCAATGTGCCTGAGCCATAGGCCAAACAGCATGAAGTTAATATAAGCATCTGACTCATTTCTAGGGGACTGAGCAGCAGCGGCGGGTGGCTAAGCGTGGCGGGGTCTGGGCCTCTGGCCACCCAGGACCAAGAAACCGCCTTACTACAGTGATGCTTTCTATTTACTTACTCTTATTAGAATACATTTCCCAATACATTGTACTATTTTCTCAAACTTGAATCTCTATCTTTTCATCTGTATGCTACATATTGATTCAGTTGCTTTAGTGTTAACACTCATTTTAATGTACAATTAATATAGAGTAAAATTAATTTTCCAGAAGCTTTTGGACTTTCTGAACATATGTTCTTCTATACAAACTATTAATCACTACAGGATTCTGAATAATAATTCCACAATTTTAAAGGGATAATTGTTACTTTCATTTCTATTACAGAATAAGCCAGCATTTTATTTCATCTATTGGATCCTTTCAGATCCAAATAGTTTATGAAATTTACTGGCATGTGTGTCTTTTGAAATCTTACACTGGTGGTACTACATCTTTTTTTTTTTTTTTCAATTTCACTATATTTTCTAATTGGTTACTTTTAACCACTGATCAGTTTAATGTATTTTAAAGTCACTTCAGTGACTGTATATACTATTTACAATACTTTTGTTTGTGTATACTGTCTGTTCATACTTTTATAAAGAATGAAACTTTACTGTCCAACTTTCTGTGGTCCACAGTACTAAATCCAAAAGAGATTATCTGTGTTCTAAAACCCCCTGAGCAGTAACTGCCCTGGAAATTTCTTCCGATGATGCTTCCCTCTCCTGGCCCCTCCTCCTGCCATCATGCGGAGACCTCACATTCTATAGCTACCCTATCTCACTGCCTTTTATACTTTTGTACCACCTGTTAGGAAGATACTTTCTTTCAAATAATTAATCTGTAATGTAAGAGTAATTAAGTTATTTTTCTTTTATGCCCTAAAGGTGCATTACTACAATCAAATCTATCACCAAATTGTTTTTCTAAATATTATTTCTTTTTTTTTAAACAATCTTTGTTATAAGCTTTCAACCAGTGATAGATTTCTGTTTGTGTATATATGTGTATATGTGTGTTTGTGAATGTGTATGTGTATATTTCTGTAACTACATGGATATTGCAAAAGAATTTCAAACAATAAAAAACATATGTAAACTATGCTGTGGGCTAAAAGAATGCAATGCATAATGGCTTTATTTGCCTGTGAACTAGTCATTATGTCAGAGAATACGCACTTTTTAATTTATTCTTCTCTCATAAAATATATTCCAATGGCAGCCTTGCCTCCCTCCAGTTTTCCCAGGTTCATCCTCCCCCTCTACCAATCTCACCTCTTCCCCCAATTCAATGTTCCTCATTTTACCTTCAGAAAAAAGCCAGTCTTCCAAGGATATTAACCAAATACAACATAACAAGATGCAATAAGACTAGGCAGAAACCTTTACATCAAGGATTGATAACACCATCCATGAAGAGAAAAGTAGTCCCAAGAGCAGGGACGTGAGCCAGAGATACTCCCCCTGTTTGCCCCACAAAGCTCCCAAGCTAAACAACCACACGGGCTTAGTTCAGTCCCATGCAAGCTCTCTGTCAGTTAAGTCTCTGTGAGACCTGATGAGCCTTGCTTAGTTGATTCTGTGGGCCATGTTCTCATGGCGTCCTTGACTCTCTGGCTTCTACAGTCCTTCCTCCTCCTCCTCCTCCTCCTCCTCCTCCTCCTCCTCCTCCTCCTCCTCCTCCTCCTCCTCTTCCTCAGCATTCCTTGAACTCAATCTAATGTTTGGTTGTGGCTCTCTGCATCTGCTTCTATCAGTTATTGAATGAAGCCTCTTTGATGACAATCATTCAAGCCTCTAGGCTACAAGTTCTCTGTCAGATGTATGGTTGGTGAAGATCTTTTTTCCATTGTGTAGGCTACTGTTTTGTCTAACTGACTGTGTCCTTTGCTTTACAGAAGTTTCTCAGTTTCAGGAGGTCCCATTTATTAATTTTTGCTCACAGTGTCTATGCTACTGGTGTTATATTAGGAAGTGGTCTTCTTTGACAATTTATTTAAGGATATTTAACACTTACTTTGCTCTCAGGTTTGTTGAGGTCTTTGACTCACGTGAATTTGAGTATTGTACAGGGTGAAAGATATGGATATATTTGTTTTCTTTCTACTTGTTCACATCCAGTTAGGTCAGCACAACTTGTTGAAGATGATATTTTATTTCATTATATATTTTTGGGTTCTTTATCAAAAATCAGGTGTTCATAGGTGTGTGAATTGTCAGAGTCTTCAATTAAATTCCAATGATACACAGTCTTTTTATGTCAGTTCCAAGTTGTTTTTATCACTGTAGCTCAATAGCAGAGCTTAAGTCAATAATGGTGACTCCTTCCAAAGTTCTTTATTGAAGAAAAATGTTTTGGCAATCCTGGGTTTTTTATTTTCCCATATGAAGTTAAGTTTTTCTAGGTCAGTGAAAATTTGTGTTGGGATTTTGATGGGAATTGATTTTGATAAGATTGCCACTTTTACTACGTTTATTCTACCTATCAGAGAACATGAAAGATCTTTCCATTTTCTGATATCTTCTTTAATTTATTTTTTCAGTGACATTAAAGTTCTTGTTATACAGGTCTTTCACTTATTTGGTTAGAGTTACCTCATAATATTTGATGTTATTTGCTGCTATTGTAAAGGGTGATGTTGCCCTGAATTCTTTTTCAGCTCTTTCATCATGTAAGTATAAGAGGTATATTGATTTTTTTTTTTTTAGTTAATCTCATATCCTGCCACTTTACTGAAGGTCTTTATCAGCTGTAGGAGCTTCTTTTCCAAATCGCCTCCCCTTGATCTTCTTTTTGATGTTTTATTGCTCTAACTACAATTTGCAGTACTAAACTGAATAGGTACGAGGAGAGTGTACAGTCTTGTCTTGTTCTTGACTTTAATGAGATTGCTCCAAGTTTCTTTCCATTTAGTTTGAGGTGGGCTGTTTGTTTGCTCTATATTGCCTTTCTTATCTTTAAGTATATTATTTGTATCCCTGATCTCTCCAAAACCTTTTTCACATAGAAAGTTTAGATTTTGTCAAAGGGTTTTTCAGCATCTAATGAGATGATCATGTCCTTTTCTTTCAGGTTGTTTATATGATGGGTGATAGATTTTCATATGTTGAACCATCTCTGCATCTCTGGGACAAAGTCTACCTGATCATGGTGGATGATTTTTTTGATATGTTCTTAAATTCAGTTTGTCAATATTTTAATGAAGATTTTTGCACCAATGTTCATGAGGGAGATTGGTCTATAGTCTTTTCTCTTTGATGCATCTTTTGTATGGTTTGGATATCAGGGTGACTGTAGCCTCAAATTAAAAAAAAAAAAAAAAAAACATTCCTTCTGTTTCTATTGTGTGGAACAATTTGACGAGCATTGGTATTTGTTCTTTGAAATTATGTTAGAATTCTGCACAAAAACCATCTGGCCTTAGACTTTTGGGGGCTAGGAGACTTTTAATAACTGCTTCTATTTTCTTAGATTTATTTAAGTCATGTATCTGGTTGTGATTCAATTTTGGTAAGTGGTATCTACCCAGAAAGATATCTATTTCTTTTAGGTTTCCCAATTTTGTGGAGTACAGGTTTTTGAAGCATGACGTAATGATTCTCTGGATTTCCTTTGTATCTGTTATTATGCCCCCCTTTTCATTTATGATTTGGTTAATTTCGATATTCTCTCTGTCTTTTGGTTACTTTGGATAAGGGTTTGTCTAAGTTGTTGACTCTCTCAAAGAAGCAACTCTTTGATTCATTGATTCTTTGTATTATTCTCTTTGCTTCTATTGTATTGATTTCAGCCCCGAGTTTGATTATCTCCTGCTGTCTACTCCTCCTGGGTGAGTTTGCTTCTCTTTGACCTACAGCCTTCAGCTGTGCCGTTAGGTCTCTTGTGTGTGATTCTCCAGGTGTTTAATGTCGGCATCCAGTGCTCAGATCTTTACTCCTAGCACTGTACCATTGCATCCCATAAATTTGAGTATTTTGTGGATTCAGTGATTCCTATAAAATCTTTAATTTCCTTTTTTACTTTTTGTTTTGATCCAGAGGTGATTCAACCGAGTGATCTTCATTTTCCATGAGTTTGTAGGCTTTCTGTGGTTTGTGTTGTTGTTTAACTCTAACTTTAGTCCATGGTTTATTACATTTTTTGTATCTATTCATATTTGCTTTATGACCAAATATGTGGTCAGTTTTAGAGAAGGTCCTATGGAATGCTGAGAGGAAGGTGTATCCCTTGACATTTGGCTGGAATGTTCTGTGTGTATCTGTTAAGTCCACTTGAGTCATAATATGTTAGTTTATTTCCCTGTAATGTTTGTCTTGTAGAACTGTCTGTTTGTGAGAGTGGGGCGTTGACGTTTCACACTATTAGTGTGTAAGGTTTGATGTGCAATTTAAGCCTTAGTAATGATTCTTTTACATATGTGGATGTCCTTTATTGGGATTTTGATATCAGGATTTAGAATTCATCTTGAAGATATTCTCCTGAGATATAATAATGCCCATCCTTATCTCTTTTGACTTATTTTAGTTTGAAGTCTATTTTGTTAGGTATTAGGATGGCTACATCAGCTAGTTTCTTAGGACCATTTGATTGTAAAGACTTGCTCCAAGTATTTACTCTGAGGTAGTGTGTGTCTTTGAAGTTGAGGTGTGTGTCTTGTATTCAGCAGAAGGGTAGATCCTATTTTTTTTATTCATTCTTTTAGCCTGTGTCTTTTTATAAGTGAGTTGAGCCCACTAATATTGAGGGATATTAATGACAAGTGAGTGTTAATTTCCATTATTTTTGGTGGCAGTATGCGTATTTCTATTCTTTGGGATTTCCTTCTGTGGGATTCTCTTGTATGTGGTTTTATGTGTGTATCTAGCTTCATTAGGTTGGAGTTTTTCTTATGTTGCTTTCTGTGGGGATGAATATGTGGATAGGTATCCTTTAAATCTGGTTTTTTCATGAATTATCTTGTTTACTTCATCAATGGTGATTAAGAATTTCCTGGGTCTAGTAGCCTGGGCTAGCATCTGTGGTCTCTTTGTGTATATATTATATATTTTCAGGACCTTCTGACTTTCGTTGTATCCATTGAGTAGTCTGGTGTTACTCTGATGGGTCTGCCTTTAGAAGTTACTTGGCTTTTTTCCTTTGCAGTATTTCACATACTTTCTTTATTCTGTATGTTTAGTGGCTTGATTCCCATGTGGTTAGTGGCCTTTCTTGGGGGCAGGAGTCTAGTCTATTTGGTGTTCTGTAATCTTCTTGTGTCTTTATAGACTTATTCTTCTTTATATTGGAAATTTTTCTGCTATGATTTTGTTGAATATATTTTCTGTACCTTTGAGCTGGTATTTTTCTCTGTTTTCTATTCCTATAATTCTTTTCATGGTGTCCTTGATTTCCTGGATGACTTTGGACTGACAAGTTGATTTCCTCTATAAAGGTTTTCTTACACACCAGTTTCTCTTTTACATCCCCTGCACTCTGTTGGTTATGCTGTATCTGTAGTTCTTGTTCATTTACTCAGACTTTTTATTTCCAGCATTCCCTTAGTTTGTCTTCTTTTTTATTTTTTTTTTGTCAAATTTTAAGTCTTAAAGTGTTTTATTTATGTCTTTGCTCTCTTTTTCTTGTTTTTTTTTAATTTTCTTTAAGGAATTTATTGATCTCTTCCAATTTTTTTTGTTTGTTTTTTTCTCTATTTAATGGAAGCTTTTTAAATTTCCTCTTTAAATGCATATGTGATGTTTATAAAGTTATTTCTAAGGTTGCTTTCTTCTGCCTTTTCTACATTAAAATATTCAGATCTTTCTATTGTAGAATCATTAGATTCTAGGGAGAGTCATATTGTTCTTTATATTGTTATAGGTATTATTTCACTGGAGTCTATCCATCGCTTCCTTGGACCAGTTCAGGATTTGTCTGCATTTCCAGGACTTATTCCTGGTCCATTTTTAGCTCTGGGTCCAGTTGGCTTTGGCTTGTTCTTTTTTGCAGAGAACTGTTGTTCTTGGTCCAAGGACCTGGCTGTTTCTATGTCTCAGGATTATGCTTTTGGTCCAATAGGAGCTCTTGATCCAATAGAAGCACTTAATTCAATAAGAAGTTTCGATCCAATAGGGCCTGGCAAAATCTTTGTCTCAGGGATCCACAGAGGTCAAAGGGTAATGTGTAGGTTTGGGGATGGGGTGGGTCTTGTAGATTGCAGAGTCCAAGAAACTGGGGTGTTAATGAGGGCTATCAACCCTCAGGAGTCTTCCCTTCTGGTCTGAAATTGGGGCAGCAATGTGTGGGAGTTGGGGTCTACTATTTGTCCTTCAGCCTTGGTCTCAGAGACAGGGCTCTCCAGGTAGACTGGGAGAAGTGTCACTCATCCTTTAATCCAATAGAAGATGGCCAATTCTGTGTCTCTGGGAGCAACTGATATCAAAATGGGTTGGTTTGGGGAATGGGTTGAGTCTTACAGAATGCAAGTTCCTATAAATTGAGGTGTTAATGGGGCTACCAACCCCCTAGAGCCTTCCCTGCTGGTCTCCGATTGGAGCAGCATTGTGTGGAAGTGTGGGCCCATGGATCTTATTGTCATTTTTTTTAACAGCTGAGTAGTGCTACATTCTGTAAATATACTTTCAGTTGTTTCAATTTCTGGCTATTATGAATAAAGCTATTAGTTGAGCAAGTGTCCTTATGGTAGAATGGAGCATCTTTTCGGTATATGCCTTAGGGGTATAGAAAGATCCTGAGGTAGATTGATTCCCAGTTTTTTGAAAAGCTGCCATATTGATTTCAATAGTCTCTATATTTATTTGAATTCTGTCAGAAATGGAGGAATATTCTCCTTGATTCACATCCTTGTCAGCATAAGCTGTCTCTAGTATTATTACTCTTATTCATTCTGACAAGTGTAAAATGGAATCTCAAAGTAGTTTTGTTTTGCATTTCACTGATATCTAAAAATGTTGCACATTTTCTTAAATGCTTTTTGGTCATTTGAGATTTCTCTAGCATACATGATTCTTTTTACCAAGAGTATCCATGTGTTAGTCCTTAAGTCTTTAAAATTTAATTAATTAATTAATTAATTAAGTGTGTATTTGTATTGTGAGCACACATGCTAGAATGAGTATGTGGTGGTCAGAGAACAGCTGAAATAAAATCCTGCTTCTTCTTTATGGAACCAGATTATCTAACTCAGGTCTCTGGCTTAGAAGCAAACCTTTAGACCCTGATAAACCATCTTATTGTCCAGCTTAACTCATGTCATGTGGGGAAAAAGTAGTTTCCTTTAATTCTCTTAATTCCTACAGACAAACTTCTAAGGATGACTTGATCATTACCTTCATCTGTTCTGAGAAATCTTTTGTGAAGCTTAGACCAGACATTGTGATCACCCAAGCCAGAGACATGTGAGCAACAGTGTGAAGAAAGTATGTTAATTACAAGTCAAATCAGACAAAATAAACAGTGCAGGAAACAGTGGCCCAAGAGCCAGAGCTAAAGATGGTGTTGGCACAATCAGAAGATTCACATGGTTTTGAAAATGTAGAAGCAGAGATATGATGGAAAGTTATTACATATTACAAAAATAATTTAGAGAATAAAATCACACTCTCTTATATAAAACTATTAATAGATAACAATATAAAATAAATATTTATATTTATAAAGTTGATTATTAATTTTTTATGTGTCCAATAGATATCAGGAACTGTTCTAGCTGCTATGGATAAGCATAGAACATACAACTAAGAGTTTTGTCTTCACAAAGCTTAATGTTTTAAGGTCCTTTAATAAAATTTTAGAAAATGTAATTTTAACAAGCTTGAAAAAAAATCAAAGGAATTTAGTCACAGAGTTGAATATCCTCGATTGTTGAAAAGTATGCAGTAATCTTAGACTAGAATGCATGCTATAATTACTATTAGCAAATATAAATTTTCCATTTTCTGTCATCTGTTTCTCTGTGATTTCTACAGTTTCTATAGCCTGATACAACTAACTTCTTTTTCTTACTACTCATGACAGAGTAGTCACAGACATCTCATAGTAGGTATGTTTCTAGCTCTGATTCAGAGTATTACAGTCTTAAAAGTTTCCAAATTCCCGTTAAATTCTGTTTAGCTATATACCTGCCATTGGAACATCTAAGCCAGATAAAGGGGCCCAGATAGAATCAGTACAACAACTCTTACAACACACAGAGGGTAAAATCAGGGAAGTGCCAGAAAAAGTTCTTGAAATACTATTCAAGGTACCCATTACTCAGAAAACACAAACAATAATTTTACTATGTATGTACTGGTGGGAAAAAACAAGGAAGTGGTGGTATTTTGTTCATGGGCAAGTTAAAAGGCCTTAGTTTACACATTTCTACAAGGTCTATGTAAAGCATGTGCTAATTCTGGTTGCTCTATTTTGAGAAGTGCTTGGAGCCTTCCTTTAGAATATTTAATTTCATATAAGCAAAAATCATTTCTAGTGAATCAGAACATTTTGCTTTACTAAAATCAGAATTCCAGAATTTCAGAAATAATTCTTCTCTAGAACAGTAAATCTTATGCTGCCACATGTGTATAACTACCTGTGGAAATCTTGCAAAAATGTATGCTGTTTCCTCTAAGGTCTAGAAGGGGACTGGATGTAAACTCTGGAAACATCAATAATGATTACTCTAAAGTACATTAGTAAAATTTCTATGGAATTTAAAAATATCTACATTGTGGAGATCAGCAGACTATTTCTAAATTATAAAGAATATTTACTCTGCTACAGAATTAAATAGCTGAATCAAGAAACAGCAGTCTGGAGCAAAGACATTTTAAAGCAAAATTCTGAGTATGTTTATGATGAAGAATTAAATAACTTTTCAAGTAGTTTTGAATAACTGGGGCATTTCATTAGATGTGCTGTAACATCTGAGGGGTCCAATATACATAAGGCAGTATGTTGATACAAGGTTATTTTTATCTGACTCTTGGCTGTATAATTATTTATATACATATATATCTTCTACTCATCTTCTAAGGAAAAATATATAATTCTTTTCAGTTTGTGACAAATACGCATTAGAATTTCTCTTTAAATTTCCTAGCTAGATAACTGATATATGAAGCTAATTTTATATGATAGACTTAAATATATGTGTATAAACTTACATTCAAAGGCCAGTAGTTAACAAACTGGGGAAAAGGATTATAAAAGAGTTTCTTTATAGACAGTTAAGTTAACCTTATAAAATAAAGTTAGTAATAGATTAATAAATTATTTAAAAATGTTAAACTAACAAACCAAAGCTAATTTATAGAATAAATCTAATTTAATAGGGGCTGGTCCCAGGAAAAAAAGTAATAAATTTAAAGCTTAAGATTTATAGGCATGATTTATTGGGATGGATGGACTTTCAGAAAATGCAAGTATGTGCGTACAATGAAAAGAATTTTTTAGAGAAAGGAACTGAAAACTTAGGAACAATATCCAAGGAATATGACACAGATTTATAGTTTAGAATTTTCTGTAGTGAGTATGCCATGCTATAGAAGACATCACTGAATATCTTCACAATTTCTACATGAAAACTCTAAAAGAGTCTTGTAATGAAATGGTGTCATTTGAAATCAGTAGCACCTTCCTGATTCTGTATCAGTAATATGTGATCAATGGTCATAGACTCAAAGTTTCTCATTCTATGCTACGAAATAAACTTTCACTTTAATGGGTTGTTAACTAGGATTCCCTATGAATGTGTCAGTTACCAGTTAATCTCTGGATGGCTGAAATCTTTAATAGAAGACAGATAAATCTGTCATGGTAATATGCGTTAATTCAGGTCAGTTGAACTGCTGTCCCTTACAGAGTAGAAGTTTATCTGTATAATAAATGGACATAAAGTGGCTTCTACCTTCTTGGGACACAGTACTGAATAATAGCTTCACAGTTTTGACCTTTGTAATGAACATTAAACTTTGGTACCAAAAGCAATAAAGCACTTTCAAAATGTTCCCTCTCCTATCCCTTGGTTGAAACTGGAAAACAAGGCTGCTGGTGTAAACTGGGGAGATGCCCTGAAAATCAATGGAGCATCATGTACGGCTCATCTGTTTTTTGTTCCATATGTGTACACTCAGGATGTGATATTTTTATAATAGGAATATAATTCTCACACTGTAATCTGGATGTGGGATGGCTTTCTGTATGCTGTGAATACTATTGGTTAATAAAGAGGCTGTTTTGGCCTACAGCAAGCCAGTTTTTAAGTAGGTGGGAAGATATGCAAAGTTACACAAGACAAGATGAAAGCCAAGATCCACATGGCAATAAACAAATTAATGAAAATAATTGGAATTAAGTTGAAAGAGCTAGCAAGTAATGAGCCTGAGCCATAAGCCATAGAGCTTGTAATTAGTATAAGCCTTTGTGTGATTATTTGTGGCAAAGTGGTTGTGGAACTGCAGCTCTGGCTCTCAGGCCAGACAGGCCAGGGAATTCTGGCTACAAATGGCATTCCAATGGGTTTAAGCTACAAAACAGAAGGTTTTCTGCCTGTAGCCTGAACTGCCACATGTGTTCTTGATGTCTCACAGAAGCCTGAGTACAAACACAAGCTGTTTATGACACATTTAAGATTCTGCTCTTACAGACAGAAAGTGAACACAATCAAAGATGGCTTCTAATAGTAGCAGTTTCTTGGGTCAGCTCTGTTTGCTGGTAATGAGCGAGGCATGGCTTTTTAAAGAGAGGCTTTCTGAGTCAGCCTTAGCAGCAAAACTGCACACCGGTCTCTTTAAGAGGCCTTGCTGCCAAATACTTAAATGGAATTCATGAGCAGTAGGTAGCAGTGCTACACTTGGTGACAATGTAGACCCTAAAATTCCCCGAGTTGAGATGGTAAATGGGGCCCCTGCCAAGTACCTCTGCTAAGAAGCTAAACTCTCTATGAATCTAGACTAAGGAACTTGATGGAGCCAACCAATTGCCCTAGTCAAGCCTTTAATCCTAGCCTTGAATTAGCAGATTAAAAGTGTTGCCTTGAAAAGATAAGAGATATACAGTAAAGACAGATTAAAAAAAAAAAAAACAACACAACAATTAAAATACTTTCAAAAGTGTTTACACTGTGTTTAAAAGTATATGTAGATTTGGGAGAGAAAAGAAAAAAAAGACAGGATAGAGAAAGTCATTAAAAAAGGAATAGAGTAAAAATAACAATAAGCCGCAAAACATGGAAAATACAGATTCTGGATACTGTATGTTATATTGTCTTTGAATTGTTTAACAGCTGGGGAAGAAACAAGGGAAATTTGATTATAAATGCTGAAAAATTAATCCTTCATATTATTTTATAAATGAGTTAACTTAAAATTGAAATCAAAAGATATGTTACTTTGGAGAAGAGATTTTCTTTAAACTTCCACAGAAAATAAAGGGCTGTGAATTTATTCTGTGTTAAATTAAATAAGATTTGACCAGGAAGACCCCTGAAAATTTCTCATGGGAAGAGATGGCCACATCAGCTTTAAGGCTGATGAGTCACCTCAGAACCTATAAAGTTGCCAGAGACCTAATCATAAAGAAGTAATAATGGAAAACTACACCCAAATTCTCAAAACATAGATGTTTGTTTTCGCTATAAATGGTTAATGGTCATTATCAATCCCTTTCTAAGGAAAAAAAAGGGGGAATATGATATAAAAATGATTTTTAAATGGTAGATTATTAAATCTACTTTTCAAAAGAAACTACATGTATTAAATACTTTATACTCATAAAGATTTTATTGATACAAATTTAAGGTCAGTTTTGTTATACTGTATATTTTTAGTCTTTCTTAAGATATTAAGTTTGTGCAACTCATTTAAATTTGTATGTATAATTAAAATACCGATTAACAATCACCTATGATAATCTTATAGTTATATTAGGGCATTTTAAGATATACAAAGCTATATTTCAGTTAGATAGTTAATCTTTAAACACTTCAAAGACCTGCAGAATATGACATTTAAATATTCTAAGAACTTGTACTTTTCTGGACAGTGAGACATATCTGATCCTGGCAGCACCAATATACTTCAAGAGGATGATGGGCATCAAAAAAACTCCATATGGAATTTCCTTTCCTTATGGCAATGGTTAGCCACTGGGCAAGAAATTGTTCTTGCCTTGACTGCTTGACAGTTTGCTGTATAACCTGGACATGCAGGACTCATACAAAAGTGATCTCTGAAACTTTGCCAGAATAAGCCAAGACAGTCTTTTAGGTCCCTGTTTTACAGAGAAAACTGCCAGACATTCTTCAGGTCTCAAGGAGAAAAGACAACCATACCAGAATGGACAGAGAAGTCCAAATTGTCTGCTTCACTGAAGGTATTCTAAATATTCTAGGTCTGTAGGCTGAAGATAAATGCCCTAACATTATGGATGACTGTCCAGGTTGCCAGATGTATCTGTCATTTGCAGAATTTGGAAGTTGTTTGCAATCTACTTCCTGTTTACATGGGTAATATTATATCTGACTTTGATGAAGTTGAAAATTATATACTTGTGAGTTTTCTTAGTTATAATGAAAGTCAAATTAAATATGAAACTTTGGACACACAAGTTAAGGTAGCTGATAGAATATTTCTTTACTTTTCCTACATACAAATAGACTTGATAAACAACTGTAATTCCTGAACGATAGCTGTTTTGTTATGTATAATTTTACAATGTTGAAATTGAAACCTTTCTTTTTGATTAGACAGAAAAGGGGAATCAATGTGGGATGTCTTTTGGTAGCTGTGAATACTATCGCTTAACAATGAGGCTCTTTTGGCCTATGATAGACCAGCTTATAATTAGGCAGGAAATCCAAGAATAGATAAATTGGAAGAAGAGTAGAGTCACACAGAGACACTGAAAACTGCTGCCCAAGGAAACAAGATGTAAAAAAACACAGGTGAGCCAGGAATCAGGTGGTAATACACATATTAAGGAAAATGAATTGAGTCAAGTTAAAAGAGCGAGCAAGTAATATGCTTAAGCCATAAGCCAAACAATTTGTAGTTAATATAAGCCTTTGTATGGCTTTTTTGGACTAAGCAGTTGTAGGACTTCAGGTCTGAACCTAGGGCTGAACTAACAGGCCAGAAACTTCTGGCTACACTAATACATATTTCAATCAACAAACTATATAGCATAAATATCTAAAGATAATTTATACTTTAAGATTTAAATTCCTCATACTTCCTAAATAAAGATATTATATCAGAAATTAGCTTCAATGGTTATGCATTCAGTGAGAAAGAACTCTAAATCCTTTTAAAATACAAATAATGATCGATCACAAATAATTGCAAGATAAATATAGCAATAGTAAGTTTTAAAGCATAACTTTCAGTAGTATAAATTTTCTGTGAGTTATTTTCAGTAGAATTTGACTTCAAGACAAATTGAAGGTTTCAAATACACACTACTTTGTCACCTATTAGGCAGTGCCACATAATAGAGTGGCTTCAAATGGAAAAGAAATGAAGCAGTGATGAAAAGGAAAGGCAAAATGGTTTCAATTTCACAGAGTTTCTGCATTGACAGAGATGAGTTAGTGGCTGTACATGGGAGGCTTTACATTCTAGACCAGAACCAGAGCAAACCTCCAGTCTCTGTATCAGAGGCAGGAGAGAGAGAAGTGTCTGGCACAGTCGTAATTCTAAGTATCTGAAAATAATATAGTGCAGCCTAACATTTTAATACCAGTCTTTTTACACTGTTAAAGCTGCTATTTTTAAATGCATGGACATGCCATAAGTAAATTAATAAACTAATGGATAGAACTGGTAGCAAAAGAGATTTTAATAACATTTATCTGAATTCATTTTATATTCATATTTATGTATTAATAAGGAAATTACAAATGTAATATTTAACTTGACTGATAAAACAAAAATGTTTATGGTAAGAAAGATATGATAAAATTTTATTTACGAGGCTATTCCAAAAAATCATCATCATTAACTCCTGACTATGTGGAAAAAAATATAGCTTTTTAAAGTATGATACTAAAAATATTTATAAAACATGAAACATTCACAAATCTAGTCATATCAGTATTTTGTTTTACTCATGGCCAGCAATTTATGCTCAACTTAAAGCCATCTTATTTTATTTATAACCAACTTACTTTCTTATAATTTTAATTATGCTGAATCAAAAGCAAATAAACATTACCACAGGTAAATATTTAAATATGAAACTCTTAGATGCACGAGATTCTTTTTTTTTCTAAGCCAAATAACCATTAGTATATTTTATTATTAATATTTAATGAAACTTTTCATCAAATATCTGGATTTAGACCATATAAGATTTTCCAATCACAGTAAGTTGATGACTCTCAAATTCTTAGGAAGACTTTATATACATATTGGTCAAAAAGTTGCTGAAGAGGTCAGAGGAGAAGTCTTGGGATTTGTCATTGAGAGAGTATGTATTTATATACTACAATCATCAGTCAACACACCAAGAGCTTTTTTATAAAAAATAATAATAATAATAATAATGATGGGATACATCTATATAGCCCACAATGACCTAGAATTCAAAATCTTCTCACCTCTAGCTCTGGAGTACAGAGCTTTGAAAGCATTTCACTATGCTAGTAAAATATTTTTTATGTAAAGAAATGCTCATGCCGTTAACCAGTTGATGTCTATTCACATTGCAGTCTCGTTTCTTTATATTATAATACCACTAGTCTGCAAGAAATATAGTGCTTTGTGAGGACTCATTTGGTATAGTTTCTGCTCAAACTAGGATCAACTTAAGTACTAACTCTGTCTGTCTCTCTGTCTGTCTGTCTGTCTGTCTGTCTGTCTCTCTCTCTCTCTCTCTCTCTCTCTCTCTCTCTCTCTCTGTGTGTG
This sequence comes from Phyllotis vaccarum, assembly GCA_033318265.1. Lineage (NCBI taxonomy): Eukaryota > Metazoa > Chordata > Mammalia > Rodentia > Cricetidae > Phyllotis > Phyllotis vaccarum. Next base: position 28,779,169 of record JARWLC010000006.1, on the reverse strand, counting down.
TGTGTGTGTGTGTCTGTGTGTGTGTGTGTGTGTGTATTACTGTATTTAGAGACCACTTATAGAAAAAGATGTTGTTGCTTCCAATGAAAATTACCACTATTTTTCTGGCCTTATATGTGGAAATATCTAGGATATTTTTACAAAGTACCTTATGATTTCCTGCTTGTAATTCTAATTCAAAATTCAAAATCACAGAGTATGTTATTGAACACAAACCTATATTTCTCTTTTTTGAGGTTCCAAATATTTTGTGTTTCATTAGTAGCCAAATTTGATTTTCTCAGCATTCTGAACTATAAACAAATAACATATTAAAGAATGATATGACATAAGAAAACATCATACTATCTTCAAAATACTTAGAAGAGTATGATGCTTAATATTTTTGAATATTTAGTGTAAAAAATATAAGTCATTCATGTTTTAACATTCACTTTTGTCTACCATTTTTAAAATTTACTATTTCATTCTTATTTAAAATATTTTTATACATTTTGACCACATTCTTTCTGTCCCCTAACTCTTCAAGATTCTCAAACTTTCTTAACACCCAAAAGTCATGATTTTCTCCTCTTTCTCTCTCAAAAAAAACTGAATCAAAAAATAATTATTCAAATAACCAAAACTAATGCTACAAAACTACCTAACCAAATCAAACAAAAAGCACACACAGTACCGAGTCTGCCCTATATTGGCCAACTACTCTTAGGCTTGCCCTAAGATGTGATTGATATGCTCAGTCTCACTCCACTAAAGAAACCTAATTTTTCTACTTTCTATGAAGTAGATATCAATTGCAAATAGTCTCTGAGCTGGGGATGGGACCATGTGTCTACTCTCTCCACTGCATGCCGGGATTTTCTCTTGACTTGAGTCTCTCTCAGGCAGGCTGTCATAGTCTTTGTGAGTTCACCCTTAGGTGTCTAGAAGATGCTGTTTCTTCTTCTGCATAAATTCTTGATCTCTGAGGAGAGAGGTTTCATGAAGATATCCCATTTAGGGCTGTACAGTGTCTAGTTGTGAGTCCCTCTGTTGTTAACATATTCTCCAAAAGAAGTTTCTCTGAGAGATGAGCAATGCACTCTTCTACGGCTATAGTGTTTAGGAATCGTTTTATTGATATGCTCATATAACAGAGTTATAACAGTAGATTTTTTTTTCCCTAACCCTTTTGGTTATCACAGGATTTTGTCCACTGTAGCAGTGACAGCTATAATTCCATCTCATGGATTGAATCTCAAATTCAAAAACAAAGTGCTTGTGTATTCTTATAATATTGATGCCACAAATAAGCCCTGTTCTGTGAAAAAAAAAAAAATGACACTGTATACAAACTTATATAGCTTAATTTACTTTGCTTCCAAGTTTAATGACCTTTCAAAATTTTTGTTTCACAATTTTATAAGTTTCATGATTTTAAGGTCCAACTTTCTTTTATCATGAACTATATTGAGAGACTATGGCAGAGCACAGGTGACAGGGAGAAAAGGAATATAGGGAAGAAAGTTTAGGTGGGTAGATCAATGAGATGGTTGAACTGAGAAAGAAGTTGAAGAATGGGACACTTAGGATCTTTGAAAAAAATTGAATGCTTACTCTTTCATATGATTCAAATGCATACATAAATGTATATATACATATCCATATGTATACATACATATTCATATAATGATATACATACATATACATATATAAAACAGTTTAATTAGAGTTAGCTTTCATAGGGGATTACATTCATCTCAGAAGCCAGGGATTGTCAAAAAAATGACTAGTACCAGTTGTAGAGTTCTTTCCTTATTGTTGATGAGAAATGTCCCAGACACCCTCAAAGAAATCCAGGCTATTGCTGATGCTCATTTGCCCACCAGAACTTGTTGATAAGACCCCATTACTAAAATCACCGTGTACCTTAGTCATAGGATATAAGAAATCCAATTAATATAGACAAGAAAGTTTGTCCTCTTCATTTTTCTGGAAGGCACTACTCAGGCCACCACTGGAAACATTTTAACAACAGTCTTAAACAGATGCTAACCTTGTGAAGTAAAACAGTGATCAATACGGTAAGATACACCCATGGGTATAATAGTGCCATGAAACTTCATTTTTCTAGAAAATACATCAAATTTACTTTTATTTTTTTCTGATTTGCTTACAAATATTTATTCTGTGCAGGTTAAATGATTAAATCTTTTACCTTACAATTCTTAAATAAAGGTAGCTCTCAAAATACGCTAAATGAATCTTAGATATACAGAAACTCTACACAATATTTGAAAACCATCTGGTCCTTTATCCTATTTTACAATGCTAATATATATTATTTCAGGAAATGTCTATTATTATTCTCCCCTCCCTTTCCCCCTTTAAATGCTCCCCTCTTGTTTTTCCCATTGCTTGACCTCTTTTTTTAATCAATTGTTGTCACATGCATATATGGTACATACATACGTATTCCTAAATATGACCAGCTACCTGTTTAAACAGAATAAATATACCAGAAAGTCACTCTTCTTACTAATATTTTGAAGGTGAAGAAACAGAGACTCACAATCACTTAATATATTTTTAGCTTTATAAGCATAAAAATCAGAGAAGAAAGAGGTTGGGCCAAAGGTCTAGTTCTACTCCGCATGAACTTTGAGGGAAAAGCTAGCATGTCTGTTCATGATGCTTGTCCTGATAATTTGGGTGACTGTAGTTGCCCTGTGATATTATAAAAAGCTAATGTAGGAAGGAATTCATCCAATGAAAGGTACTGGGCTGTGTTTCCTGTCACTACTGTCTATTAACATAGAAATATCTTTCCACTACTGCACAGCTGCTTCCATTTTTGGCATCAGGGACACTTGTAGTTTTTACTACTTTAGCTGCCTTTCCTTTCACGGAATCTCCAAACTGAACTCAGTGCCTTGAGAAATTAGCATTCTGCCTAATGCTCTACATTCAATAATGAGGAGCCCATGTAGTTTCTGGCTATGTATGCAACATTGAGACAAACTGCAGCCCTAGATATGTATTTCCCTATAGTGGACATTTTCTGAAAGTAGCTTAATAGCAGTAGTTAATTCAAAAGATAATCACTCTCTACAACTGGTCTAATGGTTTTAGTGAGTAGCCTTTGGTGAAATGTCACTTACTGTCACCTGAGTAAAAGATACCAAGGAACTTAACACTCTTGTCTCTGAGTAAGACTATTCTTCCATTAACATTTCAAATACAATTACATACATTTATTGAAAAGAAAAAAATCTGTTAAGGTGAAATAGAATTTTGTTGCAATGGTGTTTTTTGGTCCCGGGTGGCCAGAGGCCCAGACTTTGCCATGCCAAACCCCTTAGCCACCAGCCGCTGCTGCTCAGGCCCTCAGAAATGACTCAGACACCTATATGCTTTTGGTCTATGCTTTATGATGTTTGGTCTATGGCTCAGGCACATTGCTAGCTTGCTCTTACATCTTAAATCAACCCATTTCTATTAATCTGTCTGCCATGTGGCCCGTGGCTCACCTGTGTTCCTTACATGTTGCCTGACTCCACCCTGTTTCTGCTACCTATGCTCTGATTTCTCCTCCTACTTCTTCTATGGTGCCTGTCATGGCCCAAAACAGCTCCTTTATTTAAAGATTGATATTCACAGCATACAGAAAGGCATTCTCACATCACTTCCCCCTTTCTGTCTAATCAAAAATATTTCAATTTTAACATAGCAAAATTACATATAACAAAATAGCCATCAAGCAAGAATTACAGTTATAATATGTAGACTATTTGTATTTAGCAAAATTAAAGAAAATACTCTTATCATCTGTCTTATCTTTATGAATCTAAAGTTTCATATCCAATATACCTTTCAAATGACTAAGAAAAACTGTACCTATAACTCTCTTATCTTCAACTACATCGAAGACCACAGAAGGATATATTTACCAAAGTAAATCTGAAGCACAAGCAACTTCTAAAATCTAGAAAAGACAGAGATGACACCCATCTGCCTGGACAGTCACCCAAAGTTCCTTTATAAAGTTGGGGCATCCATCTTCAGCCTACAGGCCCAGAGTCTCTTTTCATTTCAGCGAAGCAGGAAATCTGCTTTGCCCATTCTGGCACAGTTCATCAGTTGCTTCTCCTCGGGTCTTGAAGAATGTCTGACAGTTTTCTTGTAAAGCAGGAACCTGAATGACCATCTCAGCTTGTTCTGCCAAAGTTCAGAGGTCATCTTCCTGTGGAACCTACATTTCCAGTTTAAACAGCATACTGTCAAGCAGTCAAAATAAGAACAGGTTCTTGTCCAGTGGCTACAGATGCCACAAAGTGATTAGACTCCATCTGGAGTTTCTTCAATGCCCCATTTTTTTCTTGAAGTAAATTAGTGCTGCTAGGAGCAGACCTGTCTCACTTTCTAGAAAAGTCTAAACTCTTAAAACATTTTAAATGCCATATTCTGTAAGTCTTAGAAGTGTCTGAATATTACCTATCTAATTGAATTATATCTTTGTATACATAAAATTCTAACTAACATACATTTCTTAATTATACATTACAATTTTAAATCAGTTATATAAACATCATATCTTAAACAAGAGTAGAAAAATACATATAGCATAAGAGAATTGACCTGAAATTTGTATCAGTAAACCAAAATCCATACCAACGTAAAACATTTTGAGATTAACAGCTGATTTCCTGATCTAAGTAAATTCAATAATCTAACCTTTTAAAAAAATCATTCATATACCATATCCCCTTTTTCTTCTTAGAAAGAGATTGCCTATGACCATTAACCATTTATAATGAAAACAAACATTTAGAAACAATATTTGGGGAATTTGGGCATAGTTTTCCATTACTACTTCCTGCTGATTAAGGGGTATTGAAAATCTCACGAGTTCTTGAGACTGGATCATAATCTGCAGTCTTGAAGCTGATATGGCCATCTCATCCCATCAAAGGTTTTATCAGGGGGTCTTGGTTGATGAAACCATATTTGTCTGGAAGCAATCCACAGATTCTCAACTTCTATGGAAACAAAAGCAGAACTATTCCAAAGCAATAAATCCTTGAACACAAATTTCAAAATCAAAATATCTTTAAAATATATATTTTTGTTTAACTTAGTAGCCTTTGCATTTGTAATCCATTGTTTTTCTGCAGGTAGCTCATTAACACTTAAAAAAATTAAAAGAAAACACAATAACAAACAAATCCAGATTTTGTGTCTATTTTCCATTTTTACATGGCTTATTATATTTTTATTACTCTATCTTTTTAAAGACTTTACCTTCTTTCTTTTCTCTCTGAAGACTATGTACCTTTTACACACATTGTAACCTGTTTACTGGTTTTTTAAAAATCTGAATCTGTTTTATTGTGATCCTTAATCATTTTCTAAATAGAAGAGCTTTTTAAAATATTCTCACTCTCTTGCCATATAGTTTTTGCAGATAAAGCTGAATCAGTAAGTTCTCTTAAAGGGATCACATCTCTCTTCGTGGCCAGCAAACAGAGCACACCCAAGAAAATGCTGCTACTAAGAAACCATCTTTGTTTCCATTTTGTTTAAAACAAATGAAATCTAAAATCAATCACATGCTACTGAGTCTTCTGTGAGATTTCAGGAATTGGCCTGATTGCAGCTTACACTGTTTGCCGCCAGTCTGCCAGCACCATTTTGAATGTGACCCGGATGCCGTGTTTTCTTTGTACAATGACCCACTTTGTATACACAATTTGGAAGCTGCCTTGGCTCAGTTTTTGTGATCTAGAACCCTTTCTAATCTTTCTCAGGCTTTAAGTGGATAATCGATTCACATTGGATGCCATCTGTTGCAATGGGGTTTTTTGGTCCCGGGTGGCCAGAGGCCCAGACCTTGCCACGCCAGACCCCTTAGCCGCCAGCTGCTGCTGCTCAGGCCCCCAGAAATGACTCAGACACTTATATTAACCTTATGCTGTTTGGTCTATGGCTCAGGCACATTGCTAGCTAGCTCTTACATCTTAAATCAACCCATTTCTATTAAACTGTCTGCCACGTGGCCTGTGGCTCACCTGTGTTCCTTACGTGTTGCTCCTTTGGGCTTCAGCTTGGTCTGCCTGACTCCACCCTGCTTCTGCTACCTATGCTCTAATTTCTCCTCCTACTTCTTCTATGGTGCCTGTCATGGCCCTAAACAGCTCCTTTATTTAAAGATTGATATTCACAGCATACAGAAAGGCATTCCCACATCAGAATTTGTATGACTGGTCATTTTAAAACTATATTAAATATTCAAACAAAACACAAAACTAATTTTGTCAATTCATCTTATGTGCCATGCAATCAAGAAATAAAGGTTTATTATCATAATACCATATATTAACAAAACATATTATTTATTACCATTAGCATATTTATTATTACCAATTATTTTTTTCAGTGAAAGTAAACACCTTCTATTCAGATTGTCTTCAATAATCTCATTTGTTATTATTAGAAGGATATCATACTAAACATTATCTTATGAATTAAATATTGTAGAATTTATGAATTTAGGGTAGTAACAAGAGGGGCTGGAGAGACTGCTCAGGAGGATTTGTGCTTCTGGAGGACCCCAAATTTAGTTCATGTATTTGACTTAAAATCATACATATTGTTCCAAAATCTCTGATGCTGTCTTCTGAGCTGTGGACACCACACATGCAGGAGGTACACATGCTGGCAAAACACTCAGACACACAAAATAAATTAATCTAAAAAGAATTTTAAATTTTCACAAAGTTTAAATCACTCAGTAGCTTTAATGATACTATATTCATTTGATAAATCTGTGCACATGGAATAAGAACATTAATTTTAAGTGTACTTCAGATTTTATTCATTCCAACAGTTACTGAATGCTCAATTATATCCAGATTTCTGGAGCTATTTTCATACTGAATAGCTTCATTTTAGTTTTTTTTTTTTTAAAGTCATCATTTACATTTATGAAAATAATTTTTCTAATTCTTTGTTATTATCATTTATGAACATTTTCCTTTAAAAAATGCTTTGTTATTTGAACCACATGCTAGCTCATCCCTTAGGGAAAAGTAGACCAATGTTGTTTCAAACTGGTAGAATTTTAGGTAGTCTCCTGGAGGCAGTTTAAAATAGCCCACAAGAGCTATCTGCCCATAGCAAATTGCTAGGATTTTAGTAAAATGTTTATATAAACTGTGGCTGCTGACACAATGCTGTAACTCAAGATAGTAAGGAGGCTGGAAATAGGGTTATATGTTCTAGACCAAGTTCACAGACAGCCAGGATAACTTGGTAAGAACTAATCAACAAATAAAGAGTTAAAAAAAAAAATAGGTCTGGTTAAAGTGCAAACACAAGATCCTAGGTTCCTAGGTTCAACCCACACACAAACACACAAATACAAATGAGTAATTGCCATTCCCTTTGTTGTAATTATAGGCTAGAAATTTAAAAATTATCCAAGAAATTGCAATAGCAATGACTATCCTGAAATAATGTCCTAATCTCTCTGCCATCTCAGGGATATGTCATACATTTTAGACGGAGCATATATTATTAAGCCAGAAACAATATTAGTCCCTAGTGTATTTTAACACAATAACAAACTTAGACTCTAGTCAAGGGAAAAGCAACACAAAAGGCAAAAAAATACATAGACAATTTCAGATATCCTTCAGTCTAGAAAAATAAAGAAAATTAACAAAATAGTGGGTTGCCATGGTTTCCTTACAAAGGCATTCTGGGAACATGGTTCAAAAAGACATGAAAATAAAAGAAATTGAGAAAATGTAGCTTAATAGAAGAAATGAACTGATCAGTTGACTTAGAATATTTTTAAAACCACCATCTTCTTCAAGGTAGTCACCTGGGCTTCACACCTAGATACAGCTCAAGGTCAGTCTTGGACTCTTTCAGACTTGCATCTGACCTTGGGAGTCAGCTAGCCTTCAAAGGTTATTGTTCGATGTGATAAAGCCTGCTAAGTGCAAAGTATTCTGCTCATTTTCTTTCAGTAGGTATGCTCTGAGCATCCCAAGAAATTAATAATTTATCTCTCTTTGTTTTAAGAAATCAGAGACTAGGGGACAAAATCTCACAGCAACTTCCTGTTCTTCTGCCTCTTGAAATCTACCTGACGCTCCTTCTGCCATGGTCCTCAGCCTTATGTGAATGGAATATATTGTAAACACGTACATGTGTCAGAAGAAATGGAAGCTATGGATTTGAGATCAGGGGGAAGTACCTAGGAATTGAAGGGAGACATGAGGTAATTATATTTTACTTTAAACAAAATAAACTCACAGACTAAATTGTCATACATTTAAAAGAAGTGTATCGAACCTTATGAATTGGACTACTATCAATGTGTATGAATATGTGAGTATGTATGAATATGTATGTTTTAATAGGTAGATAGATAGATTGATAGATCTATTGGTTTTCATTGGACAACCTATCCTTACTCACTGACCTGTAAAAGGAAAGTCTGTTTCAAATTGATGACAGTCTTTTGAACATCATCTTTGTCACAATTCATTACCTTTAATGTATATTTGTGGCTGTCTTAACCACTTTGATGATATTCACAGCCTAGCTATGATTTATTTTTTAATGTTTTCCCAAGTCCAGACTGTAGAACTCATCATTGGTTTCTCAGACAAAACCATTTTTGAAGGGCAGTTATGGTAATTTTTTTAAAGAGAGTGTTACTAGCATGCTAAATACTTTAAAAATGAAAAAGAAATATTTATATAACTGATCAAAAGTATTTCAGAAAAATTGTTATGGGGTAGTGAGTCAATATATAATGAAAACCATTTCTGGAACACAGTGTCTTGTCACAAAAAGGCTTCATATAAGATGATTGTTTTTGCTTGGGTCTCAAATGGCCAGAAAGGCATTCACGTCAGCCCATTCCTCACCACCTTTACCTTCACCTCTCCAGAACTATCCCTCACCCAGCCCATGAACCATTCTCCTTCCTCCCTGCACCCCATCTCTCTCGGTCTTCCCTCCCCCTCTTTTTCCCATTTCCCCACCAGTATTTGCTCACCATAGTGGTGCTCGACCAAACCATCTGTAACCAGGGCTCCTGACTGTGTCACAAATGGAGCTTGGTTGAGTCCTGCTGGCTTCAGACTGAAGGCCACGTGCCGCTGAAGCCATGTGGAATCGAGTGGCCTGTGCTTCCACCTGGGAACATGATATCTGAGTCCACGATGCTGTCTAGGACAATGTTTGGGTTTCTGATCCTATCACAGCCTAGGTCTGCACGTTATCTGTGGCCCATGTTGCCAGCAAAGACCACACAGATGCATGGGATCTAGGCCGCAACCTGTGGACATGAAGGTGTCAGAGGACCATGCCTCAGCAGGGACCATGCTAATATGAGCAGGCCAAGGATTCTATAGAGACCCAAGTGGGTCTGTAGGTGGCGCTCCAACAGCCAGATTCTTGAGTGATGTCCCTGACTCCTGTTATCATTAAGGGCTGTGAGGGTGACTGGGGTAGGATCAGATACCTGAGAACTTTTTGGTTTCCAAGGATCAACTGATCTGGGTGGCCTGAGCTTCCACAAGGGCAATGACACTGTCCAGGCCTAAGCTGCTGGCCATGTCTTGGTCAGTGGTCCTGCTGGAGCTGGAGTCTGTAATGATGCCCTCATGGCCTATGTAATCACAGGTAGTCATTAGAACTATGCTATGCTGAGCCAGCTCTGCCCTTTAGTGATCCTGGAATAGGTGGTCCTGTCCCTTACTGGATAATGAAGTAGAAAAGCTGGTCCCATCTCTCATGAAAAAGCTGCTGCTGCCTCCTTGGTAAAGATGCTCCTACCACTCACCACAAGCACAAGTCACAGTGCAACACACTATGTATTGAGGAACAGCCCTGCTGGAGGCTGTAGCAATGGGGTTTCTTGGACTCAGGCAGCCAGAGGTCCAAGACCCACAGAACTGCCTCCCGAGACCGCTTAGCCGCCCAGCTGCCCGCTGCTACCGCTCAGGCTCCCAGAACTGACTCAGACTCTTATATTAACTTTATGCTGTTTGGCCTATGGCTCAAGCACATTGCTAGCTATCCCTTACATCTTAAATCAACCCATTTCTATTAATCTGTCTGCCATGTGGCCCCTGGCTCACCTGTGTTCCTTACATGTTGCTCCTTGGGTGGATTGCTCAAACTGCCTGACTCTGCCCTGCTTCTCCTACCTATGCTCTGATTTCTCCTCCTACTTTTTCTATGGTGCCTGTCATGGGCCAAAACAGCTCCTTTATTTAAAGATTGATATTCACAGCATACAGAAAGGTATTCCTACATCAGGAGGCCTCATCTTTCCCTACTCCATTTTCTATGCAGTGGCATGGGTGAGAAAAATATGCCTGCCTCATTCCAACCCTTGCTTCCTGCTGCAGGCAAGACAGCTGGTCCCAGGATCACATTGAGAAAAAGAGATATCCTTGCCCCTCACCAGCTGCAGAACACAAGAGAGACAGTCCTTTGCCCCACCAGGGCAGCACAATAGAGTCGACCCTGTTGTTGAAGGGCTGAGGGGTCAGCCCTGAAGGTGTGAGAGCAGGAGAGCTGGCCCTTCTGCTCATGGCTCCTACAGCAACCAGGAGATAGGGCCTTATACCTCACCTGGACAATACGATAGAACTGACCCTTGTGGTGAAGAGTGTGGGTGAGCCTGCTCTCCAGGAACCTGAGAGCAGGAGAACCCTCACCCCTCCACAAACTCCCTGTGAGCTAGCCCAGGCAGTGCAGCAGTGCGAGAGAGCTACCCTGGTAGTGACAACAGAAAGCTAACAGGCTGAAGAACCCAGTTACCACCCAGGCCCATAACCAGGGCTATGAGTTAGCCCACCCCAGCATCCACTGAATCGATGAACTGCTGGAGCATGTAAGGCAGACAAACCTACAGAACTTAAGCGGCAGGATCTCCATGAAACAGGACACAGGACATCCAAGAGGAGCCCCCAATGAAGGCCAGTGATAAACTTGTGGTTTATCAGAAACCAGAGGTCTCAAGTCAGACCGTTAACTTGTCACAGTGAGCACTCGAGAGTAAAGATCTGTGACTCAATAGGCCACACTACAGCTTCCACAATGAGATTCTTTTCAGTTCGTATTTTGTTTTGTTATGTTTGTTTTGTTTAGTATTGGGCTTTACTTTTAAATTTGCTTTGTTTTGTTTGGTAGGAGGTTGCAAGGGCAGAGAGTGGACACGAGGGGATGGAGAGATACGTGGGATTGAAGTGTATGATGTGAAATCCACACAGAATCAATAAAAGTTTAAAAAGATAGCTTAAGACTCAGTCTGGAAAGCTGCTTATAGGATACATCACAGCACTCACGATCAGAAAAAAGGACTGTACTTAAGACACAAAATCTGTGTTAAATGATAAATTGTGATGAATAAAATGCATCTGGTTCAGGGTGGCTTTGCACAAGCCAAGCTTCATGAAAAGCAATCTCATCCTTAAATCAATTGGGAGAAAGTAAGTTGAATTGTAGAGTTAATATAATTGCAAGTCACAAGAAAAGATTTAAAAAACTTATATAATGTAAAGGCTGATATTGAGAATTGCCTACAAATTTTGCTGTCAAATTCTTTTGTGACTACAATGTAGCTGAGATTTAAGTGGAAAAGCACACATACACACAACACAACACACACACCTGGATGGACACATACACATGCATACACGCATGCTCACACACACAAGCACACACAGACACACACACACGTGTGTGTGTATACACACGGGGACACACATGCACACATACACAGACATACACTCATGCATGCACACACATGACAGACACACAGACACATGCACACTCACACAACCACACACACCCAAGCATGCAAACACACACACATACACCCCAGCATACACACACATACACACACTCACACACACAGACTCACAAATACTCAGACACACACACACCCAAGCATGCAAACACACACATATACACCTCATCATACACGCACATACACACAGACACACAAACACTCAGATACACACACGCACATGCACACACACACACACACACACACACACACACACACACGAATACTTGAGAAAAATTTAAACGAGTAAACAAAAGACTAACAACAAAAAATACAAATGCATGATACTAAACCCCAAGGGGAATAAATAAGTACATACTTAATCATGTTCCAGGACCACATAATTATCCTGAACCTATCTTTTAATATATATCATAAAAAGCCAAATAATTGCTCTGGTTGTATTTAAATTAGACTTTGTAAAATTAAACCTAGAGTTTAAAAGGAAGAACAAACTATGTAAAATGACTTACTCATTACAAACTTATTTTTACATCTTGGAAACAGTAAAGACCGGTGCAGTTCTCTTACCTGCTATGTTTGCATGATTTCCATACCCCTTCCAGGTAGCCCATGTGATGTGGGAATGCCTTTCTGTATGCTGTGAATCTCAATCTTTAAATAAAGGAGTTGTTTTGGGCCATGACAGGCACCATAGAAGAAGTAGGAGGAGGAATCAGAATAGGTAGGAAAAAAAGGGCGGAGTCAGAGGCAGACTGAGCTGAAGCCCAATGGAGAAACATGTAAGGAGCACAGGTGAGCCACGGGCCACATGGCAGATAGATTAATAGAAATGGGTTGATTTAAGATGTAAGAGCTAGCTAGCAATGTGCCTGAGTCATAGGCCAAACAGCATAAAGTTAATATAAGCATCAGAATCATTTCTGGGGGCCTGAGTGGGTGGTGGGCGGCTAAGCAATCTCGGGTGGCAGGTCTGTGGGTCTCAGACCTCTGGCTGCCTGGGACTGAGAATTCACACTACTACACCCATGACCCAGCAAATTAAACTGAGGACCTTTGGAACCTCTAGATATTTAGAAGTTTGCTAAGTTGTTTCTACTAGAAAAAGTTACATGTAAGATTTTACTAGTTAGCTTGAGTTTTAAAATATTCTAATATGTTACTTTTTTCCTTTATCAATGGTATAGTTGTCTATGAAAACAGACAGATAGATTTCAAAACTGTAGAATCCAATTTGATATTTTTTGAAGGGCCTGGTGTCTTAACAACATAATCAATTCACTATCTCATTGGTAAGTGTGATGTTTAAAAAAACAAAAATGCCCCCCAAAGGGAGTGGCACTATTAAAACGTATGGCCTTTTGGAGAAATGGTGCCTCTGTGAAGGTGAGCTTTGTGGTCTCCTATGCTGAAGCTATGCCCAGTGTCACAGTCTACTACCTATTGCTTATGGATCAAGACGTAGCTTTTAGTTCTTTCTCTTGCACCTTTCCTGACTGTAGGGTGATAATGTTTCCTATCATGATGATAATGGACTAAATCTCTGAAACTGGAAACTATCCAGATTAAATGCTTCCCTTTATAAAAGTTTCTGTGGTCATAATGTCTCTTCACATCAATAGAAACTCTATGAACAGACATTGGTATGACAAACTAGAGCGTTGCAGTCATAGGTCTGACCATACTTTTGTTTAAAGTATTATGAACGCTGGTACTGTGGATTAGAAAAACAGTTGAACATCTAAGTGCTGCTTAATCGGCCAAACTATTAGAAGCCTAGAAGATAGGTGCTAAGAGTTATTTGAAGCATGAGAGATGTCTCAAGAAGTTTCAGAGGAGAATTTTAGTATGTTGCCTAGAGATCATTCTTGTGATATTTTGAGGAAGAATGTGGCTACGTTTTGTTCTTTGAAGAATCTTCCTGAGGCTAAAGTGAAGAGTTTCAAATTAATTGCACTGACAGAGGAAATCTCAATATAGGCTAGTTTAGACTCTATCACGTGGTTGTTAGTGTTAACTCTAATAAATATTCACAAACAAAAAGAGCAAGCTAAGCAAGGAAACTTACAAAATGTGTAAATTGAGGAGAAAATGAGCACCAGGAAGTAGAATGGAATTAAGACCTCTGTTCAAGGAAATAAATATGTTAAGAAATGGAATAAAGAGAGTAGAGACTTCAAGGTAAGATCCCACCCAGCAAAGTTTCCAATTTGTTAAAAGGAACTAAAGAAAAGCTTATATTAGGGTGTGGTGGTACATGCCTTTAATCTCAGCACTGGGAAGGCAGAGTCTGGTGGATCTGAGAGTTTGAGGCCAGCCTGGTTAAAGGAGAAAGTTTCTGGACAGCCAAACATAGACTGTGACAGAATTAAAGCTGGTGAAGATGCACCTGAATGAGAGACCATGCTCCAGCCACAGCAATCAGTAGAACTTGACAGCTTAGGCCATATAATTCTGGATTTAGAATATAAGAAATGGTTGTGTAATAAAGCCAACAAGGTCAGGTATGTGTCAGGGGTGTCCCAGCCTGGAGTCCTTAAGAAGCAATTACATGAAGCTAGGAATGTGAAACCAGGATTATGTTGGAAATTCCAAAATGTTAGAAATGCCAAAATCATGGGATATCTGTCAAAAATAACTGTAGACTGAGTATGGGATAAAACTGAGTAAGAAAACAATGCTGTAGTCAACAAAGATGAAAGAATTTAGATATCTGAAGAATGTTTTGACATCAGACACAGAGAGGCAGAGAGTTTACCCAATTGGTATTTGTTTGGGTTCAGTATTTCCTCACTACGCACCTTCCCTATGTTTTGGAATTACAATGTAAATCCTGTGCCATTATACGTTGGAAGTATGTGATTTGAATCTTTATTTTGATTTTACTGAGAATTACAATTAAGACTGAAGGAATCTCAGAAAATAAAAATACTTTGAACTTTAAATTTTTAAATAAGTTTGAGACTCTTATAGACTATGGGGACTTTTAAAGTTGGACTGAATGCATTTTTGCATATGATTTGGCTAAAAGCCCTTGGGACCCAGAGAGTAGAATGTGGTACTTTAAAAAAAAAAAAAAATGGCCACCAAAGGGAGTGTGTGGCACTATTAAGAGGTGTGGCCTTGATGAAGGAAGTGTGTCACTGTGGAAGCAGTCTTTGAGGTCCCCTCCACTCAAGTTATACTCAGTGAAGCAGTTCACTTTCTGTTTCCTGTGAGTCAAGATGTAAAAATCTCTGAGCTCCTTCTCTAGAACCATGCCTGACTGCATGCCCCCAGGTTTCTATTCATGATGATAATAGACTAAACCTCTGAGACTATAAGCTAGCCAAAATTAAATGTTTTACTTTATAAAAGTTGCTATGGTCATGGTATCTCTTCACAACAATTCCAACTCTAAGACAGTAAGTATCATTATGAAGAAATTCAAATATAATTGATTATTTTCATAGTCAAGGATTGACCCCTTAAAATGTTAATATCAAAATTTTATTGCTAGATTTGTGGTGATATTTTGATTTTAACATCTCATTAGTCTTTATTTGATCTGTTATTTCACATAGAGATGGAGAACAAATAAAATCTTGGCAATTTAAAAGTGGAATTGTTTACATTAAACTAAAAGTCATTAGCACTCAATACCACCCAGTTTGCTGCCTGAGTTAGATCTTTAAATTAGTTAACTTTTCTTGTCTTAATTGCTTCACTTTATTTATTTATTTATTTTTGGCCACAATATGAGTAGCATCCCTAAGTAGTTGTTGATTTTACTACATATTTTTATTTTCTTTTATGATGTTAAAGCTCTAAAAACACCTCTGGAGTTGTTAGTTGGAGTCAGAGCTGGTCCAAATGCTTAGCCAACTAGACTGATGAAATCAGACGATCCCCCCTCATCTAATTCACTTTCTCCTTTTCCCTTCTTCCTCGTGTCTCTTTATCAAGGCAAGGTTTTTTGTGTAACAGCCCTGGCCATCTTGAAACTCACTCTGTAGACTAGACTGGCCTTGAACTCATAGAGATCTGCCCACCTTTGCCTCCCAAGTGCTGAGATTTCATATGACTCCACTGAGAGAAAGATTAAGTTCTTATTTTGATGTTAGAGAGAGAGAGAGAGAGAGACAAAAACAGAGAGAGAGAGTCTGCATGTGTATAATGGGGCACAGAAAGCAAGGGCTGGTAATATTTAATTTTGTTAAATAAAAATAAATATAATGAATTTTGTAGAAATTTCAGCATTTCCAGGATAGTTTCTAATCTTTTTTGTCTTCTACTAAAAACAAACCACTTATCCTGTGAGCATGGTATGTGAAATTGTAAAATGTGAGTGTTTTTATTGGTGAAAAACTTCTAATTATATGTGTTTATATCTATAATTAGTGGTTATAATGTTTTAGAACCTTTTAGAATTTGTTTCTTTGTGGCCTCAAAAATGAAATCAATACTTTCAACTTGAACCCATTGTCAAAAGTTTGTCATTTATAGAAAGAGTAACAAATGTTAACTCCAATACAACAACCAGAAGTAAAACTAAGTGATGGCTAGAGGGTCTTTCCAGGGATTGTTGGCAATAACAAAGTCCAAGCAAAGGCTATACTTAACTTTCTTAAATACTTTACATGGCTTTTAGAAATTTAGTTACTCTTAGCTGTGGCTATATGTAGACAATGTTCTTTCTCCTTCATTTCTTTATAAAGACCATTCCCAGATCAACACGGGTTTCAGTAGATGATAGCTACAAACAGGTGAAGAGATACTACTTCAAGGTAGAGAAAAAGAAAAGTTTCCTACCAACGCCTTATTTGCTTTCACCTTGTCAAGTTGCCAAATTCTGTTACAGCTTTAATATGTTATTGGTGAACACTACTCAGACTGCTTAAGTGTTGATTATCAGTAACAGCTCTAACTCTGTTTACTGGTTACCAGTCTACATTATAAAAAAAAAAAAAAAAGTGGGAAAAAATTGTGAGGGTGGGAAGGAGGGGAAGCATGCCTCAGAAAAAGGTACTCATACCTGGACAAACTGAGCCTAACTCACCACATTTCCTTAGACAGATATTTGAGGCTTTTCATCTTCAGTTTACAGCCACCTCTCCCTAGGCATGTTTCTAACCAAAGCTGGGCTTTGGGGTTCTTCTATTTCCTCTGTTTGTTTTGTTTTGTTTCAAAACAGGGTTTCTCCGTATAGCACTGGCTTTTCTGTAACTTGCTCTGTAGATCAGGCTGGTCTAGAACACAGAGATTCCCCTGCCTCTGTCTCTGGAGTGCTGGGATCAAAGATATTCATTTAGCCACCACTGCCAGATGCTCTGGACCTTGTGACTTACCCTTCAGCAGAAGGTACTCCTTGACTTCAATTCTCCTGATATCTAGAAGTGTTCGTTGTCTTGCTACAATTTATATTGAAGTCCTTGAACTCTCGAGGATTATTGGAATTTGATTTGGGTTATGCTCCCCCTGTGCCATCTATGGTTCTCAGCAGCAGCCTCCATACAGAAGTAAGGCTAGTTTTACTCCTTTGGAGGCAGAAGAAAGGGGAAGGATTATACAGCCTTAATTATCATTACTCTTTCAAGAATTCCTCATGGGAGATGCTCAGCCCAAGCCTTTGGGCAAACTTGAACCATTCAGGTTCTGTTCTTCAGCTCTAAGGTAAATTAGTGAAACTCAGTCTAAAGAAATAACATTTTCTCTGAAAATGTTGTTCTGAAATGCTGGTTTAAGAAAAAATATGGGATGAAAGCCTAGCTCTCAGATTTTAGAGAAATTCAGGGTAAGAAAAAGATTGTACAGAGAGAATCAAGGATACAAGTGAAAGCATGGTGAGAAGGCATCTGTGTGAGATCCTCCCAAACAAGGGAATCTGAGCAGAACAAGGCAAAAAGTGATCGAGACAATTCTGTTCTTATTGTATCTCTGAAATTACACTATTATGGTCCTGACTAATTTTTTGATGTCTGATCTTTTAGTCTTTGAGACAAGGTAAGAATAAAGTTATCTCTGAGAAACTTATTTTAAAAATAAATATATAAAAGTCTCCTGCCTGAACTTGACCTATTTTCTAAACCATTGCTCTTCTATAAGCTCAGAAATCCAAAATTCAATTGAGTAGAAAGAGTTTAAAATTCAGATCAGTACTGTATTCTACTTCCTTACTTCTCGTAAAGTGTCCTTCCATCCCCACCAGTGCCATAATTCAAATAAATGCTGATAAATTTCCATAGTAGCTCTTTATTTCTTCTCATTTCTAAAAGTGTTCCAGAAATTCGCTCTGCTCTGTGGCTGATGTCAAACATAGTTATGCCAGCTGATTTCATTTATTAGCTCTACTGAAAAGGGGGGAAAGCCAAATAAATCCCAGCTCTACTTAGACGTAATTGAAAGTTCTGTGAGGTGTTTAAGGAATGTCTTTCACTTTTCATTTCTTTAGAGTCATTGAAGGCCCTGTATAATATAACAACCAGAGAAAAATACCTTCCAACTTTCTGCCACTACTTGCTGCTTAACTCAGTGGATACCTAGGCACCTACTTTGAAAAAAGAGCTGCCAATTTTTCACTAGTATTAAGTAGATTAACACCAATGGCTTTAGACAAACCGCATCTATGATTTAGTTATATTTTAATATTTAATATTGCTGTGGGTTTGTTTTGCTTATTTTTTTGTTAAAAAAATCTATCTCCACAATGCCTGAGCCTTCGATCACGCCATGATGATGCACACAGCAGCTCATGGCTCTTCTCTGCATTTCTGAGGGGAACACTTCCAAGCTAAATGTACCTGTGTTTTCAGATATTCAAACTGGTTAAGACTTCACCCAGAATGTTTTCTCATTTTCACTCATTCAGAAAGCAGTTATTGACTCCTAAGTTACTGACCGAAAACCAAAACCAACAGCAGATAGAAACCTTGATGTCCCCTCCTTCTCTGTATCAGAATTTCTAATCATCCTTGAATTCCTGAAATAGCCTCTTCAAAATTAATTTTTAAGCAGAATGCAGAGCAATGTTTTACAATGTGAATCGACCTCTTTTCATCTCTTCTACCTTCTGCTAACACCCAGAGATGTGGTATTTTGTCTCCTCCCTTAAATGTCAAGATTCATATAAACTATAACTTGTGTTGTCCTATGAGCTTCCTTCAGAACTTGCTGATGGGGCAACGCCATCGTCTTCTCATCATCCCATATTCTATAGCCCTGCAGTACTAACACAGTTGAAGTCTCTTTAATATCCTGGGCCCTCCTGGACTCCTATGTCTTGGATCATTGTTTGTGCTTTCTCTATCAACAATATTATTCATGGAAAGCAAAACTCCATATGATACAGATAGCACTTGGTTCCTCTGACTCTGACATCTTCCTGGGAGGGTAGCATAGTCTAGATTAATCTCAAGGCTCATGAACACTCTCTCAAATCCCTACAGGCTACCACCTCATCAGGCATATGTGATAAAGATATGGAACAAAAAATAAAATAAATATGACTAACTCATCCTTCATGAACAATCCCTGAAGCTTTCATGACCATTATGAAATCTTGCTAATAAGTTTATGCAGTCTATCTAAGTATGTGTTTCTACTTATGGCCCAGTGTGGCCTACTCACCTTAATGACAGGAAGGCAGAGATCAAACCATCTTTACTTCTTCATCTCCAGTGATTGCCACAGAACCTGATGTTCAGTATGCAAAACAAATTCATATTATAACTGTAATATTTGTGACCATTTTTCTGATTGGGATACATTTAACTCTATTTGGTTTTAAAGATTAAGGTATCATGGCAAAAGGGATAATTAATCTGTTTCCAAACCAGTCATTTTTAAGAATTAAAATGTAAATATTAAGACATGGGTGTTATCTGATGATTTAACCTCACTCATTTTTTCCTTCAGCCATCAAAACTGTTATTGTGTGTATTACAATAAAGCATGTGATGAAATAATATTCTTTTATCTCAGATGAAATCAGAATAGTCTGAAAACTGTTTTATCAGAAACTTGAATTTTATCCTCTTGGCAAAGAATACAAGTTTCTTAAAGCTACATTTATTTATAGTGACTATACTTAAAAGAAATTTTGATCATGGAATTAGGTTACAGTATGGTCTGACAATTACTTTTTAAGGATTTTTCTTTTATTTGAGGAAAACTTCTCATTTGCAAATTACTAAAACTGGGGAAAATATTATCAATACAGATTGTTAATTCTGTTCAAGTGGTTTAACTATTGTGATTTTATAATGAGTTGGTGCTCGTTAAATGAACATCAAACTAATGGACATATAGTTTGATGGAACATAAATGACAGTTTTTAATAAGTTATTTATAAGTCTGTAGCATGTTACACAGATTGCAGTGTAACTAAGGGTTAGAAACACTTGGTCAACACTATGAAAAGCAGGGGACTCTGGGCTATTTACTGCTAATTGACAGTGATTTCTGTGCATGTAAGTCATTAGCGGTAGCAGGGGAAAATAAGAAGCATCAAGAACCAAAGAGTTCTGCATGTCTGTCATGTTATAATATGATTAGACAGTGTTCCAATTCCCTAATTTTCGCCTTTGCCAGACGTAAAATGGAAGAGCACCTACCTCATCAGATGTTTCTAACAGCAGCCTGCAGAATGAGTCACAATATGAGATAAACCGTCCATTTATTTCAACTGCCTGTGTCAGCAAACAAGCCCTGTATATCTACACATAGAAATTCACAACAACACTCATAGATGTTAATGACAGTAACACAAGAGAATGGCCATATAATTATTTCAGTGATAATAGATCAAAGGAAATTTTTAATTGTTTGTTTCTTCACCTCTTTCTCTTCCTTCTTTTTACTTTTGCTTCCATCTCCTCCTCCTTCATTTTGTAAACAGAATTTATTTGGAAATAGGATGTAGTAAAAAGTTTCTGGTCCAGACTAGTCAGTCCCAAGGTCAAGATAACTGGTCTCAAATAATCACACTAAGGCATATAATAATTACATTCTGTTTGTCTTATGGTTTAGACACATTATCAGCTACCTCTTATCTTAACCCATTTTTATTAATTTATGTCTTGTCATGTGACTTGTGGTCTTAAATGAGTTCCTTTAAATCTTCCTCTCTTGGTGGCAGCTCACAACATCTCTGTCTACCTCTGTCCTTCTTACCTTTATCTATGCTTGGGTTTCCCACTTGCTTCTAAGATGCTTGCTTGCTATAGGCCAAACAAATTTTTTATTATTATTATTATTATTATTATTATTATTATTATTATTATCCAATGATAATTTTCATCATACATAAAGTCATTCCACATTAGTAGTGTTTAAAAAGCATGATTCTAATAACTTATTTTGAATAGTAATAAAATTTAATCAACTTCGGAAAAGTCAGACACCCTAAAGCTGGCTTAGTGACTACACAGTAAAAACTAGGAGAACAGAAGTTACTTTTACATAAATAAGCATTAAGGTAAAAGTATAAGAATGCTTACAGAGTGGCCACAACATATATATATATATATATATATATATATATATATATATATATATATATATATATATAAAATTTTAAGTTAAAAACTGTACATAAAAACTGTACATAAAAAAACAGACTGTCAGTGGTGAGTACTGGAGAGGCAAGACAGGAAGATCTCTCTGAGGTCTATTTCAGCATGCTTTACAGAGCAAGATCTAGGACAGCCAAGGATACACAGAAAAATCCTAACTCAAAATAATTAAATAATAAATAAATAATTTACAGGTTAAAATAGCATCAACTCAGTTGGTGGGTTTTTTTGCATAAACTTTCTGCCACAATACAAATTAAAAAAATAAATTTAATATTAAAATAATATAGTCCCAATGAAGCTTGGACCCAACAAGAATAATGCGGTAGACAGAAGAAGGCATCCATAAGCAAAATAAGTCCCATGTCTCAGTCAGTATTCTGTTACTGCGAAGATACACCACGTCTAAAACAACTTTTATATATATATATATATATATATATATATATATATATATATATATATATATATATATATATATATATTTAAATAGATAACAGTTTCAAAGGGTTAGTCCAGTATTTTCATAAAGGGAAAAAAGGTGATGTTCAGGCACACATGGTCCTATAGAATAGATGAGAGCTCCAGGATTCATAGGCAGCAGGAAGAGAGATACACTAGTCCTTGCTTGAGTATTTGAAACTTTTCTAAAGCCACCTCACCCATGACTCATTTGTTCCTACATGGTTACATGGCTCCAACAAGGCTAATTTTTCTCAAGTTCTTTTTTTTTCTGCCACTTCCTAATGACCAAGCATTCAAATAGCTGAGCCTGTGGGTGTCACTCCTATTTAAACCACAACACCCTGATTTAACATGTCCTAGCCTGGGAGTACAAAACATCTAGAAGTCAATAGCCTTATTTTAAGAGAAACACTATCCTTGAAATAATGTGATTATATTCATAAATCAATCGTGTTTTTCAAATTTAGCATTCTAGTAAGCTAAGAAGAAACTTAGTCTATTCTCATTTTAGAAATATGATCATTACATATGCAAAGATATTTCCATGAATTCTAATTTAAGAAGTTGAATTTCTATTATCTAATTTTTCTTCTATGACTATATGTTCAGCAAACCCAAGATTCCTTTACTTCTTTTATCTTCCACCATGTTGTGTCAGTGTATAAGTTCTTAATTAAAATCCGGTGCCCTTGAGAGGAGATTAATCTATCCTCAGAAAAAAGACAAGAAATGAAGACAGATTTTTGCAGATCCACTGACACAGGCCTGATTAGACTGGAGGTAGACAGCACAGCCATTGCCTGGATGCTCTAGGGTGGACTTTGTCAGTGCTATGCCTCACCTAAACTTTCTTCTATATTTTCTCGAGTACTCAACCTTATAAATTACAAAGGGCACATTCTACACATGCCTGGTTGAGCACCTTTGCCAGGAAGTAGCAGCTACCATTAGAGCACAGGTTGCACTCACAATCACTTAACCTGAAATGGGTCAAACTCTTTCAAGCGAATTTTTTTGTTTGTTAAGGCTCGAAGAAAACATAAAATCATCATTTTAGATAAATACAGTTAAGTGGCCTTCTAAATCCTTACAGTAAAGTGAGGAAAGTTTTAGAAAGGCATGGGTCTCTAAGGACCGTGGTATACACGTTCAGAACTACTTTGTTCTACACATCTTTGACAGAAGCTAATTTATCTTTGGTTTGAGGAGACTACGTAACTTAGGTTTGTTTATGTGTGACTACAAACTTCCCAAACAATAGGAATTATTTTAATTAAGCTTTACAATCTTCCTTTTGCAAAATTATAATTACCCCAGGCTTGTCAATGTAGTTCTAATTCTATTGCTCTGATAAACAATCTGCACATACATATCATAGTAAGAGAAATAGCTTAAAGCTCCAGTCCATCTTTGAAGAGAAGAAAAGGATTCCAGATAATTCAGAGCAAAGAGAAATAGATGCTTGCCTTCAATCTACCTGTTTTACCTTGTCCTGTAAAGTTCAGGGAGCCCTGACAAGGAAATGCTTCTGCCCACCGTGGGCTCAATCTTCCTATACTAACTAACAATGAAAACAAACTCTTACAGTCTGGCCTACAGGCCAACTTGATATCGACAGTCTATGAGTTGATGTACTCTTATCCAGCAAATATTGATCCAAATCAATAGAGTTCTTTAGCAAAAATCTAATTCTCTCTTGTTTTTGTTTGTTTCTATATGTTAAACCTTGTTAATTTCCTGAGAACTATGATCTGACACATTGCTTTAAGAAAAATAAAAGAATAAATTTTGGATTTTCTATTAAAAATGTCTATCATTGCATACTAATATGTTTGTATTGACCAGAATGACATTTAGAATTTGAAGCAATTAACCAGCTCTGGGGATAAGAAAATTGACAAGAGAGAGAGAGTGGGTGCTCAAAGTGTAATGATTTTTTTTTAACTAGGAAATTGATGCAACTGTGATAGCAAATAACTTGGCATAATATGAATAGCAAGGGGTTAGTTCCTAACGTGATCAAGAAAAACACTAAATATTGAGGTAGATCAGTGATATTTTACAAGAAAGAAAAAATTTGTGAAAATCCTAGCTCAGGTTGCCCCTGAATTCCTGATAGACAAGTGTCAAGAAGTAAAAGATACTTCCTTCCTTTTGTTGTTTTAAAAGAAAAGGTAGCTTGAGAACGTCTACTCAGTGTCAATAGACTTCAGCAGGTTAGGATATCATTGGGTAGGAGAGCTTTATAAAAATACCCCCCAATCAGTTGTTTTCATTCATTCTTACATCTTTCATATAGATGCCAATGCAGCATTTAAGAATATGGATGGCAAAAATATGACTTACAGAATAAACCACCAGGCAAATGAGAAAATCTGTCTTTAAATAGGCATCCCAGGATTACTATTAAGTATAATACGGGAGACAAAAGTTAAAAAAAAAAATTTATGTGGCATTTATAGAGGACTGCTGACTGTCATTGTAGCTAAACAATGTTTTAAAAAAATTTCAAGGTTACAGCTTAAAATAAAGAGTTTTAGAAACAAAAAGGGGAATATTGATTTTACCAAGAGTAGGAGTGCTGAGACCTTGAAAGGCCAAGTTCTATCAATTGCCAAGCAGGAGGGTATCAATCCTTGTTACATATGAACAAAGCATTTGGTCCAACTGCTACCTGCAGCAGAACCATGTGAGCTCAAATGTACAATTTATGAAAATAATAGAAAAAATGCACAATGTATCCAGGTTCATAAAATACCAGTAAAATGAATCTTCTAGATTGGACTTATTAAATTTGCAAGTTGTAAGTACGAAGATCTTTGTAATTATGTTAACTAATTCTTATAGTATGAAGTCTTGTAACGTTTGGAATTGGAGACTAAAATTTGGGATAAGAAGTTGGATAGCATGAGTCTATAGGTTTGAACAAATGAAAATTTGTAAGTAATATTAGCCTAAGAGGAAAGGAAAGTTGAATGTGTTATTTTCTAGCCTGTTGTAATGATCTACCATTAAGATATTTTGAAAGGATTGGTTAAAAAAAAGTGTTAGCTATTTTATATCACAGGGTATTTCAGTTTTAAAACTGTATCAAAGACATTCATTGCTTTCTACTAAGGGATAGAGTAGAATGGTAAACAATGAAGAGTCAACATGTCTGACAGGGAAAATCTTAAAGCATATAGGTACAGTCTGAGAATATGTTCTCAATGATAGAACTTACTAATTTTAAATGGAACTTCATTGACATTTAGTAAGTAGTAAGGCAAGAGCTAATAAAGGCTTAAATATACAACAGATTCTAGTCTACCTCTTAATCTTAGACCAAAAAAAAAATTAAAAAAAAATAAAAAATAAAAAACAGGTTGAGACAGTTCTTCAGCTCCTTATAGAGAATCATCCCAGTGTCCATAATGGATTACAGCAAGAAAATCCCAGAGAGATAAACTTTCAAAGGCTCATGTAATGGAAAACTAGCATTTTCTATATCACTGCTGTTTTATTATTTATAAACATTAGGATATTGTCTCAATTATAACTAAATGTTTTCCTTGTCCACATGGGGTTTCTCATTTCACATACTCCATAATTTTCTTCCTTTTCCATTAGATGTCACACATGGAACCAAGTAGCTGTCTATCAAGCTTACATTTATACCCATACGTTCAGACCCACTGCATGTGCCTAAAAATACAGATGGTTCTGAACTTCACATAGCCTACATATAGCTAAAATTGATTTGCAAAACACATCCAGTTATGTATTATTAGTAATAATTAAAAGTAGTATGGCAATAATATTTGTAGTAGAAATTATATGAATGTCTTATTGGTCTGTATTTCAATAAGCATTATTGTATTGTATTTTATTAACTATACTTCTCTTAGTGATGTAGTTACAACAAAATGCTTATGAGGTAACCTGAAGTTACGTTACATGTGACTAGCATAGTTAAGTAAAACTACAAAGCAAGGGACAAATGGCTGACTGAACATGCCATCAAGCTACAGCACCACTAACAGAAAGTCTTCATAGCATGAGGACTTCATACACTTGAGACTGGGTTTCATTACTCAGGACACATTTGAGTAACATCTTTTGGAGAATGACAGGAGAAAGTGAGTATCAGATGGGAAACACAGTGCATGTGACAGATGGCTATAGCTTCATGGAAGACCTGATGGGTTGGTTACTTCTGGTATTGTCACTCACTTCCATGATTGCGTTTCTTTTCTTTGTGATGATGGACAGAAAGTAGTACAAATGTGGGAAAATGACTCTGCTGCAGATAGTAGAAAACACAGCAAATAGTTCCAGGGAGTGTTGAGTGATTAGAAGAGATGATTCATCCTTCAAAGGCTAAGTATTCAAGATTTCTGTTGATCACATAAATGCAATCATTTATATCTACAATCTAAATAATCTACATATTGGAAAAGCTATATTAGCAAGGTTGGGTTATTAATATCATAACAGGAAACAATATACACTACAAATATTTTTAAATAATTATATATCCAGCTTGATCTGAGCCAAATTTATACAAAAATATTCTTAAAATTCATTATTGTACATATATAAATTTTTAATAATTTATAATGACAATTATATAAAACTACGATAAGACTAGGAAAGGAAATTCTTGGTGATCTTTTAGTTCTTTTGTTAACCTGTTAATTGTGTTCAAACTAGATTTATTGTAAACAAACTATGTATTTCTATTCACATAAAAATAAATGAATGGATGATCTCACTAATATCAAAATAATGTATTATTTTTGTTAGAATTTGAATGATTTCTTTAAAATTTTTAAAAATTGACTTTAATACTGTAC